>CM062633.1:19308066-19517702 GCA_025617555.3 Puccinia polysora
AATAATAAATAATAAATAATAAATAATAAATAATAAATAATAAATAATAAATAATAAATAATAAATAATGAATAATGAATAATAAATAATAAATAATATTTTTGTGTACAGGGGTTCAAAAATAAAAAATGCCCATTGTGGGGGGTATATGCCCTCCCAGGGGTTGCGCATGTTTAGAACAACTTTTTGGAGTATTTTATGGGCCCTAAACAACTCCCACAGGTTTTTTGGGGCCCTACATGACTCCCACAGGTTGTGTGGGGCCCTACGAAACTCCCACAGCTTGTGTGGGGACCTACACAACTCCCACAAAACTGGAGCTGTGAATTTAACATTATCCCGAGTAAAAACACCAAAAAAAACAAGTTGAACTTGTGTTAAGCTGATCCCCTCCCAAGCTTAACATAAGTTAAGCTTTTGATGGAATCAGCCCAATGAAAGTTGAACTGACTTACCATTAAACTCTCATGCAAAACACCTGATATGATTTTTTTAACTCCAAAAACTCAGCAAAATGATGTTCAAAGTGTAATAACCCTTTAAATTATTAGAACTTGTTAACTTCATTAGAATTACAATTTATATTAAACCCAATGATGAAATGAAGTCAAAGTCTATAATCTCTTTAATATAGAATACATTTGCAGTTGATCTTTGAGATGATCAACCCAACAAGAGGCTTTTTTAGAAATTAAGGAACGTGTTTTGCTACAATGGGCAGGATTGGAATCATTTCTACCTCAAGTACTAATAGAACCCAGTGGTTATTGTTTAAAAATGAAATGAAAATTGGATCTGATTGATCTTTAAAACCATTTTTCATTTGAGTATAAGTATCACATTACTCCAATGAAATGAAACATATAGGTCTGGAATATGTGTCTGCTATGATCTGACCCATATCTAATTTAGCCAGCCATTTTGAGGAGGGAATATTTTCATTGAGGTCTTCAACATCAAGTTTTTGTTTAATCCTTTCAACCTCCTTTGCACCACCAAGCATCTTGATGTAGCATGCTTTATGTTTCTCTAATGTTTCAATCATTTCCTTTCTAACTTTAAACCAACCATGTTCTTCATAACCAAGAGATTTAGCAATGAATCTGAATCCGCAATTCCTATCTCCAATTGTATCCCAAACTTCACCCAAGAACTTATGGAATTTCTTGGGTATTTGATTGAGGTATTTCACGCTTGTTTCCTATTATGAAAAATAACTTAGCATTCATTTCTTTAATCAGATCAATTAAACAAATACTCACCAAAGATGAGCTTCTTGTTGAGCTTTGCTGCAGGTTCTCTTCCTCTGAAGAGGATTATGATTCCAAATCAAGTGATCCCAATTCACTTTCAGCCTCTTCCTCTGAACTATGAAAGTCAGATTCAGATTCTTCCAACTTTGACTAACAATTCATCATTAGTTAGTAACTAAGTTCATTAAACCTAAAAAATGAACATATCCCAAAAGAAAAGGCTTACAATCTTTTGTCTTTTCTTATTTGGAGCCCTTCTAATCCTTTTTTCCCCCTTGAGTTGTTTTTAAAAATTCTAAAACTAAGATGTTTCTTGCTGCATATCTGTCAATTTTGGACTGCCCCTACTTGATTGTTAGACTTTAGGTTCAAGTCTTGGCTTCAATTGATATTTTGTGATGTTTTGAATGATATCCTTCAAAAGGCCGCCTTGCTCATGAACTGGAGATTCCAAGATCATTGCATTCACTTTTTCATCTAACTGAGGAATGCTTAGCATTTCATTGATATTGCACTTGAGAAATTTAAAAGGATCAACCATTAGTGAATTAGGAATCACATTATTCAAAAATCCTCAATCAGAAAGCATTAGTCACAGAGTGATTTGAAAAATCCAACTTGAACAATCCAACTTAAGCCAACTTACAGAACTAGAACTGCAAGTGTCATAGTCCAACCTCCACTGAAGACAAACATCTTTGGGTACCACAGATCCTCTGAATGCTAGATGACTGCCCATTTGGTGGGAACATGGAAAACCCATAGCCTTGGAATATGAATTGGTGCACAATTCACCATCATGATCACATTTGAATTTCTCAAATTGTTCCCTAATATGCTGAATTGCCTCTGAAGACAAGTTTTAACCCAATGGTAACAGTTCAGGTGGAAGAACTGTCCCTAGTTAATTTGAGAGTTATAAAGTGCCGCATTAACCAATTTAATTTGATTCAAAACTGTTCTGTCAAGGTTTTTGCAAACATCCAACAGATTTCCCAAAGAGTTTTAAAGGAATTGTTTAAGAGTTTCATGGACCCCTTTAACCCAAGATGTTGTTTTTTTTTTCCAAAATCTGGGTTTATACAAGTCCACGCTGTTACAAACTTCTCTTTGATAGGTAAAATTTTATTTTCCATATACTCAAGTACATCCTCATAGTCTTTCAAGAAACACTATACAAGTCAAAAGGTCAGAACCCAAAACTAGGAAGAATAAGAAGCAGTGATTTTGACCTACTCTGAGTTCTGCATCATTTACCTCTTCCTCCTCCTTGGTCTTTGAGGCCCCATACTTTGCCCACAGAGTCATAAATCTTTTCCATCCTTCAACTTCCTTAACAAAGCACAATTCACAGTTTTCTTTTATGTTTTTAGACAAGTGCCAAGTGCAACATTGTCTTGATGACTCAGGGAAACTAGATTCAATAGCATGAATCAAAGCTTTTCCATGGTCCATCACAAAGACTTTTGGAAGTCTCTCAGGATGATAGGCCAACTCCTTTAATGCATTTACAGACCAACTGTAGAACTCAAACATTTCTTTTATTATAAAAACAAGAGCTTTTGTGAAAGTTTTCCAATTGGCTATCATTCCTACAACATGCAATAGTGGGGTTTTGTAATTATTTGTCTTATAAGTAGAATCCAACATAGCAATATGATGGAATTGTTTTGAAAGCTTTACTGCCTCAGGATTTGATGAGTACAGGGCCTCCAAGTGACCCTCTCCACTGAAATTTGCCCGGTGAATCCAACTTTTTACTTCAAGATCTTCATAGAGTACCTCCATAACAATTTTTCACTTTAGTTCTGAGAGCGTGACCTTGCGCTTAGTGTTATAAATTGTTTGGTCATCAACATAATTGCTGCCATCAATCTTGCTCAATTTTCTTGTAAGTTGTAAAGTATTGAGCCCATCATTCATGCCTTCTATTAGATTGTCTAAGTCCACCCCCAAGATTCTCCTCATTTGAGGATGCACAGAGGGATGTTCAGATGGTTGATGGTTATTTTGGGTTTCTCTGTGGTAGATTTGCCACAAGGGGTCTGCCTTCATGCAACTTGCATGGATTACAAACTTGCACCCAACCTTCCTTGTGTGATTTTTTCTAGACCATTTGGTAAGAAGTTGTCCCAAATATTAACCATGGCAATCACAGGCTCCACTTTTTTGTTTCTTTGATTTGAAAACTGTCAGAGCGTAACCATTCTTCATAGCCCATGTTTGACAATAGTTTTTGGCCTTTTCCCTAGTAGGAAAAGTTCTCACAGGAGGGGGGTCCAGTGGATCTAGTAAAAATTCATTGTTTAAGTCATAGTTTCAGTTACATGCACCCATTAGTTTCAATCAAATTAAATCCATCAAAGGCCTCAGTAACATAAAATTTTACTCACAACCAGAGGTTGAATCCCACTGTGAAACATTTTGTTCCTCAATTTTCACCCTTGATGAGGATGCAATTGGGGCTTCCAATTTTTCATTACCCAAATCCTTTTTTTTCTTTTTCCAAAGCTTTTTTGGTGGCACTATCAATGTAGACCTTCCATGCAGCCATGTCAGAAGAAGGAGGGCTTGAAACTGTTCCCATGCAAAAAAATGCAATGGTATACTTCAGTATTCAATCCAAATTTCAATCAAACAAACAAAGTTTGCTCACTTTTGAGTTGAGAAAGACTTGTTTGCAGTTTTTCATATGATTTCAATTTTCAATTTACTTTCACTTTGGTTTCACTTTAAAGTCACTTTGGAATCACTATGTATGGAACAAAAGTCCCAAAAAGTATTTTTTGATCCCACATTTGGGTTTATGGAACCCAAGTGTGGTCCAGGGGGTGCCCAAAATTTTGGCACAACTTCTGGGGGTTGCGCACCCTCCAAAAAGGTGTTTTTGGGCCATTTATGGGGGTACATGGCTTGAAATTGCCATGTTTGGGGGTTAAACAGCTCCTAGAAAACCCCCTTGGGGTTGCACGTGTTTGGAACGGCCCTTTGTAGTTGTCTATGGGCCCCCATGGCTCATTTGAGCCATATAGGGCCCTACACAACTCCCACACAACTGGAGTTGTGAATTTAACATCACCCTTTTTTGATCTTTTGGTTGATTTCTGTTTTTTATTGTATTTTTATTTAGTTTTTTTTTTTTGCTTAATAGACTTTTAGTCATGTGGCACAGCCACACAACTACATTTGAGCTGTGTAGAGCCCCACACAACTTTTAGCTTGTGATGGGATCAGCTTAACACAAGTTGAACTGACTTACCATTAAAATCTCATTCAAAACACCCATCATACTGATTTTAACTCAAAAAAATCAACATAATGATGTTCAAAATTTGATAAACCTTTATATAAATAGAATTACAATATCAGGATGTTAGACCAAACCCAAATGATGAAATTAATCTATGAGTCAGAATAAAACTCAAGTTGATCTCTGAGGTCATCAACCCAAAAAGCTGCTTTTTTTAGAAATCATGGAACATGGTTTGGAAACTATGGGCAGGATTGGAATCAAATCTCCCTTAAGTACAAGCTGGATCAAATGGTTATTGTTAAAAAAGCAAATTAACATAGGGTCTGATTGTTCTTTTGCACCCATTTTCATAGGAGTAAAATTACAACATTAATCCAATGAAATGAAACTTATTGGTCTTCCATAATTATCAGCTATTATTTGACCCGTTTCAATCTTTGAAAGCCATTTTGAAGAGGAAATCTTTTAATTGATGTCATTAACATCAAGTCTTTTTCAATCTTTTCAACATCTTTACTTCCGCCAAGGATCTCAGAATACCACCCCTCATTTTTCCTCAAAGTTTCAAGCATTTATTTCCAAAGTTCAAAGCATCCATCCTCATCATACCCAAGTGATTTAGCAATAACTCTAAAATCACAATTTCCATCACCAACTGGGTCCCAAACCCCACCCAAGAACTTAGGTAAGTTCCCAGGTATTTGATTGAGGTAATTCACTTCCTAAAATCACAAATTAGCTATCTTAAATTCTAATCTCAATAAAGGAATCACCACTCACCAAAGATGAGCCTCTATTTGACTCCTCCATTGCATATGCTTCATCCTTCAAAAAGGAATCTGATTCCAATGGCATCAAACCCAATGACCTTTTAGTCTCTTCCACTGAAATATTAAATTCAGATGAACAGCCTGACTTGTACTATAACCATTTCTCAAACATTTCATCAAACCAAAAAAATGAAGCTTTCACAAAAGGAAAGACTTAAAATCTTTTGTCTTGTCTTCTTTGGTTCCCTTCTAGTTCTCTTTTCCAGCTTAATTTCCTTTTCAATGTATTCAAATCAAAAAGGATCTTCCCGGGTATCTGTCAATTTTGGATGGCCTCTGCTTGATTGCAAGACTTAAGGTTCTATTATTGGCTTTGATCAATGATTTTCTATCTCATTCATCAAGTGCTTCAACAGCCCACAATAATCTTGTTCAAAATGGGAAAAGATCATTGAATTGAGCTTCTCAGGTAACTGAGAATTACTGAGAATTTCATCCAAGGCCAAACTTTCAAAGATCAAAAGGATCAAATATTAGTCAAGTAGGAATTATCATTCAAAAAGCATTAATTAAAAAGCATTAATCAAAAATAATTAACCAAAAAGCATTAAAAAAAAGCATTAATCAAAAAACATTAATCAAAAAGAATTAATCAAAAATCATTAATCAAAAAGCATTAATCAAAAAGCATTAATCCAAAAGAATTAATAAAAAAGCATTAATCACAAAGTGATTTGAACAATCCAACAATCAAAATTAAACCAACTTACAGAACTAGCACTGCAAGGGTTTTAATCCAACCTCCACTGAGGATGAAAATCTTCAGGCACAATGGAGCCCCTTGAAACTAGTAGGTCCCCTATTTGGTTGGAACAGGGCAAACCCATAGTCATTGAGTATGGCTTGGTGCACATTGACTCATCATGGTTCTGCTTCAACCTCTCTAATTGATCCACAACAAGCTTTATTTCCTGTAAAGACACCTTGTATCCCAATTGTAAAAGTTCAGTAGGAAGAACTATTCCAATCTTTATTCAAGAGTTGCAAAGCGCAGCCTGGACCAATTTAATTTGATTGGAAACTGTGCGCTCTAGGTTTTTCAAAAAATTCAACATGTTTCCCAAAAAATTTGCAAAAAATCATTTGAGAGTACCATGGGCCCCTTCAACCCAAGATGTTGTTTTATTTCCAAAGTCTGGGTTTTTAAAATTCCAAGCAGTTACAAATGCCTCTTTGACACGGAAGATATTATGATCCATAAACTCAAGTTCATCTTCACGGTCTGACAAAAAACACTTTATACAAGTCATAATGTAAGAAACCCAAAACTAGGAAGATTAACAGTAGAGGCAGTGATTTGAAACTTACTCTAAGTTCTGCATCATTGACCTCTGCCTCCTCCTTAGTTTTTGAGGCCCCATACTTAGCCCACAGATACATAAAGCTTTACCACCCTTCAACATCATTATTAAAGCACACTTTAAAGTTTGCTTGTATGTTTTAAGACAAGTGCCATTGACAAAATTGTCTTGTTGACTCAGGGAAAATTTGATCTAGAGCATGGATCAAAGCTTTTTCACTTTCCATCACAAAGATTTTGGGAAGTCTCTCAGGATCATAATCCAAATCCTTTAGCGCATTTACAGACAAACTTTAGAACTCAAACTTTTCTTTTGTTATAAAAACAAGAGCTTTTATGAAATTTTTCTGGTTGGAAGTAACTGCTACAACATGCAATAGGGTGATTTTGTACTTATTTTTTTTATAAGTACAATCCATCATATCTATATGATGAAATTTCTTGCAAAGCTTTAATGACTTGGGGTGAGCCAAGAAAGGGGCCTCCAAATGACCCTCTCCACTGAATCTTGCTTAATTAACCCAACCTGAATTACCAAGTTGTTCAAAGAGGACCTCCATAACACTTTTTCCCTTCAGTTCTTCAAGTGCTACCTTACACTTAGTGTTATAGATTGTTTGGTCATCAACATATTTGCCACCATCAATCTTGTTCAATTTTCATTTGAGTTGAATTTTATTGAGCCCATCTTTCATGCCTTCTTTTAGATTTTCTAAGGCTACCCCAGATATTCTTTTCAGGTGAGGATGCACTGAGGGGTGTGGAGATGGTTCCTGGTTATGTTGATCATTTCTGTAGGAGATTTTCCCCAAGGGTTCTGCCTTTCTACAACTTGCACAGATTAAAAAATTGCACCCAACCTTCCTTGTGTGAGTTTTCCTTGACTGTTTGGTGAGCAATTGCCCAGAGCACAAATCATGTCTATCACAGGCTAGATCCACATATTTTTCATGCTTTGAGTTGAAAACTGTTAAATCATAACAATTCTTCATTTCCCATGTTTGACAATAGTTTTGTGCCTCTTCCCTAGTAGGAAAAGATCTCATGGGAGTTGGGTGAAGTGGTTCTGTCATATTTGCATAGTTATATTGATGGCATGAACTCCATCAGTTTCAATCAAATTAAATATGGCAAAGACCAGTAACATAGAATTTTACTCACCACCAGAGGTCATCTCCATTTGTGAAACATTTTGTTCCTCAATTGCAATCCTTGATGAGGATGCAATTGGGGCTTCCAATGATTCATTACCCAAATAATTTTTGTACCCAGCTTTGTTCATCAAACTATAAATTTAGTCTTCCACGCAGCCATGTTACAAAAAGGAAGGCTTGCCACTGTTCCCATAATGCAAAAAAAATGCAATGCTACTTCAGTATTCAATCCAACTTTCAATTGAACAACTACCAAGTTTCCTCACTTTAAAGTTGAGAAAGATCAATTTTGTGGGATTTTTTATTCACAGTTTTCTATAGTTTCACTTTAATTTCACTTGAATTTCACTTGATTTCACTTTGATTTCACTTAAGTGTCACTTTTTGATTTCTAGGTGTGGTCCAACAGTCCCAGAAAGTATGTGGTAATCCCAAATTTAGGTTGATGGAACCTAAATGTGGTCCAGGGGGGCCCAAAAAGTTTGGCACAACCCTTGGGGGGATGCACATGCCCAAACACAGCTCAAAACCGCCATTTACGGGGGTACACGGCCCAAATACGCCGTGTCTGGGGGTTACATGACCCCCCTGGGGTTGCACGTGTTTGAGACAACCCCTTGGGCGCGTGTAGATGTGTGCTTTGGCCCGCACGTGCATTTTGGATGCATGTATGGGCCCCCACGCATCCATTGGGCCATGTAGGGCCCTAAACAACTCCCACACAACAGGGGGTTGTGAATTTATCATCACCCTTACTTTTATAAAACTGGTGGAAACCATCTGATTTGGAATTTCTATAGAGTTTCTCAATATTTTTACCAGAAGTAAAACCTTTTTTTTCATTGATTACTTTGGAGAATAAAATTAAAAAAATAAATGAATGTATTATTCTTCTGAGTCCTTTTATGGTCTGTAAAATACATCTGGGAGCCTTTTGAAGCTTGAATTAGTGCGCACCCAGCAGGACTTGGATAGGCTCCCAGAGGGATTGATTGGGTTGGGCTTGCAGTGGTAAAAACTTGGCTCCCAACCAAGCTCCCCTTGATGCCAATAAAACCTGGTTGCACCAAACCAATCAGTCTCCCTCCCCATGACTTTTCAACCATCAATTTTTTGAAAAAAATAAAATCATGTATTATGCAGGTCAATGAAACCAACTCTGATTGGCAACAAAAAAAACTTGGAAAGGCACCAGACCAATTTAGCCTGGTGCCAAGCAGGCTTTGCTAGGTGCCATGTGTGCTTAAGAAAATTTTTGAACAACTTTGGTTGCCACCCAGATGGGCTTTACAGACCATATGTAATTATGAACTGATTCAATTTTTATATTCCTTGACATGGTATATTCTATTTATTTTAACTTGTAGTGGGGATTAAAAACAATTGAAATAGCCAGAAATTCATCCGTAATAGACCAGTACTTGCAAAATACCTTAATCTTGGTGTGGACTATTGAGGTAATATGATAACTTCCAGCTTCTTGAGATTAAAATTCCCAATGGTATTCTATGTCCTTCAGAGTAAAGAAATATTGGTTGGAAGTTGGATATTTTGTACTAGCAAGCTAATCTGTGCACCTCTTCATACCTCATCATTTCCCTGGTCTATCTAATACTCCTGACACTAACATCAATCCCACATTTGACATCTTTGAAGCCTTGGTTTCATCCATTTAGAAGAAGCCAGAACACCAATCCCCTTCCCACATACTTATGTGACACCATGCAGTCAGATTCCCCTCTCTTGATTTGTCAAAAACTGCCTTGAAACTCCTCCTCCACCTCTAATTGGACGCCCGCAAAGCAGCCCACATCCCCATCTCCTGACCCAGCCCAACCCGCAAAGCCTACCAGGCTTCCTCAAAATCTAATTTTTGTCTTAGGGGTAAGCCCAAACCCAACCTCCAACCTGTCAGGTACGGGCTAGCCCATGGGCTGCCCGGCCTGATAAGCACCCCGATTCAGTACAAAAGTTCCCCACAAGAATCTTTCGGTATCCTTGAGCAGGTCTGGCTCTGATGTACTTAGTCAACTTTGTTTGCTAAATAAAGCCGTTGTGGTACTGGCTGGATGGCCTTAATGACTGCCTAAAAATTTTTCAGGGTATATATTCCTGCATCAATGAATGGTGTCGTCTACTGTGAGACCATATCACCCGAGATTTGTGAGAATCAACCTCAAGCATGAAGGATCAGCAAACCACCAAAAAATTTGAATCAACCAGGAAATCTCTATAGAGGGAAGAGCTTGGCAGGATTGAGAGTCAAAAAATGACATGAAGTTGATTGCAAGATGGCATTTTAGACAGTTGCGCAAGTTACTGGCGCGGTTGACAATTGTAACAGTACCAAATCTTAGAGACAGGTCAACATAACGCAACTGTTACCCGATTGCAGTAATCACTCCAATCTCACAAAGCCTGTTCAAGACCTACAAAGCTGACACTTGGTTGATTCGAGCGCAGACGTTTATGCTGCCCAACATGGCAATAGATTGGTCTTGACGCGGGGCCCCAGTCGTGGCCAGGAGTTGACACGCCAAAGCCAAGATTCTCGCATTCATGAGTACTACATTCTTCATATTGCAAGCAAGCTATATATTTTAACAAGAACGAAGGTATTAATGCCGGGCGCTAAACCCAGTCGTGCGGACGAATGATGTATCCTGCGTGTATCAGCTGGAAGCGTCTCATCGGGATGGATGATAGGAGAGGCATCATCTCTTCTGACTGCAGCGCCTGTTTTTCCAGCGTTGACTTGCGAGAGGGACCAAACATCACCCTTCATGCTACGCGGGGCATCTTTCACTGGAGTCGCGACCCATCAAAGCTCGATGGGCGGAGTTACATGTGGGGGAAACACTCGGCGCGAGAGCCAGGACAGAAAGGCCCTCAAGCCTGGGAAGGCAGCTCGAGCTGTAGGTTCAGGGTGCTCAAGCAAAGCTAGACAAATTTGCGGAAGTCAGGGCTTCCTTCGAAGGGTTATGAAGCGGATAGAGTGAGAGAGTTGATATGTCTTCAGATTGTCAAAAGGGGGTGACCATATTATGAAATTTGTTGGAAGAGGCAATCTGCGCAAGGCGTCCATTACAGTTTTAAAACCAACGGGGAGCCGAGCTCAAGGGCAGTCTAGATAATGAGAGGAGGAAAGATGGATGGGCGGGTAAGCTAAGCTGCAAGTATTGAGCTGGATGAAGATAGCTTTAAGAATATATAGACAAGGGAGAGAGGAAATAGTCAGCTTGGGAAAATGCAGCGACACAGGAGAAGGCAAAGAGGGATTGTCGGGAATCAAAATATCAGATGTGTTGGTTGGTGTCACTATGATCAGACCAAGCAATGCCGGCGAGCATGCTCTTTTGTTCAGAGGCTGAACAGGTCGGATCACATCAAACGCAAATTACAAATGTGTCATCAAGGTTGGCTTTGGGGGAGGATATGAAATGATTGAGCAAGATCAGCGACTGGTACTCAACTGGGTTGCTCTATCGATTAACTAGAATGACTGAGGAGACGACGATGGAGCTAGAGCCCCTCGACCGGCTGGGGAAGGCGACTTGATAAGTATATGTATAGGCGGGTACGACACGGCTGAATTGTGGGCGAGAAGCGCTGGGCTGCAACACAAAATCTTGGAACCTATGCAAAGGGCTGACCACACCGCGCTCCTCAGAGCATCTCCAGCCGTCTCAGAAGCATCCACTCTGGTTGGCGGCGCGACACTTTTGGCGCGCCAATTGTGTCTCAAAACCCGTTCATGCCAAATTAATTTGTACCAAAGTTTGGCAGGTTGCATCAAGGACAAATGACGCAGCGGTTTGATTAAAGTGTAGGAACACGGGTTGAGAAGAGTTGAATGAAGGAGGAGTAAACCCAGCTCAGGATGAGAGGTATTGAGATATGTTTTGGTGTAGTATTTTTTTTTGGTGGTGGTTGTAAGTTACACGGATGACTTGAGTCTAGTTATAAGTTCACTGACTGACCAGTGATTGAATCAGACAATGATAGAAAATGTTAATTTAGGTTTTGATTCAATTTGGGTCATGATGATGATGGGGGAAGTTGTCTTGGGTTGGAAATTCAAGTTTGGAAATGGGTAATAAATCAATCCATAGTTTAAGTCTACTCAATACACTGTTGTGGCTCTAATCAGATGGCCATCTTCTTTCAAGACAAATTAATTTCTCTGTTTCTCTCTTAACCTCTTGTCATTCATATTTTGTCTGGAGATGTAGAAACAAGATTGAAGGAGGGGTACTGGTGGCCCATGATTGTGATTCTTTGAACCTAAGGTCTCTTGTTTGGAGAAGCAATTTCAACATATACCTTGGTTTCCCTCCAGATCTACTTTTGAACCAAATGCATGACACCTGATTAAGAATACATCAATAAATCAAGGAACTCCAATTATTTCTTTTAATTCCAAGAAGCCAGGGACCATTTCATCTTTGATGCAAGTCAGCTTGTACAATCAATCTTTAAACCTTTTTCAGTTGTTCAAATCTGTAAAGATGGAAGTTGAACCTGGTTATCAGGCAGGAATCTTTCCATCCATGATTAATTAATTCATTCTTGGTTGCCTTAAAACACTCAATTCTCACTTTGCTTGTTGTGTACATTGCTGTTCCACCATCAAAGATTTTCCTATTCCCAGATTCAAGAACTAAAGTGTGACTACCTTGCATTTACCTTGACAGCTTACATTACATTCCATTTGCATTGAATTGATTTTTCTAGTGAGCCTTTAATTTTTACCATGATTACCTGTTCATGTTTAATGTTTTATCAAAATAAAAAATTGTGTTATTACCATGGTTCTATGCCAATTCTTCATATGCACATTAATTTATCAAGGGTGAAAATCCCCAAGTTTGAGCTTTCTTTGAAAGCAAAGATTTGTTGAAATCGTAGTCTGATCTCTGTGTTGCCTAAATCTTGAGTGCAATCATATTGATTTCAGCTTTATATTCATTACTCAATATGTGCTCTTAAGTGTCCATATCTAATAGGGCAAATCAGAGTTAGCAAACCTGCCATTAGAAACCCACCATTTTTAATGGCAGTTTTCTGAAATACACATACCCCCTACCTGGTGTTTTTCAAAATGGCGGGTTTCATGAAAATGGTGTATTTCAAACATCAAACCTGCCATTAAACACACCATTTATGCATCATAATCCATCCACCATCCATCACATCCAAAACACCCATCCACACCCCCACCTCAGTAAATCCATACCAATCCCATCCCCATTGCATCACACACATCTCATCTCCATTGCTTCACCTCTCCATTGCTTCACATCTCTATTGCTTCACATCTCCATCTTCACACAATTCCCATCATCATCTCAATACCCCACATCAAATCACCATCTTTCTCAACATGTCCCATCAAACTTCCTGGAAACAAGTTGAAAATGCAAAAAAGCTGACTGAACTTTTGTTAGTATTTGACTACCACTCAGGACCAATTCAGACTCCAATTTGGAATCAACTTGGTTGGCTTTGAATGCTCTATTACAAAAGCAATACATGATTCCAAGAAGACAACTCTCCAGAACCCTATGTATGAAAGTCAAAAGCTTCATCTCCTCCCCAACTTAAGCTTCTGGCAAATTTTCCAAACTCTATTGCCTTCATTCATAAAATGTTTGGAGATGATTAAAGACCACCACATCTTCCAGAAAAATTCTTGGAATCCTCAATGCAATCCAGCTATACAACTGGCCGTTGCTCTTTGTAGATTGGGATCAAAGGGAAATGGAGCAGCAATTAATCAATTAGAAAATCTATTCTCAGTTGGTTATGGAACCATTGACTCATACACCAAAAGAGTCATGATTTCTATCCTATCTTTCCCTTGCTCAGTCCTTTCTTGGCGAACCAAAGAAGAATGCCAGGAGATATCTCAATTAATGGAGACTGAAGGCTTTCCTTGTTGCATTGTTTTTGTTGATGGAACCACTATCCCCTTCAGTCAAAAAACCCAAGCTAGATGGCAACCACTATTTTGATCAGAAAAAAAGACAATTGATTCATTTATTTTCCAATGACTTTGCTAAAAATTTTGATCACACACCAACCAAATATGTTGCATCTGTTTATTTAGATAATCCATGGCCCTACAACTTTTTTTAATATTCCTCCACACTTGCCTTCCCAGTTCTTGCCATGATTCATATGTTTTCAATTGGATGGGGATTTCCCAACAACCAGAGAACTACTTTGAACAAGATCAATACCTTCTGGCTGATTCAGCTTATGCTAGTGGTAAATATGTGGTTCCAGCATACCTGAATTTTTTGTCCATCAATCAAGCAAAAAGCAGTTTCAACTATCATCTTTCCCCATCACAAGTTTGGATTAAGCATGCAATAGGAGTCCTGAAAGGAAGATGGGCCAGCTTAAGGGAAAGGTGAAACCAGCTTCAAAACCCCAAAGACATGAAGTTCCTCATCAACTGGATTATCACTTGTGTAATACTTCACAATCTTTTGGCCAGCATCAAAGATGAATGGGACAAAATATTTGAAGATGATATTCCAGATCTGCCTCAAGTCATCCCTGTCTCATCTTGTCCCTCATCTTCTTCTATGAGAGAAAGTATTCTTCCTCTCACCCTTGCTTGCTTTGATGAGTAATGTTTGATTTCAAATTAGGTAAAAAATTCCTTCACTGTATTTTTTTGGTTTTGGTTGTTCACCCAAGATTCCTAGCCTGAGTCAGTTTTTTTCTCTCTTTTGGTGGGTGGACTTAGACAAAACAGAATCAAAACTTCCAAACCACCCTCCTCACCCCACCAAACCACTGGTTGGTCCACTCCTTCCTCCTCCTCACCAACCACCTCCACCTCACACCTCCTCCTCACCCACCACCTCCCCTCCTCCTTTGGTTGGCATGCCTGGTAAGTGATAATTTTCAGGCTAAAAGAAAATACAAATCAGGAAAGGAATATGAGGAAAACAATCAATAGTAAAAAGAGATCACACCTGAAAGAAAAGGCTCTTTGACTGAACAAGGAAGAGAGAATAAACCTATAGTGCGCTGAAAGTTCTGACAGTGGCAGAAGAGTAGGTGAGATGAGCCTGAGGTGATAATCAGGAGAGGAATCCCTTTAGGAAGCTATGAGAGAGTACTTACCACCCTCAAACACCTAGGACGCCACGGTGCAGATAGAGAATTGCACACCAGGGAACATCCTTGGTGGAGAGCTAGTGTCAGTACTTAAGCTGGCCAATTAGCGCGGTCTGGACAGTGAGCACAGCACAATATGCACGTGTGCCAGACACATGGGTTATTAGCCATGATCTTAGTCACCTTACCCTAATGGTTGATGAGATACAGAAAGGACACAAAACAGATATGCAGATAGAGACATGAGAACAAAATGGTGATGACAGATTATAATCTATAAGCTGAGATCAAGCTGAGATGAACTCAGATATACCAACATCCGCCTGGGATTCAGCTCAGATGGCTGCATGGCCCAACATTTGATATTTTGAGCTGTCTCTGAAGGGATAGGCAAGATACCGGCTTGGTGAGAAATTCGCCAGGGTTGCTTTTTGAGTAAATTCTTTTGAAGAAAATACTGCCCTTCTCCACCTCCTCCCTGAGAAAGTGATAGCTCAACTCTTTGTGCTTAGTTTTGAATGTGGCATGTATTTCTAAGTTGCTTGCCAATTTAACAAACCCATTGTTTTTTTCATGAATGATGGTTGGGGCAATGTGATCCTCATCAAGAAATTCATGCCCAAGGGTTTTTACCCAGAGTACCTCCTTTACGGCTTCTGCCGCAGCTTTATATTCCGCCTCAGTTGTTGACAGGGTGACAGTTGGCTTCTTGAAAGAATTCCAACTGAATATGTGGCCATTCCAGAGGACCAGGAATCTGCTGATGGAATGTCTGGTGGAGGGACAGGTGGCCCAGTCTGCCTCTACAAATGCACTGAGTTGCAAGGAAACAGATTTCCTGGTGAAGAAAATTCCAAATTCACAAGTGGAATACAAGTAGCTGACAACAAGAATTCCTGCTTCATAGTGGATCTTCAAAGGCTTGTTGAGGAATTGCAAAAGATAGTTTTTGGCAAAGGTAATGGGGGGAGGGGTGTTGCAGCTGACATAATTCAACTCCCCAACCAGTCTACTGTAGTTGAGATTGGACTTGAAAAAAATATTGTGCTTGTTGTCTGAGGAAGGCAACAGCTTGCAAAATGGTTTGGAAGGAGTGGAGCATTGCTTGTGAGTGGGCAGATTGTACTGCAAGGCCAGTGAGTTGATGTAGGTTTTGTGATTGATCTGAATCCAGCCCATTGATTGATGCACATTCATTCCCAGTAAGAGCAAGTCCAGGCCCAGGTATTTGATTTTGAACTTGCTCTTGATGGCTGCAACAAAATCTAGTTGACAGGGACTGAAAATGGCAATTTCATCAATGTCCACATAGAGGTAATTTTCCCCTTTCCAGAAGACGCAGAGGTTGGCTTTGCTGCAATTGAACCCTTCTTCCCTTCCAGACTGATAAGGTGGAGTACCATGCTTGAGTTTCTTGCTTCAACCCGTACAAGGCCTTCTTTAATTTTAGCACCGTCCCAGGAGTGATTGGTACATTATTGGCTACACTGATGTGAATTTTTTCCTTCAGAGGTGTGTTGAGAAAGGCCAATTTGAAGTCAATCTGGTGGAATGAAAAGCCCTTCTGGACAGCACAGGCTATAAGGAGGCACAGAGAAGTCTTGTCACCTGTGGGTGCAAAAACATTGGTGTAGTTCACGCCGTACTCCTGGTTGAATCCCCAAACACATAGGCGTGCTTTGAATTCAATGATCCTGTTCTGATTTTCTTGCTTAGTCCTGAAGATCCAGATGCACTTGAGAGTGTCAATTGGACCGTTGAATTCACACTCTTCCCAGAGGTTGTAGGAAATAAGGTTGAGGATCTCCTTTTCCATAGCTGCAATCCACTTGAACTTGAAGTGACAGTTGAGAGCCTTGTGTAGGTTCTTGGGATCCTGGTAATGGGCCAGAACTTTCAAATGGAGCTGGGGAGCGGAAGCTTGAGTGCCTCAAGGCAAGTAGGGCAGAATGTTTTGAGTCGTTAGTCTGCTGTAATCAGAAGTCTGGTCAGAAGACTCAATGGAAGGCAGATGATTGGAGGCCAGAATAGTGGTGGGCACAGGGGCAGGAATTGGAGAAGCTGAAACAACAGGTTCTGAGGTTGAAGGAGTGGAGATAGGGAACTCTGAGGAAGGTAGAGATTCACAAGGAAAATAGGGTAGTTAGATGGGCTCCTGGACACCAACTGAAGCGTAGTCAAAAGAGGTCTCCACAAAAGTTACGTTGGCGCTTGAGAAGACCTGTTGGGATTGAATGTCTAGGATTTTGTATGTGGAGAAGTCATTAAAATGCCCAAGTAGCAGGCCCTTCTTCCCGTTTGCAATGAGTTTTTTTGGTTCTGAGGGCCTTCAGAATAAGATAATAGTTAGTTCATCCAAAGGGTTTGAGGAATTTGAGGTTCACGGACTTGCCAAAGAAGACCTCATATGGCGCACAGTTCTTTCTTGAGGGTACCAGGATGAGATTCAGAAGATTGGTAGCCGTTTTTACAGCCTTGGACCAGAAAGAGAGGGGAATTTTGCTCTGAACTAGCAGGCACCAATCTTTATCTAGGATATACCTGTTAGAGCTTTCTGTGTAACCATTTTGTTGAGGTGTGTAGGCAGGCGCTAGATGGTGGTTGATACCTTTTTCAGCAAAGTAGCCTTTGAGAGACTTGTTGAAAAACTAAACTCCATTATTGGTTACAACAGTTTTTAATTTGGACTCCAATTGCCTCTCAGAGGTACAAATGAAGTCTTGCAGGGAATTGACAGCCTGATCTTTAGTGTGAAGGAAAGAGACAGCCTTGAAACTTGAAAATTGGTTTACTATTGTGAGGAAATACTTGCAACCCCCAATCAATTGAGTTGGGAAAGGGCCTAAAAAGTTGGCATGCAATGTGTTGAGACAACAAGTAACAGCCTTGAAATGGCTGTTGAAGGAAGAGGCTGTCATTTTTCAGGTATGACAGATATTGCAGTGTCTTTGGGGTCTGATGTTTTGAAGCAGAAGTTTAAGGGTTTGGTCACTGGAGTGACCTAATTGGAGGTGCCATACAGGTTCTTGGGGCTCATTGAGGTGGATACGTCCTACCGGTGTGGTGCCCAATCTGGGACACCTCTGGACCAGTATGGAAAAAGTAAAATTTTTATGAACTTTTCTATAGCCTCCATTTAGATCCAAAAAAAAAAAAACTTTATTTGGAATGACTTCTCAGTTCAGTTCCCAGTTCTCAGCCTTCCCTTCTCCTAGTTGTCTAGGAAGATCCTTCAGTGCCTAGACCCCTGTGCCTGGTGTTCAAGTCCTCCTTGATTCACTCCTCATCCTTCAGGTTCATTTTTTTTCTTTTTCTTTCCAAAACCGTGGCGGACAGCCATCAACCTTGCTCATCATCATCATCATCATCATGAGCTGGCTGACCTCACGCCTACTGTCTCTGTCATTAATCCTAATCCCAATCCTAAACCAACCATTACAACAGCAATGGCAACAACAAAAACAACAACAATTGATGATCACCGTGGTTGATTAAGTGATTCACTTGGATCCCCATCCAGATTTCCACTGCTACTACACCATGACCCACTCACACTTGTCATCCATCATCAGTTTCAACCTTTACCCCCCAGCTTTATCTCACCTCTCAACAGTATTCTTGACCAGATCCTCCTCAAATCCAATCCAATTGACTTTGCCAGCTTGGCCTGAGTCTCTCAACCGCTTCACTATCACATCTACGGATCTCTGAACCGGCTATGGCTATGGTATCTCATCTTCCTCAACTACCAATTGACCATCAAGATTGCCGCTCATGATCCCTCCATAGCCCCTGACTCATTTTTGATTAAAAAATTGTTCTCTTTGATTGATTGGTTCAAGACTCTTATCCCTCAAATCACTCTCAGGCAATCACTTGCCACAAACAATGAGGAATTGCTTCAAGCCCAACTGCTCAAACATTATAAAGATGCAAAACTTGACAATCTCTACAAATCTCATCTCTCTACCACCTTCACACCCACCGGCTTGATCCACCTCCAGCTCACCAGTCTCCCATGCGGCTTGTCCATTGCCTGCGCGGGTCTCAAAGGTTTCCCAGGCCCGTCACTAGCTACTCTCCTGCCGGTGCCCATCATTGGCACGGGCCGGGGTCTTCCCATTCCTGTCATTTTTGATCCAATTCATCTTTTTGTTGAGTGTTTTGTTTGTTTCTTTTTTTCTTTTATTTTCTCATTACAATCCATTGAAAAAAAATTCCACTCTATTTTTAAATCCCTCTTGTAAATAGTCTATAGACCTCTTGTCTATAAAAGGAGGGGCTCTCCCCTGCCTTTTTCAAAAATCAATGGGAGTGTGTGCATATGTCTCCCCCAGTTATCATTGAAATCTGATCCTCATCCTCATCCTGGGTATATCTATGATTACCCCCTGATCAATTTATCCTCAGTCTTTGCCCCTGTGTGGCCTGATCCTTATCACCAACCAATAGCCTTGCTGGTTGAAGAGAATTCTGTCTGTTGGAATTCTTGAGTGCGTTATACCACTCCTTGATCCCTTTCTCTGACCAAACTGGTCTTGATCCCTCCTTGATCATCCTTCTGGAGCCAATCACAATTGATTGAAGAGGTCTTATTAAGCTTAAGACCTGGAGTGTTATACCTCCCTTATTTTTTTTGGAGTTGCATTCTGCCAGCCTACTCTTGAGTTCCTTGAGAAGTGTTGAGGTTATCCTTGCTTCAAATCAGTTTACTGTTTGCTTTTAGAGCTTCTTAAACATAGTGCTTTGTCTTGTACAGCCACCCTCAGTTATCTGGTACCATTCAAGCGCTTGATTGCAGAGAGTTGGACGGGTTCATTGAGAACCTGGAGGTTGATTGGGTTTGAGTTGATCATCCCCAATCTTCTTCTGACAACCAGAGTTATTAGCTTGTGGTAGTTGTTTACATACAACAGATTTGTTCTTTGAACTTTAAACAAACTTTAGCTTCTTTTGTCCAAGTTTTTCCCACATAATCTTGGCTCAGATAGTGCTGTTCCATTGCTACCAAACTACTATCATCTTTATCCTTTACTACTTGATTCCTCATTTACCAGGTTCTGGAACTTGATCTTGGTTACATTTAAATAGTTTTGTAACACTCAGGAGGGCAGCCTAAACAGCAAATTTCCCCTCCACAGAACTGCCACGGCCTAGCACTGTTTGGAGTCTTACATTTGGTCCCCCGGGCTGGGATTGAACCAGAAACCTTGGGATTTACAGTCCCAACTTGAAGAATCAACTCTGAAATCTGATCTGATCCTTTTCTTTTTTTTTCTTTTTTCTGTCATCATCCAGATCTGATCTTTGGAGGCAACTTGTCCAAGAAGTAAGTCGTCCCAATTGTGCACCATCTGGGCAGGATTCTTGTTGTTTTTTTAAAACTCTACCCTTGCCAAGCTTGTGAGCCACCTTGGAGCTCTGCTTTTTGTATCCCCTTAGGAACTCTGTCTTCAAAATTGAATCTGTTCCCTCCACCACTGTTTGGGTCAAGATGGTCAAGATCAAAACCCAGAACAAGAAACCAGGTTTCAATGGAACAAACGTGGAACAATTTTTGGACTCCTATGAAATGGCTGCTGAAGTGGATGGGGAAAGTGAACATGATATGGCCTATCAGTTGCAATTTTTTATCTCTTCTGATGAAGTTATGGAAGTGATTGAATTTTTTGATGGATTCAAAACTCATAACTGGAGGCTCTTGAAGGAGGCTATGTTGGATTATTTGGGGAAAATAGATGTGGCTAGGTTTACCTTACAGGACTTGGATGCTCTGGTTTCTCAATGTATCTCCAATGGTGGTGTCCCTTCAGCTTCTGATTATCAGTCTTTCAGAAAGTCTTGGGATCCTATTCAGTCTTATCTTATCAGGAACAATCACATTGACACTGTGGACAAAATTTGAGTTTGATTTTTCCAATCTTTTTTTCCAGGAGTGCAGGAAAGGATTAGGGATGAATTGGTCAAGTCTGGATCCATGATCACTACTAGGGATAATCAATTCAAACTACCTGTCTTTCTGGTCCTTAGGAATGTGGTGGACAAAGTCATGAAAGTTCAAATTGCTTTAACTTTTGAAAAGCCCAGGATCACTGAACCAGTCTGTGCTCTTTCCTTCCAAGAATCCAAAAAAATCATGAACAAGATGGAAGCAAATCACAGACCTGAATCAAGCCCTCAGGCCAATAAGGATACTGCTACCATAGATGAGATTACTAAGCTACTTCAGGCCTTTGAGAATAAAATAGATCAGAAAATATCCTCTTTAGCTACCCCTAAACCTGCTAATTCTGTTCCTAAATCCACATTAGTCTACTATTACTGTCATAGAGAAGGCCATGGTACTGGTAGATGTCCTGAACTCCAGAACAACAAGGAGGAGAAATTAGTAGAGCAGAGGGGAAATAATTTCTTTCTTCCTAATGGTGCTTTGATCCCTTTTGACTCATCTTGTCCAATCCGTCATGTGGTGGCTTCTTAACAACCACCAACTCCCAAGAAGGCATCTCTGGTCTCCTTGGATTTTCAATCATCCTGTGGCACTCTTCAACCTTGGTATCCTCCAGCTATCACTTCTTCTATCTTCTCTGGTGCTTATCAATCTGATCCAGCTAGAAAACGCCATGAGGAACCCAAACCTCACAAGTCTCCTCCTTTTCCATCTTCAATCCTTTGAAAACCTGTCAAACATCAATCTTTGCTTGAGCCTCCTTCCTCTGATGTGGAAGACATTGAAGTAGAAAGGGAAGCACTCATGGAAAGTTTCCAGGGCCACTCTGATACTTCTCCTCCTCTTCAATCTGGTCAACCCCCTCAATCCTCTGATACTCTTCCAGTGCCTACCTCACTGGATCTTCCTCCCTTCACCCAGCCCAAAGTTTGGTTTGAGAGGGGAATTTCCAAGGAATACCCTAATGCTGTGGAAGGAGTATTAAAGAAAATTTCTGATCTCAAAATCCATGATCTGTCTGTGGCTGAACTGCTGTATATCTCTCCATCTGTGGCTGAAGGCATGAAGAAATGGGTTTCTTGTTGATGTGTGGAAATTGGTCCAGATGAATTGAAGGTCTCTTCTGGCATTTTGATGGAGGACTCTGGTGGAACAGATCCCCCTTCAGATGCCAATCTGTATTCCCGCCCTCTTGGATTTCTTCCCTGCTATCTTGGTGAATCGGCTAAAACATTTTCTCTTCTTGTGGATTTGGGTTCTCAGCTCAACTTAATATCAGATGCTATGGCCTGCAACCTCAAGCTTAGCCCAAGGGTCAGCTTTACTTCTGCGGTTTATGGTATGTGGAATCAGTCATGTGAACTGTTTGGTACTGCTGAGGATGTTCCTGTTTGAATTGGTTGAAATATTGTTGGAATTTGTCACTTCTGGATCACCCGTTTGGAAGGTCCTATGATCTTGGGCCAACCGTTCTTGATGGATTTTGGTTCTACCCTGATTTTTTCTGATCAAGTTGGGGAGAGAATCCTTCTCCCTGATGCTGATGGCAGAAATTGAATTTCCGCTTTGTTCCTTGGATTCTGGTTGTTGGGAACAAGATTTTCCCGGTTGTTCTCCCAAAGCAGTTCTAAAGGGAAAGCAGGAGGACAACTCTCATTCCTCTCAGCCTCATTTTTTATCAGATTAGTTGATCCTACTAATAGTTGTAGTTCCTCTCAGCCTCAGACTTCAACTTATGGGTCAACTTCAACCTCAGAGGCATATTTTTTGTTTTCCTCATCATCTCTTCCTCATCCAAATAAGATCAAAATTCAAAAACATAAAAAATCCGAAAATTCCAAAAATATTTCTTCTCTCTCTGGGTCTGTTGTATCTTCTTTTCCTTTTTCCCTTCAGCCTGATCAATTATCCTCTACTCCGGTTTTGAATCTCCGCAATGAGTCTAAACTAGATCCCAATCTCAATTCTTTTCTTGGTGGTTTTGGTATGAAGGAGTATGGTCTTAAGTGGAGGCAATGTTGGGTAGAAGTAAGTCCTCCCAATTGTGCACCATCAGGGGCCTCTACTACTGTCATTTTCAATACTCTACCCTGTGCTCACACATATGAGCAATGCGTTAGCTTTTGGATCCTCTTTTATGGAAAAGGCACCTTTCAAGGACAAGGCGGAACATCAAACTTGGCCTCAGTTTTTGTAGTCAGGTCTCACTGGTCAATGCTTGGAGGAAGAAAGGATTCCTCTCTTTTGCCACCAAGTATAAACCAGTTGCAAAAAAGTTTCAACCAGTCAACCAACCAATTCCTCTCAACCTCAAACCTCCTCTTATGCGCCCCCCTCTATCCTGCAATCCTTACTGTGGTTTACCTCAATCTCTTACTGGTCCATTCATCCCCTCTGGTTTTGTCACTGAAGAAAGTCTGAAAGTGGTCAACTTTGGTCCAGATGGATGGCTTCTTCCTGATGAGTTGAATTTGATCAAAAATGTCTTAGCCCTTAGGGAAAAATATATTGCTTTCTGTGATGAAGAGAGAAGTCTCTTGAAAGAATCCTATGGCCTCCCTTACATTATCCCTGTAGTAGAACATGATCCCTGGCAAAAGAAGATCCCAATCCCTGCTGCTAAAGTTGACAAATTCATCAAGTTGGTCCGCAAAAGAGTCCAAAACAGTTTATATGAACAATCAACTTCTAGCTATTCCAGTCCTGTTTTCTGTGTTCTCAAGAGTAATGGTTAACTTAGAATAGTTCATTATCTCCAGCCACTAAATAAGGTTACTATTAAAGACTATGGTATTCCCCCTGCTACTGAAGAATTTTTTGAATCCTTCTCTGGGAGAGCTTGCTATGGTCTAGGTGACATTATGGGTGGCTATGACAAACAATCCTTACATCCAATTTCTTGTCCTCTCACTACTTTCAATACTCCTCTTGGTTGTTTCCAACTTACTCAATTACCTCAAGGTGCCACCAATTTGGTTGCAGTCTATCAGGCTCAGATGGTTTGGATCCTCCAGGATGAAATCCTTGATCATTCTGGTATCTTTATTGACAATGGCAGGATTAAAGGTCCAGTTTCTGATTATAACAATGAGCTCTTACACTGGAATTCAGGAATCCATTGATGCATCTGGGAATATGCAACCACTCTGGAAAGGATCCTGTTTTGAATAAAGGAGTCTGGTCTCACTGTCTCTGGATCCAAATTGGCTGCCTGTGTCCCTGCTTTGGAAATTGTTGGTCATGTGGTCTGCAAGGAAGGAAGAAGGATGGCTCCATCCAAAGTCAACAAAATTCTCTCTTGGCCTACTCCCATCAATCCAACTGAAGTCGGAGGTTTCTTAGGTTTTGTAATCTATGTTTGGATCTTTATCCCTTCTCTATCCAAAATGTGCATTCCCTTGTGTCACTTAACCAGGAAGGATCCTGAATGGTTTTGGACCCAAGCTTGTGAACAGTCATTTCAGATGATCAAAACAATTGTTGGAAAAGACATTGTCTTGAAGAAGATCACTTATGGACCTAGGGCTGGCAAGGTCAAGCTGGCTCTAGACTCTAGTTATCAATCTGTTGGGGCTGTCCTTATTCAGGAAGATGAAAATGGTTTGAATTGTCCTGCTCTGTATGAATCTCTTCTTTTTTCAGAGGTGGAATCCAGGTTTTCCCAGCAAAAACTGGAACTTTGTGGTGTGGCCCAAATGTTGAAGAAGCTCCAAACTGTTCTCTGGGGTCAACACTTTGAGTTACAAGTCAATGCGCAATCCATTATCAAAATGATCAATGCCCCCAGTCTTCCAAACGCTCCAATGACTTGTTGGGTGGCTTTCATCCAGTTTTTCTCTTTTGATATTGTTCATAGGCCTGGAAAATCTTTCACCATGCCTGATGGTTTATCTCCACACCTTCTTGGAGATGAAGAATTGGATGTTGGAGTATATTTCAACGAGGAGGAACCCTTAATTTGTCCTGTCTTCACCTTTTCCTCTTGAGATTATTCTGGCTTGCAACAAGGCTTCTGGCTTAAATCAGAGCAGTATCTCTCCACTCTCCAAAGGCCGCCTGATCTCTCTGCTAAATATTTTCAATCACCCAAAAGGAAGTCCTCCAATTTCCTTTTCCAAGGTGCTAGGCTTATGAAAAGAGGCAACCCTTGTGCTCTTATTGTTGTCACCATCCCTTCTAAACAAGATTTGATCCTTGAAAGTCTCCATGAAGGCCTTGGTCATGGTGGGGAAACCAAAGCTTATTGTTGAATATCCAAAAAATTCTGGTGGCCATCCTTGAAGAAATCAGTCTCTCAATGGTGCAAGAGTTGTGAAGTATGTCAGAAATGTGATCTTAGGCGCCCAGAAGAAATTTTTTATCCCACTGGAGAGTCCACCGTCTTTGGAAGGATTGCTATGGATGTGGTTCATATTAAGGATGGTGGAGCTAAGTACCTCATAGTGGCTAGAGATGATTTTTCTGGATGGGTTGAAGCAAAATTCCTTAAGAACCTCAGCTCTGAATCAGTAGCAGCCTTCCTCTATGAGACTTGGACAATGCATTATGGCTTGGCTTGATCTTATTCAACTGATGGTGGCTCCGAGTTTGGCAGCAAACTGGCTGAAATGATCCAATTGCTTCCTGGTCAACATAGGGTGACAACTCCTTATTATCCTGAAGGTCAAGGCATGTTGTAAAGAGGCCATGCTCCTTTGAAGGCTGCCCTGGTCAAGCTTGCTGGTGAAAGTGGAAAGAATTGTTGCAAATTTCTTCCTCTGGTCCTCTTCTCCAATAAAATTTCAACTAAACAAATCACTGGCTACTCACCTTATGAAATTATCTTTGGGCAAAGGGCTGTCCTTCCTCTTGATCTGGAAATGGAATCTTTCTTAGGTTTTTCTTGGGAAAAGGTTTGTTCCACCACCAATCTATTAGTTTCCAGATCCAAGCAACTGGAGCAAAGTGAAGATGTTTGTGACAGAGCTTATCAGAAGATGATGGAGTCAAGAGAAAAATCAGTCCAATATTGGGAGGATAAGCACTCCAATCAAATCAGGGATCCCTTGAATCCTGGGGATCTAGTCTTAGCTTATAATCAATCCTTGGAAAATCAGTGGGGAAATCTTTTCTCTAACCGCTGGAATGGTCCTTATTAAGTGGTCTGTCAAGTCAGAGGTGGATCATATGTTTTGGAGGAGCTGGATGGTACTCAGATGGCCAGAAGGTTCTCTGCTGATAAGGTCAAGAAATTTCATTGTCGTGGAGGCAACTTGTTCCAGAAGTAAGTCCTCCCAATTGTGCACCACCAGGGGTCATCTGCTGCATTTTGTTGTGTAACTCTACTGTATGCCACATATGTGAGCACCTGAGACTCCTTCTTCATTCTTTTATCTCAGCCACTTCCAGGAACTTTTCTTTGGATGGATCAAGCTCCCTTTTCAATCACCCTCAAGATCAAACAGGCATTTCTCTGTTTCAATTCCTCAGTTTCTTAATTTATATATATCATCAAAGATACTCAGATGCAGACAAGGGACAGTCTGTAAGTTGGGGAGAGATGTGGTGCCCAATCTGGGACACCTCTTGACCAGTATGGAAAAAGTTAAATTTTTATGAACTTTTCTATAGCCTCCATTTAGATCCAAAAAAAAAAAACTTTTTTTGGAATGACTTCTCAGTTCAGTTCCCAGTTCTCAGGCTTCCCTTCACCTAGTTGTCTAGGAAGATCCTTCAGTGCCTAGACCCCTGTGCCTGGTGTTCAAGTCCTCCTTGATTCACTCCTCATCCTTTGGGTTCATTTTTTTTTTGCTTGCCAAACACGCGGCGGACGGCCATTGACCTTTCTCATCATCATGAGCTGGCTGACCTCACGCCTACTGTCTCTGTCATTAATCCTAATCCCAATCCTAAACCAACAATTACAACAGAAATGGCAACAACAAAAACGACAAAAATTGATGATCACTGTGGTCCATCAAGTGATTTGTTTGGATCCCCATCCAGCTTTCCACTGCTACTACACCATGACCCACTCGCGCTTGTCATCCATCATAAGTTTCAACCTTTACCCCCCAGCTTGATCTCACCGCTCAACAGTATTCTTGACCGGATCCTCCTCAAATCCAATCCAATTGACCTTGCCAGCTTGGCCCAAGTCTCTTGACTGCTTCACTATCACATCTACAGATCTCCAAACTGGCTACGGCTATGGTATCTCATCTTTCTCAACTTCCAATCAACCATCAAGTTTGCCGCTCATGATCCCTCCATAGCCCCCAACTAATTTTTGATTGAAAAATTGATCTCTTTGATTGATTGGTTCAAGACTCTTATCCCTCAAATCACTCTCAGGAAATCACTCGCCACAAAAAATGAGGAATTTCTTCAAGCCCAACTGCTTAAACATTATCCAGATGCAAAAATTGACAATCTCTACAAATCTCATCTCTCTACCAACTTTGCACCCACCAGCTTGATCCACCTCCAGCTCACCAGTCTCCCGTGCAGCTTGTCCGTTGCCTGCGCGGGTCTCAAAGGTTTCCCAGGCCCGTCACTAGCTACTCTCCTGCTGGTGACCATCATTGGCACGGGCCGGGGTCTTCCCATTCCTGTCATTTTTGATCCAATTCATCTTTTTGTTGAGTTTTTTGTTTGCTTCTTTTTTTTTCTTTTATTTTCTCATGACAATCCATTGAAAAAAAAACCACTCTATTTGTAAATCCCTCTTGTAAATAGTCTATAGACCTCTTGTCTATAAAAGGAGGGGCTCTACCCTGCCTTTTTAAAACATCAATGGGAGTGTGTGCATAAGTCCCCCTGGTTATCATTGAAATCTGATCCTCATCCTCATCCTGGGTATATCTATGATTGCCCCCTGATCCATTGATCCTGAGTCTTTGCCCCTCTGTGGCCTGATCCTTATCACAAACCAATAGCCTTGCTGGTTGAAGAGAATTCTGTCTCTGGGAATTCTTGAGTGTGTTATACCACTCCTTGATCCCTTTCTCTGACCATACTGGTCTTGATCCCTCCTTGATCATCTTTCTGGAGCCAATCACAATTGATTGAAGAGGTCTTATTAATCTTAAGACCTGGAGTGTTATACCTCCCTTATTTTTTTGGAGTTTCATTCTTCCAGCCTACTCTTGAGTTCCTTGAGAAGAGTTTAGGTTATCCTTGCTTCAAATCAGTTTACTGTTTGCTTTTAGAGCTTCTTAAACATAGTGCTTTGTCTTGTACAGCCACCCTCAGTTATCTGGTACCATTCAAGCGCTTGATTTCAGAGAGTTGGGCAGGTTCATTGAGAACCTGGAGGTTGGTTGTGTTTGAGTTGATCATCCCCAATCTTCTGCTGACAACAAGAGTTATTAGCTTGTGGGCATTGTTTACACACAACAGCTTTGTTCTTTGAACTTTAAACAAACTTTAGCTTCTTTTGTCCAAGTTTTTCCCACATAATCTTGACTCAGATAGTGCTGTTACATTGCTACCAAACTACTATCATCTTTATCCTTTACTACTTGATTCCTCATTTACCAGGTTCTGGACCTTGATCTTGGTTACATTTAAATATTTTTGTAACACTCAGGAGGGCAGCCTAAACAGCACCTTTCCCCTCCACAGGACTGCCACGGCCTAGAACTGTTTGGAGTCTTACACCGGGTTCTCCCAAAAACAAGTCCCACAAATTTTGACCAGATGGTTCATGGAGGTTCCAAAAAAAGAGAGTTTATCCAAGGTGATGTCATAACCAGAATGCCCAATCTGGCAAATAGTGGCTGAAATTTGGGTTAGCCTGGGGAGAAATACAAGGCATCTGTTGAGACTGGGAACAAGAAGAAAATCTTTCAGTTTGACAGGAGCTCCAAGGTGATTGACTAGTGTTTCAGAACCAATAGTGGTGGCTAGAAGACTAGATCCTTCACTTCTGGTACCTATTTGCATGTGGATGGGCCTGGACCCAGAGAGAAATAGGGGCTGCTTCACAATATGGTGGGTTGTGCCAGAGTCTAGCACTGGAAGCAAGGGGGCTGTGTATTGGAAGGGTTTCAAGTAGAGCTGAGCATTTAGGTAGGCTTTAGGCAATTCTGATTCAGGCAGGGAGTTGCTTTTGGAATCCTTGGTGGCAGTGTGATGATGTGATTGGGTCCTGGGTTTGGAGTAATCTGGGCGCAGTTCTGGGTGCAGGTGCCAGAAACTTTATTCTGGGTGGTTGGACAGGGGTTTGTGCCTTCCTTTGGAACAAGGATGTTTGGGTTTGGAGAATCTACATGAGTTGCTGGAGGTCTTAAGGAGAGCAGTGGATGAGTCTACGTTTGTTCTGGGGCCACCTGGATTTTTGTCTTTGCGGGAGGCTTCCAAATGAGTCACTTCTCTGAGCTTATTGAGTACCCCAGTGGGGTTCTTGGGTAGCTTGTCATTGAGGAGAATGGTGTCAACAATGTGATACAGAGAGCTAGGCAATTTGGCAATGATAGTGTAGCTGGGTATGTCTTGGTGTACTTCAAGTTTGATGGCAGCTAGTTTATTCATAGGTTTTTGGCATTTGTCAATGTAGTGGGGAAGGTTTTCCTTAAACTGGTATCTGATCAAGTTCATCCACAAAATTCTGCTGTTTTTTGAGGATTGGGAGGCATATCTGTTGTGAATGGCTTCCAAGATGGCTCAAGGATTGTCTTTGTTTCTGGAATTAACAATGGCATTGAAGGCAGTGTCTACTAGGTGTTGGATGATGATATCTGATGCTTTGTACATCTTCTTCTTCAAGGTATTGGAGGTTCCCTGGAGTGGATTGTACTCAGCAATAAGTTGCAAGAGGCCCTTGTGCCTGAGATAGCTCTTTATTTGAAGAAACCAATTGGTGAAGTTGGTTTTGTTGAGTAGGGTAATGTTCAGTTTGGGGTTGTCCTCTTGATCAGTCATGGCAGAGCCTTTTCTTTGATTTTCAAGAGTGCCTGGGACTATAAATCTGATAATTTTCGGGCTGAAAGAAAATAAAAATCAGAAAAGGAATATTAGGAAAACAATCAATAGTAAAAGGAGATCACACCTAAAAGAAAAGGCTCTTTGACTGAAAAAGGAAAAGAGAATAAACCTATATTGCACTGAAAGTTCTGACAGTGGAAGAAATGTAGGTGAGAATCAGGAGAGGAATGCTTTAGGAAGCTATGAGAGAGTATTTACCGCCCTCAAACACCTAGGATGCCATGGTGCGGATAGAGAATTGCACACCAGGGAACGTCCTTGGCTGAGAGCTAGTGTCAGTACTTAAGCTGGCCAAGTTTCCCAGTCTGGACAGTGTGTGTGGCACAATATGCAGGTGCGCCAGAAATGTGGGTTTTTAGCAATGATCTTAGTCACCTTACCCTGATGATTGGTGAAAGACAGAAAGGAAACAACACCATCAGCAGATAGAGATATGAGAACAAAATGGTGATGACAGATTATAATCTATAAGCTGGAATCAATCTGAGATGAAGTCAGATATACCAAAAGTAAGCTCCCCCCAATCCTCCTCCTTCTACTCATCCATCCCCATCAACAGATACTGATCATTTGATCCATCCAACCCTCCTCCTGTGGTTGGCATGCCTGGTAAGCTCCCCCCTCCTCCTCATCCTCCTCCTCATCCATCCCCATCAACAAATACTGATCCTTTGATCCATCCACCTTAGGCCCCCCCACCTCCTTACTTCTTCTTTCCTCAGGTAAGTTCCCCCCTCTCCTCCTCATCCTCCTCTTCCCTCCATACTTGCTGACCTCCTCTCCCTCTTGCTTGCTCCCTCACCATACCCCTACCTGCTCCCTTGCTTGCCCACCCCTCTGCTCCCTTGCCCCCCCCCTTGCTCACTCCCTTTCCCCCCCCTTCAATTGGACCGCCCCCCCCCCTCAATTGCCAGCCCCACCCCCCCCCCTTTGCTGCTCCAGCATCACCCCCCCCTCAATTGCTGGCCCCTTCCCCCACTTTTTCTGCTCTTGCCACCCCTGTGCAAGCTTGCCACCCCTGTGCAAGCTTGCCACCCCTGTGCAAGCTTGCCACCCCCGCGCAAGCTTGCCAGCCCCTGCTGCCGGCTTGCCACTCTGTTCCCCCTTTTGACCCACCCCCCCGGTTTCCGCTGGCCCCCTCCCACCCTCTTGGTTTCCGCCGCCCCCCCCCCCCCCCAACGCCCTCCTGCCCAGCCAACCAAGACACCCCCTCTCCCTTGCCACTGGGCCCCATCCTCCCTGGACCCCATAGCCTTTCCAAAAGCCCGGCCCAATTTGTTCACACCCAGTTAAATTTTTTTTTATTTTTGTGATGATGTGACTGATTTTTTTTTTTTTTTTGGTAATAAGCCTGGCCCAATTTGTTCACGCCCAGTAAATTTTTTTTTTTGTGATCACGTGACTGGTTTTTTTTTGGTAATACTTTTTTTACTGCTTCTAATTCAATTTCATTGCTTCTCCCACTGAAATCACAATTATATACTACAAATTGAATCCCTTCTTGATCCCCACCCCAAGCGGAGAATTTGCCTTGGAGGGAAAAAGATGGAAGGAGATGAGGTGAAAAACATAAAGAGAGGTGGAAAGCAGAGACTTTGAATCAGAAGAGGGATCAAATGAGGGAATAGGAAATCAATTTGGAACTTGCAGAGGGGGGCATCTAGAAAAAGGTTGTATGGTCTGGACAGAAACTAAAACCTTTGGATCCATATCCTGCCATCACTGCTGAAAACAAAAAGAAAAATTGAAAACCTTCACCTGATGAGTTCAAAAATGCCAAGCAGCTGAAAATCAAGAAATTCCATTTCTTCAGCCATGGAAAATTAATTGTTCTCAATAATTCTGATTTCAAGGGTCTTTTTGAAATAATTGAATTTGTCCCATTGGATAAACTTTCTGGCCAAGACAAGAAGAACATCAACTTTTTGACAACTTTCCTTCACCAGTCAAAAAAACTTTTCAAAACTGTTGGTCCCTCAAGATCTTGGGGTGGAAAAATGTGGGCCATTGGATGGCAAAAATTGATGCACCCCTTTGAGTTATTTGGACACTATTTAAAGAAATCATCTAGTAAATCTTCCCCCAAGAGTATGCTTTTCTCAATCTCAAGGCAGACAAAGTCTCTTGAAATTTAGGAAAAATGTTTTGCAATTTGGCCAGACTTCCCTTTGAATAAAACCATGAAATAACAAAGGAAAACCGCATCCCCTTCTTCTCATCACTTATATTTGGTTTTTGGCCGACTCCCTTTGACTGCTCTCCGCATTTCACTTTCACATCCAACTCTTTTTATAACTCACCTCACATTGACAAAGGTGATATCTCTGATTATTCCTTTTTACTTGCAGTTCCAACCAAGAAATCTAATGGAAAAATTATTGAAACTATGGATTAATATCAATATCAGATGGCCAATTTGTTTTTCCTGACCTGGGATTTGGAATTGATTTCAAGCAAAAAGGTATATTCAAAATGGTTTGTGCAGCCAATAAGTAAAAGCACTACTTTTCCTGCTGTGGAGAGTTCCACTCATAAAAAAATGGCAATGTCAATGCAAATGAAAAAAACGCTCAAAAAACTTGCAGGGACTTGTGGAGTGGGAAAATATACTCTAGGAAAAAAAATATAAATAAAAAGAAAAATTATTTTTCATTGGTGGGGTTAAAAATAGCCTTAAGCATTGTTGTAATCAAAAATGATTTTTTTTCTTTTGAAGTTTTTCATCAAAGCAAATATATTTACAGGACCAGAATTTGATTAATCTGCTTTAATTCATCTACTGTTCTACTGCTACCAATGTATGCCACAGCCATTGACCACTTATCCTTTTTTTCTGTTGCCAGTTGTTTCCTCTCCATTTCTAGTTTTGCTTTCTGTCAATCATTCTACTTTTTCTCTTTTTGAAATTCTAGCTCAGCCTGTTTCAACTTCCACTCAAAATCCCATTTGTGTTGATGAGGCAAACTCTTGGCTTTCTGCTTTTGAAAATCAATAGCCAGTTGACAATACCACTTCTCATTTTAAAACTGAAGTTTTTCAGATTCAATTTGTGATTTCATTTTTTTTCAGAGGGGAATAGAAATTATCTTGATTTTGAAAGCAAGGAGAATCAAATGGGCTTACTTGAATCTTGCTTCTCCATGATATCCTCAAAAAACAAAAAATTTGAAGTGTTTCTCCTCTTTTGAATTCTATTGGGGCTGATTTTGATGGAATTAATGGCCTTCTTCTTTCCCTTTTCAGAGGAGGTTTGTGTGGGAACATCATTACTCTCATTTGAAGGGTATGTGGGAGGCCCCATTGGCTTGAGTTTTTGGCCATTTAGGAATGGATGAGCCTGTTTTTTTAAAATCTAAATCAGTAAGGATTAACCAGACAGAGGAGAAAAGAACTTGTTTCCTTACTTGAGCAGATCTTGATGGCAATGGTGATACAGGAATGAAATCCTCCTCATTGGCTTAGTTCTCCAGTTCTACTGTTAAGATATGATCAATGCTTTAATGCATTCTTAAGGAACTCAGTCCCTGCATGCTTGTAGTTGGTTACTCAGTCATCATATTTCCTCACAAAGTGACATTGTCATTGACCTCTACAAGCATATCTTGACCACTGGGAAGCAAGTGTCCTTAGTATATTTGGTAGTACACTTGCCATGCAAATGAGAGACCTGGGTTCAATTCCCAGAGGACACATGTTATTTTCACATCCTGACATCTTCCACCCCAGGAAAAGAGAAATTGAAAGAAGTAAGTGAGGGGTCCAAGGTTGGGTTTGACTCATCAATCAACGTGGAAGTAGATGTGATTGGAGCTGTTTGTGTTTGAATATCCTCCTCTGCATTGGATAGAGGCCACTCAAAGGCAAAGGTTTCATCAAGGTCATTGTTTCTAGGCTGAGCATCCCCAGCCAAGTCCTTGGCATCAACTGAATCAGATTTTTGGGCTTCAAAAGAGGCTAGAGGGGTGATTTTGGCCTTCTTTCTGAAGATTACATCCATTTGAATATAAAAATGACAAATGGAGTCCAACTTATCAACCATCCAGTTGATTCCCTTGGCTTTTTTGGAGTTGGTGATACCAAAGCCAGTGGAGATTGAAATGGAGTTGGCCTTGTTTTACTTGGCTCAATAATTCTTGAATCACTCCCTCATCTGTTTGGATGACAGATACAGCCTACCTTTTTTTCTTCTTGAGTTCATTGGCCATCAGGAGATAACCATTGACTTTGGAGGATGGAGTTTGACCAACATGTGTTTCATTGTTGGATTCAAAGCAAGCATTTTAGTTGGTCACAATTTTGAGCCAGTTTACAAGGATGATGTTATCAGCTCTCTTGAGCTGACTTGAGCCTTTGGAAGCTGATGGGGAGGATTGTTGGATGTTGAGTTCCTGGGGGATGTTTGCTTTTGTCTATTGGATTGTTTAGTGAACTTGCGGGGGGAGGATTGCTGAGGGGCCGTTTAAAAAAAAAAGTAAGAGGGATGAAGGGATGAAGGCTATGAGATTTTTCAAGTGGTGATAGTGATGAATTAATGAGAGGATGAGAGTGATGAAGCAAAGAGGATAGGAAGACATGAGAGTGATGAAGTCACAAGAGGGATAAAGCAATGAGAGTTAGGATGTGATGAAAGCAATAAAGTGATGAGAGGGATAAAGTGACAAGAGGGATAAAGCCATGAGAGTCAGGATGTGATGAAAGCAATAAAATGATGAGAGTGATGAAGTGATGAGGATATTGATGCAATTAAAGTTAGCTGGATGTGATGAAAGCAATAAAGTGATGAGATTGATGAAGTGATGAGGATAGTGATAAAGAGATGAAGAGAAATGAATCAATTTTTTTTTCAGATGAGTTTGGAGGTAAAATTTTTTGAAGGTTGCAGGTGGAAAACCAGGGGTGTATGAAGTGGAAAGGTGGTGGAAGCCTTTATATACTTTACTTGAAAAAAAACCTTATTTCCAGGTAACTCTGACACGTCTGATGTGAAATAAGTGGGTTTTTTCAATTTGTAATGGTGGGTTTGAAATGGCTGATTTGGTTTGAAACCTGCAATTACAAAATGTTGTGTTTTCTTAACTCTGATACGCCCTAATTTTTACTTTTTACTAAACAAATTTATTTATAGTTCTAGTTACATCTTTATCATTGATTCTAGCAACTTACATGTCTCAATCCTGTTTGAAGTTATCCTCCAAGTATTTTTGACTCTAATAGCTCAGTGTTGAAAATTTTATATTCATTTATCTTCCTCATCAAACCACTGGTCAGCCATATTGTACCTACATTATTCAATTCATTGACTGATCAAATGAATTCAACCATCTTTTTTGACTGACATTGGACCAGAGTGCAACCTTTGACTCTCAGATCTGCCCCTCTTAGCATTATAAGACCTCTCTCATCATTCTCTCCTCTGGAGCTTTCTGGTGGCTATTTATAGACCTCAATATTTAAGTTTCAGCAGTGGAACCGTGGACTGGTGAGGTTAAGAAGTGGTTGGATGTGGGATCTACAGCACAATTGGAAAAAAAGCTGAGCCATATCTCTTTCCTAGTTTGTAAGTAGTAAATAAAGGCTCAGCAGAGGGCAGATGTAGGATCCACTGCACAAAGAAAAGCTGAGCCTTAATCTTGCCTATTGCAGAATAAAAGGGGTTGGGATGCGGGAAGCAGGAGATAGTCAAGCTCTTTAAATTGTGGAATTAGGATATTGTGATTGGAATTATATATATATAGGTGCGGAGGAGCTTATGGTCAAGGCAAGAAATTGGCAGACTATCAAGAATTTTGATGAAAGACCAACTATGTGGTATGTAGGGATGTTGCAGATAGGGTATACAATTTTTGGGACAATAGGGAAAGAACATCAAGGATTCAGTATGCAGATCTCAAAGGGGATCTTCCAAGGAGGCTTAGCAGGGATCTTCCAAGGTAGGCTTATTGGGGTGGATCGAATAGTAAGACTTTTTGGAATTAACAATAAGGCTGTAACTAATGCATGTGGACAGATTGGGGCTAGAAGGATCATAGCTGTTATTAGTCAAAGTCAATTGCAGAGGTGCACAGGGAGGGAAAGGTAGTGCGGACAAAGTCATTTTTTGATTTTCTTTTTGTTCCTCTGATTCTGGTTTGGGATTGTATATATAAGGCCTTTTTTTGTTTAGTTGTGGGGGGGGGGGAGGATTATCAAATCTTTTCATCAAATAATATTGTCAAAATATATAAGGGGTATCTTATTGCATTATATTGCTTTGAGTAGGAATTAAAGAAGTTCTTATTGCAGAATTATATCACAAAAAACAAATAAAAGGGAATTCAGGGGTTTTTTTCCAGGAAAGTTGTTGCAGAGTTGTTTTTTAGGCTTTTGCCAAGTAGTTTATTAGATGCAGTGGAAGAGGTTTGATATAGAAGAAAAGAGTTTTGAATAGTTCCTGCAGAAGAGCAGGATTTTGATGGATATTTTGTGCTATGAGCTTTCTTCCACCACAGTTTCCAACTCAATTTCTCACAAGAATAACTTCTTTTCCTGAAAAGCACAATACTTTTCCCTTTTTTATTATTTCCTCAGTTAGTTAGTTTCATAATTTTCTAAATTTTCTGCACAAAAATCATTACATTGGGCTTTTCCAAGCTTTCTCCCTTGTGGAAAAATTTCCCCTCAACCACATGCCACTTCCCTGAACCACATACCACTTCCTTGAAATTTTTAATTCAAAAGTTGAATGTAAGAATTCTTTTCTGCCCATCTCCAAGACTCAACACCATGAAAAAACTATGATCACTTTTATTCTAGTGATCATTGTTTTTTCAAGGTGCAACCTGGTCCTGTTTATGTAAATTGTGCCATGTCTACCTAGTTTTTTTTCTGTCCAAAGTATTTGAGGTGGGAATTCTGCTTTAATGCTAGAGCCCTTTTGCCCATTGGCCTTTCCACAATTCCAGTTAAAATCTCCACTCATCCTAGCCCTGAAAAATATTTCAAACTCTTCAAATTCATTGGGATTTCTAGAACTTTTTTCTCATTTTCAAAGCTTGAGAAAATGAATTAAGAAAAATTGATGCAAAATATTGTCACTTCTTATTTATTCTACCTCAAACCAGGTGACACCAAATTGAAACTCATCAAGATTTCAGTGAGGAATTTACCCCCAACGATAAATTAAAAAGATTTTTCCTGATACCAGCCAATGAGAAGAAATTATCTGAGAAATCTCCAAAGTATAGTAATTGTATCAAAACTGGAATTAGAGCAAATGGTCAAAAATTGCAAATTTACCTCCCATCAAAGCTCAAATCAGTTACAATAGGGTGTATCAGAGTTAACCAAACCCAGCATTTTTTAATGGCAGGTTTCAACCCAAATACACCATTTCAAAACTGCAATTTAAAATCAAAATAAACCACTTATTTCACATCAGATGTTTCAGATTTACCTGAAAATACATGGGTTTTTTCAAATAAATAATTTAAAGGCTTTCCAGGCCTCAACCACACATCATTCCACATCATCACCCCTGTTTTAAACCTCCAACCTCATTGGAAAAATTCTACCTCCAAACTCATCCAAAAAGTTTGATTCATTTCTCCCATCAATTCATCACTCTCATCTCTTCATTGAAATCCTCATCACTTCATCACTCTCATCACTCAATAAATCTCATTACTTTATCACTTTCATCAAGTCCTAACTCTCATTGCTTTATTTCTCTCTTCAATTCATTTCTCTCATCAATTTATCAACTTGATCACATTATAACTTGCATCAATCTATTGCTCCCATCACTTCCTAACTCTCTTTTCTTCATTTCTCTAATTGCTTCATTTCTTCATCCCTCTTGCTATTTTGAAATGGTCCCTCAGCTAACCTCCCCCCGCAAGTCAACACAAAAATCCAATGCTCCAAAGCAAAAATCCCCAAGGAACTCTACATCAAACAATCCTCCCTCATCATCTTTCAAAGGCTCAAGTAAGCTCAAGAGAGCTGATAACATCATCCTGGTAAACTGGATCAAAATTCCCTCCAACTATGATTATTTCTTTGGATCTGAAAACAAAGCACAAGTTGGCCAACCTCCATCCTCTAAGGTTAATTGTTATCTCCTGATGGCCAATGAACTGAAGAACAAAACAGAAGGTAGAAAGGATCTTTCATCCAAACAGATGCGGGAGCAATTCAAGAACTATTGAGCCAAGTATAAAAAGGTTGACTAAATTTCAATGTCCACTGGCTTTGGTATCACAAACTTGGATAAAGCCAAGGGAGTCAACTAAGTGGTTGATAAGTTGGACTCTTTTTGTCCTTTTTATATTCATATGGATGAAATCTTTGGAAAGAAGGCCAATATCACCCCTTTAGCCACTTTTGACGCCTAAAAATCCAATTCAGTAGATGCTGAGGACTTGGCTTGAGATGCGGAGGAGGATATTCCAACACAACCAGCTCCAATCATGTTTACATCAGCATTGATCAATGATTTTAAACATTCCTTGGACCCCTTACTTCCTTCTTTGCATTTCTCTCTTCCTGGGGTGGAAGAAATTAACAACTTGGCAAACAAGGAGAAAGTTATTCCACTATCTCCATTACAATCAAAATATGTTCAAGTAAGGAAGCAAGTTCTTTTCTTTTATGACCAGTTAATCCTGTCTGATTTAGATTGTAAAAAAACAGCTACATCCATTTCTGAATGGCCCAAAACTCAAGCCAATGGGGACTCCCACATCACCTTCAAATGAGATTGATGACTTTCCCACAAAAACCTCCTCTGCAAAGTGAAAGTGGAAGGCCTCCAATTCCATCAAAATCACCCCCAAAAGCCATCAAAAGAGGAGAAACACTTCCGATTTTTACGGCTTTGAATGTATCATGGAGAAGCAACATTCAAGTAAGTGAATTTATTGAATATCCTCAATTTAAAAATCAAGCTCATTCCTATTCCCCTAAAAAAAAAGTGAAATAAAAAATGGAAGCTGTAAAAATTTAATTTGAAAAGGAGAAGTGGGATCATCAACTGGCTATTTATTTCAAAAGCGGAAAACCAAGAGTTTGGCTCATCAACAGAAATTGGATTCTGAGTGGAAATTGAAACAGGCAGAGCAGGATTTTCAAGAAGATGAAAAGGAGAAGGATTGACAGGGAGAGAGACTGGAAAAGAAGAGGGGAAAACTAGCAATGGAAAAAAGATAGGTTATTGGTAGCCATGGATTGTATTGGTAGCAGTAGGAAAGTGGAAGAAATACAGAAAACTACTTGATTGCTTTGCTTGTAAAATTTTACTTTGATAAAAATTTTAAAATAAAAACAAAAAAGTTATTTCAAATACAACAATGTTTCAGACTATTTTTAACCCCACCAATAAACAAAATATTTTTTTTTATTTAATTAAATTTTTTTTCTATAGTATATTTGTGCACTTTTCCAGTCCCTGCAAGTGTTTCAACAAGTGGTTTCTTGATTTGCATTGACATGGCCATTCTGGTATAAGTGTCAGTCTCCACAGCAGGAAAATTAAAGTGCTTGTACTTATTTGATGGCAAAACCGTTTTGACAATACCTTTTTGTTTGGAGTCAATGCCAAAACCCAAGTCAGGAAAAACAAATTGGCCATCAGATACTTGATATTTTTCCTTGTTTTTAATAATTTTTCCATTTGATTTTTTGGTTGGAACACCATTAAAAATGAATAGGAAGAGATTTCACCTTTGTCAATGTGGGGAGAATTGTAGAAGGAATCTGAAGTGAAAGTGATATGTAGAGAAAAGTCAAAAGGAGCAAGCCCGGATCCAAATCCCAATGAAGAGAAAGAGGGGATATTGTTGTCCAGGATTTTTTGACAGTTGGAATCATGTGCCATTCTGGCTAATTTTTGTAACATTTGGCCTAAAATTGGAGAGACTTTGTGTGAATTAAGGTTATGGAGAGTGTACTCTTGAGGGGAGGATTGAATAGCTGCTTTCTTCAAATATCTTCCAAATAATTCAGAAGGCTGAATTGATTTTTGCCATCCAATTGCCAACATTTTTCCACCCCAAGATCTTGAGGGGCCAACATTATTGACAAATTTTTTGGATTGGTGAAGGAAAGTGGTCACAAATTTGATGTCCTTCTTATCTTGTTCTGAGATTTCTTTTAAAGGGAGAAAATTGATTATTGCAACCAGAGAAAGGTGATTGGAGTGGTCAAGAACAGCCACTTTTCCAGAGGTGAAGAAATGGAAATTTTCAATCTTCTGGTTGGCTTTTCCAAACTCTTCAAGGGAGGGTTTTTGAGTATTCTTTTTCTTTTCAGCAGCAATAGCAGGGTACAAATCCAAATTTTGCAGTTTTTGTCAAGACCACACCACTTTTTCATTAAACCCTTCTTCATCCACTTCCAAAGAGATTTTGGAATCTCTCATTTGAGCCCTCTGCTTGCCACCTCTCTTCATGTTTTTCAAACCATCTCATTCCATCTTGATCCCACCCAGGCACCTACTGCGCTTGGGGTGAGGATCAAGAAGGGATTAAAATCTTTGTATAAAATTTTGAGTGTTGTGGGAGAAGCATTGGAAGTTCATAACACGGGTGGGTTTAGAAAGAACCGGAGGTCAAAGGGTGTGTGGCATTGCATGAAATCCAAAAAAAAAAACAAAAACAAAAAACCAAAAAACCAAAAAAAAACCAAAAGAAAAAACCAATAATTAGTCATGTTAAAATCAAGGTAGAAGATCATCAAACATAGAAAAAACAAATATCAGTCAACCCTCATGACAAAAAAAAAAGAAAATCTTAAATTAATGAGGAAAAGGAGGAGAAGGAGGAGATGAGGAGGACAGCAAGCAATTCATTGCTTGATTGATTTGCAATAAATTGAGCATTCAATCAAAAATTGATTGCCCAATTGATTTACAATCAATTGATTTATTGATTTCCAATTGATTGCCCAATCTATTTGCAATTTATTTAGCAATTGAGTGCAAATTGATTGGGAGGGAGGGATGGGAAGTGTGAGGAGGAGGAGGGGGGCTTACCTATGGGATCAAGCAAGGAGATGGGAGGGGTTCCTAAAGGTTGATTGATCAAAGGATCAGAAACTTATGTGGGGCAGGAAGAGGAGGAGGAAGAGGAGGGGGGGCAGCTTACCAGGGGTGCCAACCAAAGTAGGAGGAGAGGTGGTGGGTGAGGTGGTGGTGGTGGGTGAGGTGGTGGTGGTGGGTAAGGTGGTGGTGGTGGGTGAGGTGGAGGTGATGGGTGAGGTGAAGTTGGTGGGTGAGGTGGTGGTGGTGGGTGAGGTGGAGGTGATGGGTGAGGTGGAGGTGGTGGGTAAGGATGTTTGGTGAGGAGGAGGAAGGAGTGGACTGGTGGGAGTTGACTTGTAGTTTGGTGGGGTGAGGTGGGTGTTTTGAAAGTTTTGGTTCTGCTTTGTGTAAGTCCACCAAAAAAAAAAAAAAAAAAAAAAAAAAAACCCAGAGTGAGCCTAGGATTGTTGGTTGAGCAACCAAAACAAAAATTATAATTTGATTTTATTTTTTAATCATTAGAAAACCAAATGATACTGATAATAGCAAGCAAGTGTGAGGGGTAGAATCTGCTCTCTCAATGCAGAAGATGAGGTACATGATGAGACTGGGATGACTTGAGGAGAATTGGGAATATCTTCTTCAAATAATTCTTCCCATTCATCTTTGATTTTGGCCAAAGGTTGTGAAGGATTACACAACTGATTTTCCAGTTGATGAGGACCTTTGTGTCTTTGGAATTTTGAAGCTGGTTTCAGATTTGCCTTAAGCTGGCCCATCATCCTTTCAGGAATCCTATGGCATGCTCAATCCAAGCTTGTGTTGGTCAAGATGATAGTTGAAATCAGTTTTGGCTTGATCATTGGATGAAACATTGAGGTATGCTGGGACCACAAATTTCCCACTAGCATAATATGAATTGGCCAGAAGGTATTGATCTTGTTCAAGTTGTTTTATTTTTTTTCCAAATACTCATCCAATTGAAAACATATTAATTGTTACAAGAACCTGGAAGGCCAGCATGGAGTGATATCAACTTCTTGTTGTTATCACAAACAAGTTGTAGTGCCACAGAGTATCTATACAGAAAGCTAAAAAATATTTGGTCAGTATGTTATCAAAGTTGTTATCAAAGGCTTTGAAAAAGAAATGAATCAATTGCCTTTTGTCCAATAAAATTAGTGGTTGCCATCTAGCTTGGGTTTTTGAATCAAGGGCATAGTGGTTTCATCAACAAAACCAATGCAACCAGGAAAGCCTTCAGTCTCCATTACTTGAGATATCTCCTTGCACTCTCTTTGGTTGGACAAGAAAGGGCTGAGAAACAAAAAGATAGGATAGCAATAATGAATATCTTTTTTTAGAAGTCAATGACTCCATGAACCACTGAGAATAGACTTCATAATTGATGAATTGCTGCTCCATTTACATTTGATCCCAATCTACAAAGGGAAACGGCAAGTTAGATAGCTGGATTTTGTTGAGGATTGTGAGGATTTTTCTGGAAGATGTGGTGGTCTTCAATCATCTCCAAAATTTTCATGAATGAAGGCAATAAAGTTTTGAACAGTTTCTGGAAACTTAATTTGGGGAGGAGATGAAGCTTTTTCCTTAAATACATAGGGTTGTGCAGATTCTGTCTTCTTGCAACCATGTATTGCTTTTCCAATAGAGAATTCAAAGCTAAAAAAGTTGATTCCAAGTTGGAGTCTGAATCAGAGTCAAATAATAAAGAAATTTCAGTCAGCTTTTTTGCTTTTTCAACTTGTTGCTGGGAAGTTTTATTGGACATGTTGAGAAATATGGTGATGTGATGTGGGGTGATGAGATGATGATGGGATGTGTGTGATGTGATGCAATGGAGATGGGATTGGTATGAATTTGATGAGGCGGAGGTGGATGGGTGATTTGCATGCAATGGGATGTGTGTGATTTGATGGAGATGTATAGCAATGGAGATGTAAAGCAATGGAGATGTGAAACAATGCAGATGAGATGTGTGTGATGCAATGGAGATGGGATTGGCATTGATTTGCTGAGGTGAAGGTGTGGATGGGTGTTTTTCATGCAATGGATGGTGGATGGATGATAATGGGGGGTTTGATGTTTGAAATCCGCCATTTCCATGAAACAAACCATTTTGAAATACACCAGTTAGGGGGTATGTGTATTTCAGAAACCCGCCATTAAAAATGGCCAGTTTGCTAACTCTGATACGCCCCAATATTTCAAAATCATACCAAATGAGAATACAGATTACCTTATTGAACTAATTTTAAACAATTTAATCAGCTGAAACTTTCTTTTCATCATCTGCAAGCATCTTTAATTCCTAAATTATTAGGAATAGCTAGAAAGGTGTGCATAAAAACTACCGCACCAAAAAATAGGATCAACAACACCTTACCAGCATTTTATGCAAGACATGTATTAAAGTTGATGGATAAAATCAAATATCTAAAGAACCTAAATACATATTTTCCCAGGCAAAACTCATGCCTTCAAAGTCACTAAATCCATCAAAGAAGGTGTGATTTTTTTTCTCTAAAATCACCTTTCTTCAACAAATGTTCAAAGATAGTAATTGTTATACTATAACCATTCCTGGTTGTGTGTTTTCCAACTCCAGGAAGGTTTTCAAACCTGGAAAATGTGTGAAAAGTGAAAATTGGCATGAATTTATAGAATCAAGTTTTGGAACCCTTTTTTATGGCTTAAAGGACTTCCTGGGGTGGAAAAATACCCTTTTTTGAGAAAATGATGGGCTGGAAGGGGCCTTTGAAACATCATGCAGGCCTTGGGGGGCTAAAATCAGTCTTCCAGACTGCCTATGGAGTCTTTCTGGGTAGTTGGTTTGGAGAATCCAAATATGGACACCAATTGATGTAATAAAACCAGAAAAAAAATCCTCAATATCATTTTTTTGCAACAAGCCAGAATAAGAGCTCAGTTTCAAAAAATAAACCTAACCTTATGTGAGCCAAATAAGAAAAAAAATAACAATTAATTTTATTTGACAAATGGACTATTTCTGGTGAAATTTAAGTACAATTTTATCAAACATTAAAAAAAACATAATAAAATGCTACATTTACTTATTCTGGGAGGGATTTGAAAATAAACTGTCAGATTGAAGAAAAAAATTCATAAAGTTCACCAATGTTTATAGGTTTTTAACTTGGAATTGATAAACTAATGATTTTAAGGACTTGTGCCATGAGAAGAATGATACTCTATCTAAAATAAATTAATCAACTGTGAATTATAAATATTAAATTATAAAAATTTAAAGTGAAAAACAAACAGTAAACTATAACCAATAATATAAATAACTCATTGGAACCAAAACTTCTCAAGGTATTTATATGATCATGAATAATCTTAAAACTGAATTTTTTAAATTATTTAGATGGAATAAATTTGAGTGTTATTGTGCAAAAAATAAAAATAAACAATCTAAAAAAATCATACATATACCTGTTTTTGGAAATAAATAATAATTTAAGGGGTAACTTATAAATTCTCAAAGGGTGATGTTAAATTCACGGCTCCAGTTGTGTGCGAGCCATTTACACGGCCCCACACAGCCTTTGAAAGTTGTGTAGGGCCCCTCAATGGGTTGGGCCCCATACACTACTCCATATAATTTATCATTTATGATTTATAATTTATTATTATTTATTATTTATTATTTATTATTTATTATTTATTATTTATTATTTATTATTTATTATTTATTATTTATTATTTATTATTTATTATTTATTATTTATTATTTATTATTTATTATTTATTATTTATTATTTATTATTTATTATTTATTATTTATTATTTATTATTTATTATTTATTATTTATTATTTATTATTTATTATTTATTATTTATTATTTATTATTTGTTATTTATTATTTATTATTTATTATTTATTATTTATTATTTATTATTTATTATTTATTATTTATTATTTATTATTTATTATTTATTATTTATTATTTATTATTTATTATTTATTATTTATTATTTATTATTTATTATTTATTATTTATTATTTATTATTTATTATTTATTATTTATTATTTATTATTTATTATTTATTATTTATTATTTATTATTTATTATTTATTATTTATTATTATTATTTATTATTTATTATTTATTATTTATTATTTATTATTTATTATTTATTATTTATTATTTATTATTTATTATTTATTATTTATTATTTATTATTTATTATTTATTATTTATTATTTATTATTTATTATTTATTATTTATTATTTATTATTTATTATTTATTATTTATTATTTATTATTTATTATTTATTATTTATTATTTATTATTTATTATTTATTATTTATTATTTATTATTTATTATTTATTATTTATTATTTATTATTTATTATTTATTATTTATTATTTATTATTTATTATTTATTATTTATTATTTATTATTTATTATTTATTATTTATTATTTATTATTTATTATTTATTATTTATTATTTATTATTTATTATTTATTATTTATTATTTATTATTTATTATTTATTATTTATTATTTATTATTTATTATTTATTATTTATTATTTATTATTTATTATTTATTATTTATTATTTATTATTTATTATTTATTATTTATTATTTATTATTTATTATTTATTATTTATTATTTATTATTTATTATTTATTATTTATTATTTATTATTTATTATTTATTATTTATTATTTATTATTTATTATTTATTATTTATTATTTATTATTTATTATTTATTATTTATTATTTATTATTTATTATTTATTATTTATTATTTATTATTTATTATTTATTATTTATTATTTATTATTTATTATTTATGATTTATGATTTATTATTTATGATTTATGATTTATGATTTATGATTTATTATTTAGTATTTATTATTTATTATTTATTATTTATTATTTATTATTTATTATTTATTATTTATTATTTATTATTTATTATTTATTATTTATTATTTATTATTTATTATTTATTATTTATTATTTATTATTTATTATTTATTATTTATTATTTATTATTTATTATTTATTATTTATTATTTATTATTTATTATTTATTATTAATTATTTATTATTTATTATTTATTATTTATTATTTATTATTTATTATTTATTATTTATTATTTATTATTTATTATTTATTATTTATTATTTATCATTTATTATTTATTATTTATTATTTATTATTTATTATTTATTATTTATTATTTATTATTTATTATTTATTATTTATTATTTATTATTTATTATTTATTATTTATTATTTATTATTTATTATTTATTTTTTATTTTTTATTTTTTATTTTTTATTATTCATTATTCATTATTTATTATTTATTATTCATTATTTATGATTTAGTGGAGGCCACACAACTTTATTTTAGTTGTTTAGAGTCCTGTACAACTCCAATGGGACTTGTAGCATGCTACACACCCCATTTGAGTTGTGTAGCATGCCACATGGCTCATTTGAGCCATGTAGCATGCCACACGGCCCATATGAGCCGTGTAGCATGCCACACAGCTCATTTTAGTTGTGTAGGGTGCCACACGGCCCATTGAGCCATGTACACAACTCAAAGAGCTGTGTACAGAGTTGTGTACATGGCTCAATGAGCCGTGAATTTAACATTACCCATTCTCAAATTATGTGAAAAATTTTGATGAAAAGGAATTTCTTGGGGTGAGATGGATTACTTTTGATCAGAAAATTTTGAAAATAAAACAGATAATTTATGAAATTAATAAAATCAAATCAAAAAATAACCATTTAATTATACAAAATAGACAAAAGAAATTACAAGAATGGTCCTAAAAAATAAAACAAATAAATAAACTTGAGTAATTTTGTTCCAATTTAATACAACCATTCTTTGACTGGGGTCTGTTTTTCCACATATTCAGGCACTTTCAATAATCTATTTTCAAATTTTTAGCATGAATCCTGGACCCACATTTATTCCACATGGTATAGAATAAATGTGGCAATGAAATATAAAAATTAAAGAAACCTCCTTCTCACCTATTTTCAGGATATGAAATGAAATTCACCAAAAAAAGAAATGAGCACAGGGAAATCCAAATCTAAGCAACAATCAAAAGTTAAATAATGATTGTGTTTTAGAGATCCCAAATATTGCAAATTCATAAAAATGAGTGAAAAAACAATACATATGTTTTAAAATCTTGAACTTGTTTGAGGAGGCCTTCAAAAAATCAGAATCAATGCTTTCTAGAAATTCAAAAAATACAAAGTATTGCAAAAGTTCTTTGAAAGACCTTGAAAAAATGGGTTTTTTGAATTAAAATTTGAATATATACCTGAAATCTAAAAAGTTACCCCCAAATTCTGAGCCACATCTCAATAACAAAAGTTCAAATTTATTTTTGGATGGTAAACAGATTAAAAATAGTTTTCAAAAGCACTTTGAGGCTGAGAAATAAATATTCCCCTTTTTGGCCTCTTAGAAATAGAAGAATTTCAAGATGATTGAACTGGATGGATGGCATTATTCAATTAAGCCTGTATGTTTTTTGAAGGAGAAAAATAAATCCCAGAACTTCCCTCCATGTGGCTTTGAGCTTTTACATTGGCTTGTATTTTCCTGCATATGCATTATTATTTTCCCAGTGTGGGGTAACCTCCATCAATTCAGTATTAGTTTCAAACAAACTTTCAGTTGGGGGCCTCTTATCTGAATTGGATATAATTTAATTCTACTGAATTTTTTTATGATAAAAAGGAATAGAAATTTATCAGCCTCTTAATTTTCACCTTCAGAACTCAGATGATTATACTGGGAAACCTTTATAACTTCTTCAATAATTTCTGGTTACTGCTTTTCGTAGAATAATTTTACAGTAAATTATGAGGCCCAGATCTAAAAATAAAAATGAAATCAATAAGTTAACCCCAAAAATATTCTTAAAAATACAAATTAAAGACTAAATAACAAGTGCCTTTTGGAAAGGTGGGATAAAACTGGAAGTGGATCCATGGAATCCTTTTGGAGTGGTTGTTGAGTATAAGAAGGATTACAAAGCATATGATATTTTGGTTTATAATTTTATGATCTTTGATTTCCTTGGGAATATTTTTGAGATTTGTATTGGGAATCAATTTTTTTTGTTTCTTGTTTCCCTTGAGGAGGAATTTACTTTTAAGATATTAATTGGAAACAGATAACAAAATAGGAACTACATCAATAAGTAATTATTAAAAAACCATAAGAATGGAAATATAAGTTGAGTGCCTTGAGGAAAGTTGGTATACCTCTTCAATTAACAGGATGGGATATTTTTGCATTTTTTGTTAAATATAGCAAGTATTATAACCCACATAATATTGCTGATTTTGGTTTGGTATTTTTGAAGGCCTTGTGAATCATTTTGGGGTGCTTGAAGCTGCTGGATATTATCAAAATAATCTGGCTCTTAATATAAAGAAGACTTTGAGTGACCTGGGCCTTAAATTGTCTACTTGAGGAGATAATGGTTTGATATTTAATTTTATTCATATTTTGAGAATTTTGGTTGATGTTGATGATGAAAATCATGATAAATATATCAGATATTTTAGGATGAAAAAATGGTAACATTTTAATGACCAATGGGAGTCATTTTATAAGAGGAACCATTTTAAACACTATTTATTAGCCATTATTTAGATGGAGATCTTCCTCTCAAAATAATAAGCATTGTATTTTCTATTTTTTCATGCTTTTTGGCATTTTAAAAAAAAACAGAAGGCATGAATTCAATAGAAATAATGAATAAATTCAGTCCTTGGCACATGTTTCTTTATTTTGGGAAAGAATTCTGTGGTGCTCCAAACCTGTCCTCTAGCCATCAGACTCACTTTTTATACTATAAAAATAATACCTAGACTCACAATAACTTCAAAAACAGATTAAGCAACCCTTGAAACCATTCTCAGAAACTTGAATTAAACTCAAAGTACATTGCAATAAAAATTTATCAAACTAGAAAATATTGGCTCACCTATCACCAGCTTTCAAAAATAACACAAGAATGGAAATCTGGGTAGAATTGTAAATTATGCCAACCCTAAATAGACAAACACCCTATAATTTATTTTCAGTAGATTCTGAACTTATAACCACATAATGACCTTGCATTCTACTGGAAAACAATTGCAATAAATGCGGCACACTGCACTAATATAAATTTCAATTTAAAAAAAAGGACTCAGAAGCTAATTTAGAAACAACCAAACAAGGAGTGTACCACTATTCCAACAATAAAAGTCATAAAATCTTATGGACCAAAGGATGCATGCATTTGCAAAGAATTTCACATTTGTTTCCAAAAAGAAAAATCAATTAAAGCTGCAAGGGACTCTTGTAAATTTTTATAGAATATGAGAGCTCAAATTTTTCCTCAGAAACATCCACAGAAGGAGTTTTCCACTAGTGAAATCTTACAACTCATACAATTTTGGATGGAAAAGAATGCATGTGTTTTCCAAGCATGTTTCATGCTTTTAACAACAAGGAAAACTCACTCAAGCTGTTTTGTCATTTTTCTGTTCATATTTTGTAACTGACAAATTTAGTCAGCCTTGGATCTATCTTACTGCTTTTATTATCCTATTATTACTGTCTCAGGCCCCTTCTGGGGGCTCTCTAGTTGTTTTAACCCTGCTACCCTAGGCCCCCTTTGGGGTTCTCCAGTTGTGCTTAAATACTGGTCCTCCCCTTGGACCAGGAATCAAACTCATCTGATTACCAGTCAACAATACTGGAGTGCCCCTTCCTCCTCATCAGATCAGTTCCTCTTGACTATACAAGAATTATCCCCTCTCTATTGTCTCTTGGTAGCCTTATTATTCCTCCTCATCAGGCTCCTCCATAGCCTACCATTACCGTTTCATCCCTCATGGCAATATAGTCATTCTTCAACTCTTCAAGCTGCATGTACAACCTTGAAGTTTTTATTCAAGATAATGCCTCAGAAGTATCCTCAGAAACACCCCACCAAGGAGTCTTCCACTTTTTAAATCATACAATCCATACAATTTTGGTTAAAAAACAGTGAATGTATTACCAAGCATGTTTCATGTTTCTCTCACTATGATTATTACCTCATGTATATTTACCTATTTTTAAATTACTTACATAGAGGGAGAGGCTACAAATTTGCCTCAGAAAGCCCTGAGCATTCCCTGAGGAAGAATTTCTGTTGAAAATGGGGGCTCTTTTTCCATGTGCAAGTTGTCCCCCCATGGAATCTGCCCACCTACCCATTACCAAATTATTATCAAACCAGAAATAAGATGAAATGAAATAAATAATCAGATTGAAAAATATTATTAATAATTTCAAACATTCCCAGTTTCCCTTGAATAATGGTTCTTCAAACAGGTCTAAATCATTCAGCACCTATTATTAAAAAAAAGAAAACCCTTATTATTCAATGAATGCCCTTATATAAAAGGAAGAGCACAACAAAAACACCAAGTAAGCTATGTTCATCCAAGATCCCTTTTGGGAAACCAATCCTTGGTTCCTCTTACTGGTTTAAATACCCTTATTAAACACTTAAAGTCTTTTTGAGATTGGAGTAATAATAAAGAAAAGTAAAAACAAATTGAGTAAAAAATTGGTGAAACCTGACCAATTATCCATTCCAACTGAAAATTTCCCTTCCAAAATTCTATAAATCTCAAATTATAAATTAATCTAGGTCTGATCATAGGCAGTTTTTAATTCTCAAAGAAACAAGTCAACAATTTGAAAACAGAAAATTGTGCAGACTTATCATAAGCTCTGAAGGGGAGGGAAATCAAAACTATCATAGTTTACCTCTATTTTCTTCAAAGTAGTGGTAGCATTAATAAATTCCCCTTCATTTGACTTCCATGAAAAAAAAAAACATGCCTTTCTTGAGAAAAAGGAAATTTTGAATTAAATCCCAGGGTGTGAATTCAGGGAATTATTTTTTTCATGCCCCCAATCCTTATTTTTGTGCAGTTTGGAAATCCCCACAATTTCCCCCATCTGTGAATTTTTCCTTCAATTTGTGTGGTTTTGTGAGGCTGCAAAAAAAATTACTGTGTAGAAGGAGATGTGAAACCTTGAAAATAATTTATTGAGATTTTTTGGTAGATTTAAAGGCCTTCAAACTAATGTTCAAAAATTTTTTAAAAAAAATTGTTATGTTGAAAATATTTTTAACTCTTTTGAAAATTTTTTAAAATTATTTTGGGAAATATGAAGATAAATAAAGTTTTCAAATATTACAGGCAATTAAAATACTTATTTTCAAGATTTTTAGTACTTCACTTTTGCACCAAAAAATGGGATTCACATATAAAGAAGGCCATTCTTTTCCAATTCTTCCCCTTTATCTTCCTGAAGCATTTCAAATTTTTGAGCTTCAAGTCTTTTAGTGGGAATTTAGAAGGGCACAATGAAATAATGTGAGTATTTTTTTTGTATATTTTTCTTTCCCAAATATTTTGTAATTAAAAACAAAAAACTGTAATTTTTTGCTCTAACTCATTGAGTGAATAATTAATAGAAAGAAAAATTAAGAAATAAGTAAAAATTCAGGGGAAAAAAAACCATTCAACCTACATCCATCTCTATTTCTTTTCTTTGTGGATGTGCAGATGTTTTAGGAGGAAATAAATTTTTGAAACCAATTTCTAAGTTATTATGAATCAAATTCTCCCATTTTTGTGATTCCTTGCTACCAAAAGCCTTCCAAAGGGGATTCAATGGGGGAGCTGGCCACATTTCATAATTATACCATGTGCTTAAAATCTTCCAAAATAATTAAAAATATGGGAGAATTTTGAGAATTGGCATTTGGAGGTTAATTAAAGGACAAATGACTGGATTGCATCAACTTAGATAAAAGTTAAACAGAACTTTTGTATGTATGTTCCAGCAGTAAAAAATGGCAAGGGAATTTCATCCAGTAACTTTGAGGCGCACTTCAAGAAGGGTGGTTCATATTTTTTTGTGCTTTGTCAAGATTTTCATCCCAGACTTGACCAATGAAATTTTCATCCTTGAAGAGAGAGTTTGGTTCCATTTCCTGATGTATTGAACTTGAATATGCAGATTTACAGCCAAAATTAACTGCTGCTGATCAAAACCCACAGTTCCCATCACCCATCACATCTTTAACATTTGCAATTTGTGGTATGGCTGTCATGGTGAAAATTAAATCTTTCTATGGATACCATGGCAAGAAAACTTAGTATTATTTAAGATGAAATGAAATATATATATATACTTAATTTATCAATAGTTACCACTTCAACAAAAACTAGAAAAACTAAACTGATCCCCCCAAAAAAGAAATTACTAACTGTCTTGATCATATCCTATTTTTCAAGATCCGGTAGCTATTTTCCACTGAATTCATCTTCTGACATAAATTCATCCTGATTGGAATGAAATTTTAGCCTAATTAAAAACAAAAAAAGAAATTGAAAAAAAAATTGAAAAAATAAATTGCCTATTCCTCTGAATCCTGTTTCTTTTTTCCTTTTGCCTTTTTTTGGGCTTCCTTTCCTTCTCAATTCTGAAATCAGAGAAAATAAATGACCAACAAAAGTCTGTTAAAATCCATCCAAAAGAAAGAGAGAATGAAAAATAAAAATAAAAACTAACCATTGCTTTAACATCTTGGTGCTTCCTTGTTCTTTCTCTGCTCTTAGGTCCTTAAACACATTCAAACCCAAATGGATCCCTCTTAGAAGAATTTGGAGAAAATCTTATGCATTTATTTAGGGCTCCTTTGGTTCTTCCACAAATTTTCCTTTCTTTCTTTTATAGGTTTTCTTTGATGGGTGTCAGTTGATACTTCCCTTCCAACAGCTTAATCATTTCTCCAAGGTAGAAATTCTGTTCTCCTGAGCCCAATTAAAGGAATTATTTGAATATTTCATTCTTAAAACAATGTGCATTGATTGATTTGGAAGGTGATTCATTGGATGATTGAGATTGTTGGCATAATTTTTTCTAAGCATGCTATTAATAATTCCAAAAAAAAAAAACACAAATCAATGTTGGAATTTTTTCTTCTTCAAAAAAAAAAGAAAATTAAAGAAAAATACTCAAATAGGAGCTTTGAAATGCCAATGGGGATGAAAATCCTCAAGCAAAAATTATTTCTTCTTGAGGTTTTCCTTATTCAATTTGTGTACACAAGGAATTTCAATGAAAGGAGAATAATAGCAATCAGAACAGGTGGTTGATTTTTCTACTGACATTTGAAAGGAATGGACAATCTTGAGAGCATGGTAGCTGATTTTTCCATATAGGTGTTCAAAACAATATGGAAGACCAATCAATTTCTTGAAGTAATTTTGGGAGCTTTTAATGACAGTTTAATGGAGTTGAATGGAAATTGAATGATATATTTGATAAAATAAATTAGAAAATGAACCAGAAAATTGCAGCACATGAAGCAAATTTCATTTTGAGAGGAATCCAGTCATCAAGAAGTTATTCAGTAGTGGGGGGATTCCAGAATAGAGTGATTTTGGTGAAATGTTCTTGATATTATTGTTCATATTTGGATTTGACCAGCATGCTCCAGTGTTTTCTGAAGATCATCCATTCATCTTCAGAGTTAAATTTTTTTCTGCAGTGTTCTTTAATTTTTTTGAAATATTCCAAAGATAGATTAGATGATGAGAGTTTGGAAATACAGCTTAAATGGAATGAATAAGGGCTTGCTCCTTGACAGTGACAATTATTTTGGGTTATTTGTGTTCTAATATTTTATGAATTCAAGTGAGAGCCCATTGATAGTCTTCCTTTTTTTCTTTGGAGAGTAAGAAGATACCAATAGAGAACGTTCTAGCGCAATTTTTTATCCAAACAACGTGAAGAAGAGGCATGGAAGATAAGTTGGTTTTACAGGTACAATCCAAAATTAATAATGATGGAAACAGTTTGATTTTTTTTATATAATCTGAGTTAGAAATGAATAAAGAACTAATATGGTCATTTTGATTATTATGGTGTATCAGATTTAGCAAACCCGCCCTTAGAAACCCGCCATTTTTTTTTGAACAAACCTGCCATTTTTAATGGCAGGTTTCTGAAATACACATACCCCCTAACTAGTGTATTTCAAAATGGGGGGTTTCATGAAAATGGCATATTTAAAACATCAAACCCGCCATTAAACCTGCCATTTATGCATCATCATCCATCCACCATCCATCACATCTAAAACACCCATTCACATCAGCAAATCCATAACAATGCCATCTCCATTGCTTCAGGCACATCTCATCTCCATTGCTTCACATCCCCACTGCTTCAAATCTCTATTGATTCACATCTCCATTGCTTCACATCTCTATTGCTTCAAATCTCTATTGCTTTAAATCTCCATATTCAAACAAACCCCATCATCATCTCATCACCCCACATCATTTTGCTTTGGTTGTTCAACCAAGAATCCTAGGCTGACTCACTCCATTTTTTTTTCTGTTTTTTTCTTAGACAAAACTGATCCAAAACCTCACCCCACCACACCACTCACCTCACCCCAACAAGCCACCAGTCCACTCTCCTCCTCACCTGCCACCTCCTCCTCACCTGCCACCACCTCCTCACCTGCCACCTCCTCCTCACCTGCCACCTCCTCCTCACCCACCACCTCCTCCTCACCCACCACCTCCTCCTCACCCACCACCTCCTCCTCACCCACCACCACCTCCTCACCCACCACCTCCTCCTCACCCACCACCTTTGGCACCCCTGGTAAGCTCTCCTCATCCTCTTCCTCATCCTCCCCATCATGAGAAGCTAACCAATTTTTCCATCCCCCTCCAGGAACCTTCAGGTCCTCAGTTAAGCTCCCCCCTCCTCCTCCTCATCCTCCTCTTCCCTCCATCCTAGCTGACTCCTCCCTCACCCTCACTCCTTCACCACCCCCCCCCCCTCCTTGCTCACCGGCCCCACCTCTGCCCCCCCTCCTTGCTTTCTGGCGCCACCACCGTTGCTGGGCCAACCACTGCCCCCCCTCCTTACTTGCCGGCCCCACCTCTGCCCCCCCTCCTCACTTGCTGGCCTTACCTCTGCCCCCCCTCCTCACTCGCCAGCCCCACCTCTGCCCCCCCTCCTTGCTTGGCCCCACCACCCCCGCCAGCCCCCCCACCTTGCTTGCTGGGCCCAACACCACCCCCCCTCCTCACTTGCCGGCCCCACCTCTGCCCCCCCTCCTCACTTGCTGGCCCCACCTCTGCCCCCCCTCCTCACTTGCCAGCACCACCTCTGCCCCCCCTCCTTGCTTGGCCCCACCACCCCCGCCATCCCCCCCACCTTGCTTTCCAGGCGCACCACCACCCCCCCTCCTCACTTGCCGGCCCCACCTCTGACCCCCCTCCTTGCTTGCCGGCCCCACCACCCCCACTGCCCCCCCACCTTGCTTGCCGGCCCCACCTTGGCCCCCCCCTCTTGATCCGCCGGCCCACCTTGGCCCCCCTGCCTCCTTGCTTGCCTGCAGGGCCCACCTCAGAACCCCTGCCTCCTTTCTTTCCTGCAGGCCCCTCCTTGCTTGACCACCGGCGCCACCTTGGCACCCCCCTCTCAATTGCCACGGCCCGCCCCCCACCCCCCTTGCATTGGCCCCCCCTTCAATGCCTGCCCCGCCAACCAACCTCCCCCCACTCCTTGGGTCCAAGGCCAATTCCCTCATACTGCGGTAAATTTTTGATTTTTTTTTTCTTTTTTTTTTGGGTGCTGATGTGATTTTTTTTTTTTTTTTTTTTTTTTTTTTTTTTTTTGGTGATCACGTTTCTGGTGAACTTGGGATCAATTCCAGGTTTGGTTTCATTTTTTTGATCCAATCTTGTTTCGCCAATGATGTCCATTTGACTGACTGTTTTTTTTTAGGGGATTTTTTTTTCAATCCCTCAACCGCTATTGGTGAATATCCAATTCTTCTCCCACCCCCCTCAAATTGTTACACAAACAATCAAATCCTGTCTTGTTCCTCACCCCAATCTAAGTATAGGATTGGGAGGGAACAAGATGGAAGGAGATTCCTTTAAAAACACACAGAGAGGTGGGAAGAGTAGGGCTGCTTGCCAAAAGAGGAGCTCTGAGTATTCCTTTTTACTTGCAGTTCCAACCAGGAAATCAAATGAAAAACTTATTGAAAACACAGATGAATATCAAGTATCTGATGGCCAATTCATTTTTCCTGACCTGGGCTTTGGAATTGAATTCAAGCAAAAAGGTGTGTTCAAAATGGTTTGGGCAGCCAATAAGTACAAGCACTGTTTTTTTCCTGCCGTGGAGACTGCCACTCATACAAGAATGGCAATGTCAATTCAAATCAACAAAAAAACTAGAAACACTTACAGGGACTTGGGGAGTGGGAAAATATACTCCAGGAAAAAATATAAATAAAAAGAAAAAATATTTTTTTATTGGTGGCATTGAAAATAGCCTTAAGCATTGTTGTAATCAAAAATGATATTTTTTCTTTTTGGGTTTTTCATCAAAGCAAATTTATTTACAAGCCCAGCATTTTTTCAATCTGCTTTAATTCATCTACTGTTCTTCTGCTACCAATGTATTCTGCAGCCATTGACCACTTATACTTTTTTTCTGTTGCCAGTTTTTCCCTCTCCATTTGAAGTTGAGCTTGCTTTCAATCCTTCTCCTTTTCCTCCTTTTGAGATTATAGCTCAGCCTGTTTCAACTTCCACTCAGCATCCCATTTTTTCTGATCAGCCAAACTCATGGCTTTCTGCTTTTTAAAATCAATAGCCAGGTGACAATCTCCTTTTCAAACAGAAGTTTTCCAGATTCAATTTGCAATTTCACTGTTTTTCAGGAATGATATCCTCCTCATTAGCCAAGTTCTCCAGTTCTTCCACCCCAGGAAGAGAGCAATCCAAAGAAGGAGGGGAGGGGTCCAAGGTTGGTTTTGACTCCTCAATCAACGCGGAAGTAGACATGATTTGAGCTGATTGTTTTTGAATATCTTCCTTGGAATTGGATGGGGGCCACTCATTGGTTTCTTTGGGAGAACCATTGCTAGGCTGCACATCCCCAGCCAAGTCCTCAGGGTCAACTGAATTGGATTGTTGGGCATCAAAAGCAGCTAGGGGGGTGATGTTGGCCTTCTTTCCAAATATTTCATCCATTTGAATATAAAAAGGACAAATGGAGTCCAACTTATCAACCACCAAGTTGATTACCTTGACTTTGTTGGAGTCAGTGATACCAAAGATGGTGGAGATTGACATGGATTGGGCCTTTTTTTACTTGGCTCAATAATTCTTGAATTGCTCCCTCATCTGTTTGGATGACAGATCAAGCCTACCTTTTGTTTTATTATTGATTTCATTAGCCATCAGTAGATAACCATTGACCTTAGAGGATGGAGGTTGGCCAACATGTGTTTCATTTTTGGATCCAAAGCAATCATTTTAGTTGGACGGAATTTTGAGCCAGTTTACCAGGATGATATGGTCAGCTCTCTTGAGCTGAGTTGATCCTTTGGAAGATGATGGGGGAGGATTTTTTGATAATGAGTTCCTGGGGGATGTTTGCTTTGGTCCATTGGATTGTTTAGTGGACTTGTGGGGGGAGGATTGCTGAGGGGCCGTTTAAAAATACTAGGAGGGATGAAGGGATGAAGGGCTATGAGAGTGTTTAAGTGGTGAAAGTGATGATTTGATGAGAGGATGAGAGTGATGAAGCAAAGATCATAGGTAGAGATGAGATTTATGAAGTTACAAGAGGGATGAAGTGACAAGAGGGATGAAGTGAAGAGGGATAAAGCAATGAGAGTTAGGATGTGATGAAAGCAATAAAGTGATGAGAGTGATGAAGTGATGAGGATAGTGATCCAATGAGAGTTAGCTGGATGTGATGAAAACAATAAATGGATGAGAGTGATGAAATGATCAGGATAGTGATCCAATTAGAGTTAGCTGGATTTGATGAAAGTGATAAAGTGATGATAGTGATGAACTGATCAGGATAGTGATCCAATGAGAGTTAGCTGGATGTGATGAAAGTGATAAAGTGATGAGAGTGATGAAGTGATGAGGATAGTGATGAAGAGATGAAGAGCAATGAATAATTTTTTTTTCAATGATTTCAGAGTTAAAAGGAGGTGGGAAGCCAGGGGTGGATGAAGTGGACAGGTGGTGGAAGCCTTTCAATACTTTATTTGAAAAAAAACACTTATTTCCAGGTAACTCTGACACGTCTTATGTGAAATAAGTGGGGTTTTTTTGTTTTTAACGGCAGTTTTGAAATGGCGGATTTGGTTTGAAACCCGCCATTAAATAATGGCAGGTTTGCTTAACTTTGATAAGCCCTATTGATTCCATATTGAAAAGAAGAGTTTCTTTATTCCATTATTAAAGCTTCTATGGATGATTTTCCTTCCAGTTTTTCTTTTGTTATTTTTGATATTTTGTTATATATGGTACTAAGATTTGTGTGACTGGGAGATGTAGAGGATTGCATTAAGCAATTGAGGTTTTTGAGGGGAGGAACCCCAGCTTTGATTAAAGATTGGACCACATCCTCTTGAGCCCCCTGAATCCTTCTATGAACTGGATGGGTGGATGGATCAATTCATGGAGGATGATTTTGATCAGTGAATTGGATTTTTATTTTCCAAAGCCCAGTCCTCTTGTAAAAGCTTCCAGATAATTGGAAAGGACAGTTTTTTTTCTAGTTTTTGAAAGTATTTTGTTATCCAAATTTGGATTATATTCACCAGATTTGTCACATTGGTAAGTATCTCATTTCTCCTTAGCATTGGAGAATTTGGTTGAAATGGAATATCCAGGGGACGTAGCCCACTCTTTAGCAGCATCCACAAGTTCCACCTTTGAATGATATAATGACTCAGGTGGAGGAGCCAAAGGGGTAGAATCATGGGGGTGATCTAAATAAGTTGAAGCAGTAGAAGAATAAGAAGTAGAGGGAGATATTGGAGCAGAAGAAGAAGCAACAGAGGAAGATAGTAAAAATGGGTTGATGTGTTGTTGAGACATTTTTGGATTTTGATTTTGAGATGGTTTTTCTTTTTTATGAAGACTTTGGAGTTTTAGATAGATTATTTAAAGCAAAAAGATTAAGAACTTGAAATAAAAGAAGAGTTCAGAGACTTCAGATTGCAGGTTATAAATTTTTTTGGTAATTTTTTGATTTTGGATTGATTTGTTAATGATTAGAAAAAAAAGTCCAGAAATTTCAAGAAAATGTTGTTGAGTAGCCATTTTTTAATGTTTGATTCAATTTTTGCATCAAGGGAAGTTGATTTGTTGGGTTTGGAGTCTTGAATTGGATTTTTTGAGTTGTGTTGAGTAGTGATGTGTGATTGGTTGATTGGTGTTGAGTTGTGCTGATTGGTGATGATGGGTGATGATTGGTGTGGTTTGGTGTGGATTCTGGATGTTGAAAGGTGATTTTATGGTTGAAAACAGGATTGGAATACTCCAAGAGATGAGGAGGAGGCAGTAAATTATTCAAAAGAATATTGAATGTAAGATTATTCATATAGAGAAGGAGAAGCCAAAAAATGCAGACCTACCTCAAAAAGAGGTCTAAACATGGTGATTTGAGGTTAGACATTTGAGGGTTAAAAAAAGGTGGAAAAAATATGTAAAAATTATATTTGTGTGTTATTTGAAGTGCATTTCAAAAATATAAACCCAGGTTTTCCATAAAAACAATCAAAATAGTATCAGAAATGGCTCCAAAAAACACCCAAAAATACACATTTTCTGTTATTGTTGTAGATGCATCAACTACGTGGAGGTAAATAATTTATTGTAAAAATACCCAAATAATTCCTTTGAACCCTTTTTAATTCCACTTAAAATACTTCAAGCTCAAAAAATTGAAAATTCTTCCAGAAGATAAGGAAAAAAAAGTGGACAATAATGTCTTTATTTTTATCCAAATCCCATTTTTTGGTGGGAAATTGAAGTACTGAAAATCTGGAAAAAAAACCTATTTGAATTTCCTTTCATATTTGGAAACTTGATGCATCTTCAGATTTTCCAAAATAATTAGGAAATATTCATCAAAAGAAGTGAAAAGATTTGTGACATAACATTTGTTTGTTTTTTTTGAATTTTTTGAACCTAGTTTTTAAGGCCTTTAAATCCACCAAAAAATCTCAAAGAATTATTGGAGAGGTTTTCAATGTCCCCCTATGTGGTGATAGTTTTTTTTTCTTTTGAAACTTCACAAAAATGTGTGGATGGGGGATGTCATGGGGACATCAAAACCATGCAAAAATAAGGATTGGGGGTGTGAAAAAAATAATGCCTTTGAATTTATCCTGCACCATTTTTTCTTTTTCTTTGACTCAGAATTGAATTCTATATTCATCAAAACTAATAATCATCCTTGAAAAACTCTACATGTGGTAAAATTTTAAATTTTTTTGATTTATTTCCATGTAGCTTTTAGCGCATACTGAGAATAAGCATTCAAGGATAGGTTTTAATGAAAAATATTGATTTAGTTAATATTGATTAAAATTTTGGATCAATTTTTTTTAGGTTCACTTATTGAATCCAATCTATGAATTATAATTGATTAATAGGATAATCTATCAAATTTCTCAAACTTCTACCTACTTGTAACCATCTTAGTTAAGCTTTAGTTAATTTACTGGTTGATCAAACATTTATTCCCTTTCTTGCCTGACCAGAGGATCTTTTAACTTACTTCATTTGAGATGCTCCTGTCCAAGCCCTCCAACCAATCTTTCCCACAACCAAAACTCCCAATCTCAATCATCTTCCTCAAGCCCCTCAACCCAATATCTAATGTTATTATGTATCCCATACTGTGAGATGCTCAGAGGGATTTTGATGCTGATTTGAATCTTGAGTTAAAATTGAAAAATCTTTGAATTTTTTGTTCAATATTTTAGACTAGGGATTCACTTGAATGAAACATGCATCTTATTTCATCAAGTCTTGGGGTTTGGACATGGTTTAGAATTTCATTCTCAACTGATTCCAATTCTTGTAGACAGTCATGATGTTTTACTGTGTGAAGTGTTCCATGTAGATTGTTATCATCTGTGGCCTATTCAAAATTTATGGCAAGCCTCAAGAGCCATTGGCTTGTTGGTTTTGATGCACATACTTTCAACCCAGTTGGTCAATCCCCCCTGTCTGTGCATCAGGTGTATGGTCACAGAGATTGAGCCTGGGATCTTTGACCATCCAATCAGAAAGTTTCTTTTACAGTGGGATGGTAGTCATGGAGGTTAAGTTGATGGGGTCTTCTACTGGCTGCATGACCTGACTTGAGGAGTTAGGCATTGTGATCAGCTTTGGTCAATTTTCTCCTTTGATTTCAACATAGGGAAGATGTGCTCAATTTGAATACTTGATATTGATTGCACACCATTCTCACTTTCATAAATAATCTATCACCTAGGAATAACAAGTCCAGTGCTATCTTGGGAAGACAATCATAGCCAATATGATATCTCAATTCATTAATAAAACAAAACAAGGACCATACATAGAAGGTATATTACAAAAAGAAAAGGTGCAGCAACATGTTGACTTCTTTGACGAAGAAAAAACCTTTACACCAGAATATGAAAAGTACACGGTGAGATTTTGTCCATCAGGTCATGCTAGAGAACAGGCCACAGAAATCAAGCAGCATATCTCGTCCAAGTCCCTCTTGTCATCCATGATTCTTTCTGTTGACCAAGTAGCTGTTTCCCATTGGCATCCCTAGGTCCGTAAACACTCTGGAGAGTAGAAGCGGATAGATTGACGAGATTCTGTTGAGTTTCCTTTTTGATTTCGCTGGTGAGTCTTGCTATTGAGCTCGGGTGTACATTGGACGTTGGTTGGGTCGATCGTTCTCTGTTAGGGGCCTGGAGAGTTCTCATTTTTTTCGAATCCGTTTCTTTTTGATCGAGCTCAGGCGATGGTTGATCGGTCGCTGAACCTTTCTTGCGTTTTTTCTGTTCTTTTCGTTCAAGCTTGCGTCTTTCCTTCTCCTCCTTTTCTCTGACCCGTTGCTCCAAGACCTTGAATCGCATCTCCTCCTCCTCTTCGGAACTAGGATTGATGGTGATTGATTCGGTTACTGGTTTTTCACAAATCGGGCAACCATCACCTTCGACTTGCTTCAAGCCGCTCTCAGTTAGAACGCAACCACAGTTGACGAGACATATCCATCTCAACTCGAACTTGCCGATTCCACTTCCCAATTCTTTGAGCGTGATTGGACAAATCCAAGAATCAGTTTGGGTGTTTCTGGTGAGTGTGACATTGACTACGTCTTTCAAGCTCGTCAAGTGTCCTGCAACCTGTCTTCCATCTTCACCAAAATGATTCTGATCCAGCAAGAATTCGAGGATTGACGATTTGTTGTAAAGCTTTCCTAGACGGTCACAAACTAACGGTTCTTGAAGTTTTGCCTGAGAAACAAGCCAAATAAAATGATAGCAATCAATCACTGAGCAAAACTTTGAGGTTGGTTTCAAATCGACAGAGAGAACAATCGAGCGAGGTTGTTGGCTCGTCAGGGGGTGGGTGGGGGGTCACAAGGAAAAGCTACCTTCGAAAGGGAGCATTCGGTCCATCGAGTACTTTGTTTTTCCTTTTCATCAACCCTGGCCTTGTTGGGTCTGGTCTTGACCAGGTCATCTCGTTTAGGAATCGAACCACCATCTTGGTAGGGGAAGCAAACCGAAGGCAATGATTTGAGGAAGAGACGTCGGTCAGCTCATGAGGAACTCGGTTGTGAGAGACTAGAGGAAATCCTGAGAGTAATCGACGAACCATTCCCCATTGCGATTGGGTTATCTTCGGCGAGAGTTAGTAATCGATAAGGCGGCGGGCGGCCAACGCGGTGAAGTGCCTACTTGCTGGGTGTGGGTGAGATGGAGGTAACTAGGCCAGTGACTTGAATGGGGAGACGAGCGTCTGGGCGACCTGAGCCCGGATAATTGAGGGGGGTGGTCTCGAGTGGCCTGATCAATCGGCCAAGCCCCCTTTTCCCCCTTTGAGATAAGCGCAAAGAGCATTAGGGCGTATCAGAGTTAGCAAAACCGCCATTAGAAACCCGCCATTTTTAATGGCGGGTTTCAACCCAAATCCGCCATTTCAAACCCGCCATTAAAAATCAAAAAAACTCACTTATTTCACATCAGATGTGTCAAAGTTACCTGAAAATAAATGGGTTTTTTCAAATAAAGTATATAAAGGCTTTCAACAGCTCAACCACACATCATTCCACATCATCGTCCCTGGTTTCATCCTCCATCCTTGTTGGAACACTTTGTCACTCTCATTGCTTCATTGCTATCCTCATCACTTCATCACTCTCATCACTTTCATTGCTATCCTCATCACTTCATCACTCTCATTGCTTCATTGCTATCCTCATCACTTCATCACTCTCATTGCTTCATTGCTATCCTCATCACTTAATCACTCTCATTGCTTCATCACATCATCACTCTCATTGCTTCTTCACTTCATCACTCTCATTGCTTCATCACTTCATCACTCTCACCTTGCTTTATCACTGTCATCACTTTATTGCTTTCATCACATCCATCCTCTCATTGCTTCATTGCTTCTGTTAAAATACGTATGCACTTACGCGTGTGCTACGTATAAGTGTAATCCAAATGGGATGCACATATGGGCCTCTCTGTCCCATTGGACACTCACACGGACCATATGGGCCTGTGTGGATGTGGCTGATTTGGGGAAAACTGGCCTCAAAACTCATGAAACAGGCTCATTGGTACACAGGCCCTAACGGGCCCGGTGGGGGATATGGGCAAATACAGCCAGATGGGCTTGTATGGGCATAATTGGGCCCAAGGTTTATTTTGGACATACTTGGCCAGACAGGCTGGCCCGCCAAAGTGTGTTTGTCTCAGGTTTTGGGCTTGGGGCGGCCCATTGGGGCCGCTTGTATCCCTCAATTTGGCCCACGCGGGGCTGTTGCGGCGGCCAAGGGATCCCGCGTGGGCCCAGCCGGTTGCAAACGACAGCCACCACTGTGGGAGCGAGGGCCAGCGGCCCCGGCTCCCTCCCCCTCCCTTTGCTTGCCATTGCGAGGGGGATGGGGTGGCTGGCTGGGTTGAACCAGGCAGCGGCCAACCGCAACAAGGTGGTTGGTCAGGGCAGGGGGGATTTCATTACCCCCTTGCCCAGGGGATTATGAGACTGGTTGCAACAAAGCAACCAGCGGTGGGGGGGACCCAACCACCCCTCCACCATCAAAGCTAAGCAGAGACCAGGGGCGCTCTCCCCCCCCCCCTTTACCAAGGGGGAGGAGCAACGGGGCTGAGGGGATTTGACCACCCCCCAGCCCACTTCCATTGACGATGCCCTGGGGGTATCAACCCCCAGGGCCCCTGGTAGGGGGATTTGACCGCCCCCTCCAGGGATCTGAGAGAAAGAGGGGGGGACAGCATGTCTGCTGGTCACACCCCCCCATGTGAGTCTGAGACCGGACCCAGGTGTGTCCTGGGTCCCACCTGGCCATTTGTATGGCCAGGGGCTGGTTGCTTGAGGCAACCAGCCAGTGTGTGAGGCAATAGGACCGGTTGTAACAGACAACCGGCCCAGGGATTGAACAGCACAGGGGCTGGTCCAGCCCCATTGAGGTGGAAACACCAGAAACAACAGGAATAGGCTGGTTGTAAGGGTACAGGGACTAATGCCATGTGGGCTGATGTAGCCCAAACCAAGTAACAAGGCCTGTAGAGCCTGTAGAGCTCTTTTGGGGCGGAAAAATTCCCTTTTGGCTTGTTGTATCATGGGCTCACAAGAGGCCAATCTTTTGCACTTAAGGAGCTCTTTTCCCTGCTGTTTTCCATCTATTCATCATCCAATCAAATTCATCAACAATATCATCCAACGTGTTGCCCCATTGTGAGAGCCCATCAAGCAATTATTGACACAAGGTGTCCAGCATTTCTTTTGCTTTAATTACTGCTCATTTTCCTAAGCTAATTGCTGGCCATAATTATAACATCTTCATCAATTCATCCCCCCTTTCATCACATCCTAACTGTCATTGCTTTATTGCTTCATCACTTCATGCCACTTACCCTTTTTAAATGGCCCCTCAGCAACACTCCCCCTGCAAGTCCACTCAACCAAAGCAAACATCCCCCAGGAACTCAACATCCAACAATCCTCCCCCATCAGCTTCCAAAGGCTCAAGTCAGCTCAAGAGAGCTGATGACATCATCCTGGTAAACTGGTTCAAAATTCCTTGCAACAACAATGCTTGCTTTGGATCCAAAAATGAAACACAAGTTGGCCAACCTCCATCCTCTAAGGTTAATGGTTATCTCCTGAAGGCCAATGAACTCAAGAATAAAAACAAAGGTAGGCTGGATCTTTCATGCCAACAGATGTGGGAGAATTTAAATAACTATCAAGCCAAGTACAAAAAAGCCCACTCAATGTCAATCTCCACTGGCTTTGGTATCACCAACTCCAATAAAGCTAAGTGAATCAACTCAGTGGTTGATAATTTGGACTCCATTTGTCCTTTTTATGTTCAAATGGATGAAATATTTGGAAAGACGGCCAATATCACCCCTTTAGCCGCTTTTGATTCCCAACAATCAGATTCAGTTGAAGCTGAGGAGTTGGCTGTGGGTGCTCAACCTAGAAATGATGATCCCAATGAAACCTATGAGTGTCCCCAATCTGATGTGGAGGAGGAAATCAGCTCCAATCACATCTACATCAGTATTTATCAACAATTCAAACCCTTCCTTGGACCCCTCACTTCCTTCTTTGGATTTCTCTCTTCTTGGGGTGGAAGAAATTAACAACTTGGCCAATGAGGAGCAAGGTATTCCTGTATCTCCACAACCATCAACATCTTCTCAAGTAAGCACCCAAGTTCTTTTCTCTTCTGTCTGGTTAATCCCAACTTATTTATATTGTAAAATAACAGCCTCATCCATTCCTGATTAGCCAAAAACTCAAGCCAATGGGGCCTCCCACATCCCCTTCAAATGAGAGTGACAATGCTCCCACAAAAACCTCCTCTGCAAAGGGAAAGAAAAAGGTGTCCACTTCCATCAACATCAACCCTAATAGCTGTCAAAAGCAGCGGAACACTTGAAATTTTTCTGGCTTTGAGGATATCATGGAGAAGCAAGATTCAAGTAAGTTCATTGATTCATTGTACTTGCTTTCAAAATCAAGCTCATCCCTATTCCCCTCCAAAAAACAGTGAAATCACAAATAGAATCCAAAAAACTTCAATTTGAAAAGGAGAAGTGGGATTGTCAACTGGCTATGGATTGTCAAAAGTGGAAAGATGAGAGTTTGGCTCATCAACACAAGTTGGATTCTGAGTGGCAAATCAAACAGGCCCAGCTGTAGTTTCAAAAAGAGCAAAAGGAGAAGGATAAATTGCAAGAAAAACTCAAAAAGGAGAGGGAAAGGCTAGCCACAGAAAAAAAAGTTAGGTTATTGAAAGCCATGGCATGTATTGTAGCAGTAGAACTGTAGATGAAATAAAGGAAATTACTCAATAAATTACTTGATTGCTTGGTTTTTAAATATAATTACTTTGATAAAAATTTTAAAGATAAAGACAAAAGAATTATTTTTGATTGCAACAACGTTTGAGAGTATTTTTAACACCACCAATGAACAAATCTTTTTTATTTTTATTTATATTTTTTTCCTAAGATATATTTTGCCACTGGCCAATTCCTTGCTAGTGTTTTGAGTTGTTCTATTGATTTGCATGGAAATGGCCATCCTAGTATGGGTGGTAGTATCCACTGCAGGAAAAGTACAGTGTTTGTACTTGTTTGCTTCCCAAACCATTTTCACAATACCCTTTTTTTTGAAATCAATCCCAAACCCCAAGTCTAGGAACACAAATTGGCCGTTGGATATTGATATTCATCCTTGTTGTCAATAATTCATCCATTCAATTTTTTGTTTGGGACCGCAAGTAAAAAGGAATAGTCAGAGACATGACCTTGGTCAATATGGGGAAAGTTATAGAGGGAGTCTGAGGTGAAGGTGATGTGAGGTGAGCAGTCAAAAGCAGTAAGGTCAGATACAAATTCAATTAGGAGAAGGAAGGGATGTTGTTGTCCATCATAGCTTCAAGGTTGGAATCAAACGCAAGTTTGGCTAATTTTCCAAACATTTGGCCCAATATATGAGAGACCTTGTCAGACCTAATGCTCCAAAAATAATACTCTTTAGGGGAGGATTTGAGATCATCTTTATTCAAATATCATACAAATAGTTCAGAAGGGTGCATCAGTTTTCACCATCCAATTGCCCGCATTTTCCCACCCCAAGATCTTGAGGCACCAACAGTGTTGAAAATTTTTTTGGATTGGTGAAGTAATGTTGTTACTGAGTTGATGTCATTCTTCTCTTGCTTGGAGAGTTCATTCAAAGGGATGAATTGGATGATTGCAATCATAGCCTCATGATCCAATTGGTTATGAACATATACTTTTCCAGGGCTGAAGAAATGGAAAGGTTTGATCTTCTGTTTGGCCTGTTCCAACTCTTCAGGGGTGGGTTTTTGACTTTTCTTGAAAATGGATGGAGAAAGGTTCAAGGGAAGTAGTTTTCATGAAGACCAAACAACCTTTTCATTAATTTTTTCCTCAGTCACTTCCAATGCAATTCAGAATCCTGCATTTGAGCCCTGCTTCTATGGTAAGCCCTTTTATTCCCACTTCTTGGTATGTTTTTCAAACTATCTCCTTCCATCTTTTTCCCTCCCAACTGAATTCTTTGACCAGGGTGAGGCTCAAGATGGAAATCCATTAGTTGTAAAATTTTGAGCTTGGTGGGTTAAGAATGGGCCATCAAGAAAGGGTGGTCAAAGCGGTGGAATGTCCAATTGCATTGCATTGAATCAAAAAAAGTCATTAGTCTGGTATAAACCACTTAGATGATCAAAAAACATAGAAAATGACAAAAACAATACTGGCAGTTCTCCTAACAAAAAAAAAACAATCATTCAGTCCAGTATAAACCACTTAGATGATCAAGGATTTTATTGGATGCCACTTGGTATGAGTGACTCCCAAAGGGGATGGTCTTACTAATAACTAAAGAGCTAGGTTCATTCCATACCAATAGGATTCCCCATTTCAGGGGGTGGAATACTTTACAGACTTTTTAGGGTGTGCATTTCATGCTGGGGGAAAGGCTCAAGGGGGACTACTCCACTCTTATGTGGTTTCAGTTTCATTGTGCCCAGTGCAGTGCACTCCCATGTTGTGTGGTGGAGCAGGAATAAGCCTGCTGAGAGACCCAAGTGTGGTCCACCTCACATAGTAAGCAAGGTACCAGAATTTGGGGTGTCAGAACACAAGTGTGGTCCATCCATATAGTAGGGAAGGGGCAGGAATTTGGACTGGGTGAAGTCAACTGTGGTCCAGGTGCACTGATTACATAAGTGATTCCCCCCAAACCACACTTGACTTCCTCCCATCACTCCTCACCACTATTCAACATTCCTCACCCAATTTTGAACACACCTCACCCAATTTTGAACACACCTCACCTAGCTACACTCTCACTCAAGTTTTTTTCAACACACCTCACCCAATTTTGAACACACCTTCTGAACACACCTCACCTAGCTACACTCTCACCAAAGTGGTTTTCAACACTCCTCACCCAATTCTGAACACACCTCACCTAGCTACACTCTCACTAAAGTGGTTTTCAACACTCCTCACCCAATTTTGAACACACCTCACCTAGCTACACTCTCACCAAAGTGGTTTTCAACACTCCTCACCCAATTCGGAACACACCTCACCTAGCTACACTCTCACTAAAGTGTTTTTCAACACACCTCACCTAGCTACACTCTCACCAAAGTGTTTCTCAACACTCCTCACCCCCTCACTACTGATCATTTTCAAGTCTGACAAAGAATAATATTTTCAAACACTCAAAAGTACATCCCTCAGGACTCAAATCCGGGTCCTAAGCAGATCCACTATGGGAAGCTCAGATGATAAACCCTACACTACAAATGTTAAAAAACTCTAAAAAAATGATGATTACCTAGGGAACCAGATTTTTTGCACGTGGTCCCCACTGCTGTGGTGGTCTTTTATAGATTCAAGTTGAAATTGGCTGTGCTCTGCGCGCTCAGCAGTAGCGGCGGGCTCAGAAATTGGGGTGGCTTTGCTGCAACAAGTTGTGCTGTGGCCTCAGCATCTGGAGACACGGGATGAATTGGATTGGATTGGATTGGACGGATTGCGCGTTGCAAGACGCAGATTGGTTGGCCCAGATATATCTTGGATATCTGGAGTGAAATGTTGGGCGGATGCAGACATGCGCGGGGGGCTCCAAGTTGGGCGTGGCCCAAGGGACGCGTCATGAGAAGGACAAACCGGGTGGACGTAATGGCAGGCAGGCAACACAGATGGATATGGGATATGGGTTGTGGATTATGGGATGGGAAGGATAGGGTTGGGGCTAGGGCCCTGTGCTTAGGGGTTGTATTTCATTATTCTTTCTTATTTTCTGGTTGTACTTAGGTTAAGGTTGAGGGGGAGGTTACTTAAGCCGCACCCTCAACACGGATGGGGGAGATCATGGGAGGAGAGAGGAAAAAATTGGGTTATCATAGGTTTTGGAAGGATCTTTACTCTCAATTCTCTATCTCTCAGTCAAAGGGTGAACAGTTGCACTCAGGGTTTTCAGATGCAAGGGATCAATAACTTCCAAACTTGGGAACCGTTAAAGGAGAAGTCCTCTTCTAAATTCCACATCTGGGGGTCTGGCTGGGAACTAATCTTTTGTTCCTTGTCTCTTTAATTTAACAAGCACAATGTCCCAGTACCACCCATCTACCGTTGTGGGGTCATCTAACTCTACCCCCACTCCTCTTCCTCCTCCTCCTCCTCTGGCTTCTTGGAAGGAACCCTCATCAGGCGCGGGATATGGTGTCCCTTGTTCCAACAATGGCGCCAATAAGAAGCCCGTTTGCATCAGGATGCAGGACTATCCTCACATCCGGTTCAACACTGAGGAGGTTGAGTTATTCCTTATGCAATACAAAGGAATTGCCAACAAAGAACGTGAAACGGGTTTGGATAAGGCTTGGCTTGTTGTCCTCTTCATCACAGGAAAAGAGAAGCTTTGGGATGTGGAGGAGATGGAAGGGTACAAGGAACTCAATTGGCCAAAACTGAAGGTGGAAATCTTGGCGCGGTGGGGAAGGTGCAAACCTTGGTTTTGGGAAAGTAACTTTGAGCAAGCCACAGCAGAAGCAAGTGCAAATGGCGGAATCCAGATGCGGGCGCAATTGGGGGATTATTTAGAAATGTTTGATTGGATCTATTGTTACCTGGCAAAGAACCAGGTGACATTGGGGCAGATGGGCACCATGAAGAGGGCGTTTTTGGGAGGACTCAGTCACCCACTCTGCGGGCGCGTGCAGCAGCACCTGTACAACAACAACTTGGTAAAGAGGTTGTTGGAAGGGAGTATTTCTCTTCTTCCAGAAATCCTTTTCATTTGTGGCACGGTGGAAAGCAAGTTGGACTTAGAGGAACAGATGGAGGACATGGAAAGGTTGTTCCCAACAGGGCCAAAGAAGTCTGCTTCCCACACTCTGGAGGCACCAACGCAAGCTCCAGTTGCGGGCCCCTCAAAAACAGAACATGCTCAGGAAACACCACCAACAACAAGCCCGGAGGTTAGCAAGATGATGGAATTGATGAAGGATTTATGGATCTTTCTGAGTTGAATTTTGTCCGGGCTGCGTGATTGGCCTCCTCACCTTGGGGGACTGCTTCTGCCGTTGAATCTGCCTGTGTTGCGGTTATGCAATTACTGCGGGGACAAGGGAGATTGGCTGTTGGTTGACCGGTGGGAATGGGATTCATGTTCCCAACGGGCAAGCGGATCTCCTCCAAACCTGGGGATCCAACTTTCATGGAGCAAGTGTGCGGGCAAGGACAGGAATTGGCGGTAACTGCTCAAGCTTTTCTGGGGATTGTCACTGGTCCTGGGGTATGGCAACCACTGCGCATGGAAGTGGAAGTGAGGGTGTTTGCAACAGAGGAGTTGGCAGCAGTGGAAAGGATGGATGTGGATGCCAACAAACGGTTACTGCCCGCAGCTCCTAAGCCAATTGCGCGTGTTCCAGAAACAGATGGACGGCCGGTGAATCCAGAGGGGAAGAAGAAGGTGGTGGAAATTGTGTGCAGGGTGATGGGGAATGAGACAACTATTCCCTTGACCTTGAAGGAGTTGGCGGCGGTGTTGCTGGTGGTAGTAGATGAGATGGTTCAAGTTCTGAAGGATTGCAGACACAATAGGATCCCTCCAACAGTGCAGCGGGTGAACTTGGCTAGGGATGAGGTGGAGGCTGAGCTAGCAGGGATGAAGTTGGTTTCAACTCCACTGGCTTATGTTTTGATGAAGATTTCTGGAAGGAAGGTGTGGGCGCTGGTGGATAGTGGTTCTATGGTGAACCTCCTTCTGTCTAGATTGGTTGATGAAATGGGATTGGTTTGGCAGAAATGCGCAATGGGGCTTTGCGCGCTTAACCGCAGGGCATGTTGCATGGATGGGGTTGTGGAGGAGAAAGAGGTTGAGGTCAAAAGGGTCTGTAAAACACTTTCTTTTCTATTGGTTGATTGCGGGGAGGCTATTTTAGGACAGCCATTCATGTTTGGGTTCCAAGCGCAAACGACGTTTGATCCAGAGGTGGGGACGGAAGCATTAACGGTGGAAGATTTTTCCGGTGGGAGATTTGAAACCACAATATGCAATCAGGGGTTGGGGAAGTGAATGCAGGATTTTGCAAGAGAGGAGGAGGAGGACCCTGGCACGGAGTTGGTTTGCAAGGGTGGTCTGGAGGTGGATTTTGACTAGTTGGCCAAGGTTACCTCACAGAAAAAGCTCCGGCTTTGTGAAGGAGATTTACCAGCAAGGAGCAGGTGGGAAGAAGGGAGGAAGCGTGGGACGCGCAAGCGCTGGAAGTAAGTTCCTTTCCTCAGTTTGCATTGCCAGGGGGTACTTCACAAAAACACTATCATTGTGCCACACTTGTGAGCAAAGGCAAAAGCCACGGTTTGGTTTTTACTAGGACCTATGGAAACGGATGCTTGCAGATGGCGCAGTGCAATGTTAGGAAGTATAAGCCTGTTGCGCAAAAGTTCCTTCCCTGGAACAAAGCAATGCCGCAGGATCTGAACGGACCATTGCAACCAATCCCTTGGTTGCGGGACCCTTTGAAATCCCCGCTGAAGGTGTCAGGATGGATAAAGAAATTGGAGCGGATTACGGATGAGCGGGTTGCGGCCCTTAACTTTGGACTGCCGGGCTGGTTGAGCTCCAAAGAATGGGATTTGCTTACATTGGTACTGGTCCTCTGGGAAATAGCGCTCGCGCTTGGACCTGAAGAGCGGGGGCTGTTAAAAAGAAAGATAGGAGACCCTTACATGATCCCAATGGTTCCGCACAAACCTTGGCAGATCAAGCCAATTCTGATTCTGCATGCAGTTTGTGGGCCCTTCTTGGAGATGGTGCACAAGCATGTGGGGATAGGGCTTTACAAGCAATCAACATCCAGTTACTCAAGCCCAATCTTTGCAGTGGTTAAGCAGGATGGGAAGTCATTACGGATTGTTCATGATCTGCAGCGGCTCAATTTGTTTACAATCTGAGATGCAGGACAACCTCCATGCGTGGACACGTTTCTGGAATCTATGGCAGGGAAAGTGTTCTATGGGCTGGTGGATGTGATGGGCAGATACAATCAGCACAAAATTAATCTGAGTTTGCGTCCAATGACTGCCTTCAAAACCAGATTGGGCAGGATGCAACTGATGCCGCTGCCGCAAGTTGCAACTAACTTGGTTGCCGTTTACCAAGTGCAGATGACCTTGTTTCTGAAGGAAAATCTTACAGAGGGGGTACAGATTTTCATTGAAAATGCGGGCATCAAAGGCCCAAAGACGGATTATGGAGGGGAAATGCTTATGGACACTTTGGAAATTTTCTGATTTGTCTGGGAGTACGCACAAACGCTGGAGCGGATCTTGTTCTGGATTGAAGAAGCAGGGCTTACGGTGTTGGGGAAAAAGTTAGCAGTCTGCATATCCGCACTGGAGGTTTTGGGACATGTGGTGGCTTCCGACAGAAGGCGTATTGCAGAAAAGAAACACAACAAAGTCCTTGAGTGGCCAATGCCAAAGACTGTATCACACATTCTTCAGTTCTTGGGATTGTGTAGCTATGTACAGATGTTCATTGAGTGGTTTGCGGAGGATTCCAGTCCATTGAGGGCATTAACGCATAAGGGTGCCAAATGGACTTGGGGTTTGAACTGGTACGTTGCCATTGAAAAACTCAAGGAGATTTTTGGGCGCAATATTGTACTGCGGGACTTGGATTATGACTCTGGAGGAATTAAGTTGGCCATGGATTTGAGCAAGCTTGGCGCGGGGGCAGTGCTGACACAGGAGGATGAGGGGAAAGATTGGCCAGTTCTTTACAAGTCCTTTACGTTTATGCCAACAATTCATTTGTACCCACGCGGCCCACTCATGGGCCGCTTTCTGAAGGCCGCAAAGTTTGGAAAATCCTGGTGCCTTGGAGGTTCAGCCCAGCGGAATGGCAAGCCCGAGTGGTGACTCTTGTGAAATGGAGGATTTTGGGCGGCGCGTTGCAGACAGTTGCAAGGCAAGCCAGGCAGGTTCCACTCATTGGTTGAGATCTCCTGGTTGCTCAAGATCACAAAGGAGTTGCGCCGGGTCCTCTTGCGCGGGCAACCTTGGGGGTGGTCTCGTGGCATGCCCTCCAATAGGAAGCAGCGGCAGTGTCCGGCTTGGCAAGGGACACAGGCGCGCCGGCCCAAAAGGCCGTTCCGGCTGCAGTAAGTGCAGGACATGTTTGGTGAAGATTGGCAGATGAGGTGTTTTCCTTTCTTTGGTCTGATGAAGGGGTGCATAGGGGAAGGTTGGATAGCTGTGGTATAATTGGGGGCAGGTGAGATAGTGGTGGATCTCTGGGGACAGAACTCAAGTTGGGGGGGGATGTGGTGGTCTTTTATAGATGCAAGTTGGAATTGGCTGCACACTGCGCGCTCAGCAGTAGCAGCAGGCTCAGCAGGGGTAGCACGCTCAGCAATGGGTGCGGCTTTTCCGCAGCAATTTGCGCTGCATGCTCAGCATCTGGAGACGCGGGATGGATTGGACGGATTTCTTGCAGATTGCGCGTTGCAAGACCTGGATCAGATTGCGTGGATATATCTTGGATATCTGGAATTTCGCATTGGGTGGATGTGGACATGTGCAGGGGGCTCCAAGTTGTGCGCAGGGCAAGGGCCGCTTCATGAGAAGGAAAAACCTGGTGGACGTAATGGCAGGCGGGCAACACAGATGGATATGGGATATGGGTTGTGGATTATGGGATGGGAAGGATAGGGTTGGGGCTAGGGCCCTGTGCTTATGGGTTGTATTTCATTATTCTTGCTTGTTTTCTGGTTGTAATTAGGTTAGGGTTGAGGGGGAGGTTACTTAATCCGCACCCTCAACCCCAATGGGGGAGATCATGGGAGGAGAGAGGAACAGATTGGGTTATCATAGGTTTTGGAAGGATCTTTACTCTCAATTCTCTATCTCTCAGTCAAAGGGTGAACAGTTGCACTCAGGGTTTACAGATGCAAGGTATCAATAACTTCCAAACTTGGGAACCATTAAAGGAGAATTCCTCTTCTGAATTCCACACCACACTACTGAATTGGCTCTAAAATTTTTGACTGCGCAGATTGGACGGGACACAGTAAGTTCATTGTGGTATGGCCCCAGATAGAATATGGAGAATTTTGTTGGTATATAAGAGGGATCTTCAATTGGCCATAGTAAGCCCCATTTTTTTCCCCCCCAATTTATGAGAGGTGACAAAATCACTTTGGTTCATGAATGTTTTTCCAGGGAATTTCTCCTTGTGTTGAAGTGAGAGAAATATTGCTGATAGTATAACACACAAGAATGGTCCTTGGCCTTTTGGATTGAATTTTTTCCTCCCAGCCACAAAGTTTAATATCACTAAATTCAGCTAGCCCTAAACTAAATGCAACTGAAATTTTTTCTAAGTTGGTTAATCAATATTTTTTTCAGCAAAAGTTCCAAAAATTTGGACAGAAGACTCCTGTGAATTTGTTGAAAAAACCAAAGGAGAATTCTGACCAGCCCTAAAGCAAGGCTTAGGGGAAGTTCAAGCAAGTTAAGTTTTATGACAAGACCTAAAGTAAAGTTTGTCAAAAGTTCAAAAAAAAGTTGAACAAATCTTTAGAAAAAGGGCTGAACCTCAGTGGATTGTAGCAAGAAGGCTACTCTACCACTTACAGTACCCTGTTCTGATTCAAGTTTTCTGAAAAGGATTTAACCCTGCACATATTTTCAATAATATAAGTTGGATAACTAACCAAGTCTTTCCACTTGATCAGTTGAAACCAACAGATAATGGTTCAAAAGTTTAAAAGCTCCATTTCAAGGCATTTATATAAGATTCATTGGATGAAATAATTGTTTCTAGCACAGATTCTGGCTTAGAGGCATTCAGCCATAATCCAAAATGTGGTATCTTCACACCATTTTCCTCTCAAACAGGTGTAAATACCAATTACATGAATGAACAGTTCCTCTCGTACTAAGTTCAATTACTATTACAATGACACTCCATCAGTAGGGTAAAACTAACCTGTATCACAATGGTCTAAACCCAGCTCATGTTACATATTAGTGGGTGAACAATCCAACGCTTACTGAATTCTGCTTTGTAATGATAGGAAGAGCCAAAATCAAAGGATCAAAAAGCAACTTTGCTATGAATGCTTGGCTTCCACAAGCCACTTATCCCTGTGGTAAATTTTCTGGAACCTCTAGCTTTAAATTCTAAGGGACTAAAGGATTGATAGGCTACACTTTCATGGTTTTTATTTACACTGAAAATCAAAATCAAGGGGACTTTTACTCTTTTTTTCTACTTGATATTTCTGTTCTCAATGAGTCCCCCTTAGGAAACCTGCTTTATTATTTAGCAGATGTGCCTTCCCAGCCAAACTCCCCACCTGAAAATGTCTTCAACCCAGATCATCCCAAAAAGGACCTTGAATGCTAAAAAGTGGGATGTTAGTCCCAGCTCTGTTTCATTTAATAACTAAAAAGACAATAAAGGTAGTGGTATTTCACTGGCACTTACACTCCCACTTATTCTAAACCCTCTATATCTTTTCACAATGTCAAACTAGAGTCAAGCTCCACAGGTTCTTCTTTCCCACTGATTCTGCTAAGCCCGTTACCTTGGCTGTGGTTTTGCTAGATAGTAGATGAGGACAGTGGGAATCTTGTTAATCCATTCTTGCACATCACTAATTAGATGACAAGGCATTTGGTTACCTTAAGAGATTCATAGTTACTCCCGCCATTTACCCGCGCTTGGTTGAATTTATTCACTTTGACATTCAGAGCACTGGGCAGAAATCACATTGTTTCAACACCACTTTCTGGCCATCACAATGCTATGTTTTAATTAGACAGTCAGATTCCCCTTGTCCATACCAGTTCATAGTTGACAGTTAAGTGTTTCCAGACGTCTTGAGTAAAAAAAACTGCCCAAGACATTACTAAAAGGTCCCATCCAGGTCCACCTCCAGGTTTGACCCCAGAAGTAGTCCTAGTCAGGTCCCTATAGGTCTATAAAGGGCCAAACAAGCTCTGCACTATGAGCCAATCCTTTTCCCAAAGTTATGGATCTATTTTCCCAACTTCCCTTATCTACATTATTCTATTGACCAGAGGCTGATCACCTTGAAGACCTGATGCAGATATTGGTACAGCTAGGTACAAGAATTTTTCAATCCCTTGGTTTTTCAAGGATCCTCAAAAACACACCAGACTTGACAGAGGTTTAAAGCTCTACCAATCATTAAAACCTATCTCCAAATAATTTGCTTCCAGGTTTTTAGATTGTTACGGAGAAATTAAAACTCTTCCTGGGGCCCCTGCAGACGTTACCAAGTTCATTTATATTACCATTCAAAATTGGTATCCCAGTAGTAGAATTTTAACTACATTCCCTTTCAATAGGTTGATGCTAACTAAGAGCATGACTTTAAAACGGCTGTTCCATATCTTTTAGGACCAAATAACCCATGTCCAACTGCTTTTACCATGGAACTCTTCCCCACTTCAGTCTTCAAGGTTCTCACTTGAATATTTGCTACTTCCACCAAGATCTGCACTAGAGGCTGTTCCACCCAGTATCACTACTAAGGCTTTGCTACATAACCTCCACACCTTCCTACTCATTAGTGAATAAACAAATCACTAATTGTGAGGTATGGGTAATACACTTAAGCACCATCCAATTTCAGGGTTAGTTCATTCTTCCATTGAGTTGTTACACACTCCTTAGCAGATTCCAACTTCCATGGCCACCTTGCGGCTGTCTAGATGAACTAACACCTCTGGTGGTTTCTGATGAGTGATTTTGGCAAGAAGGTTGTGAAGGATTACACAACTGATAATCCAGTTGATGAGGAACTTCATGTCTTTGGAAGATTGGGGCTGGTTTTGCTTCCCCATAAGCTTACCCATCTTCCTTTCAGGATTCCCATGGCATAATCAATCCAAACTTGTGATTGGGCAAGATGATAGTTGAAATCAGTTTTGGCTTGATCATTGGTTGAAACATTGGGGTATGCTGAACCCACATATTTCCGGCTAGCATAAGCTGAATCAGCCAGAAGGTATTGATCTTTGTCAAATTGCTTCTATGGTTTTTGGGAAATCTGCATCCAATTGAAAACATATGAATGATGACAAGAACCTGGAAGGCCAGCATGGAGGGATATGAACTTCTTGTTGTTATCAAAAAAAAGTTTTAGTAACACATAGTATCTATACAAACCATAAAAAAAATTTGTTCAGTGTATCATCAAAGGCTTTGGAAAGGAAATGAATCAATTGCCTTTTTTTCCAATCAAAATAATGGTTGCCATCTAGCTTGGGTTTTTGACTCAAGGGGATAGTTTTTCCATCAAAAAAACCAATGCAAACAGGAAAGCCTTTAGTATTCATTACTTGAGATATCTCCTTGCGGTCTTCTTTGGTTGGCCAACAAAGGACAGAGAAACAGAAAGATATGATAGTAATCATGAATCTTTTGGTGCATAAGTCAATTGATCCATAACTTAAAATGAATAGATTTTCTAATTGATGAATTTCCGATCCATTTCCATTTGATCCCAATCTACAAAGAGCAACAGCCAGTTGGATAGCTGGATTGCGTTAAGGATTCCAAGAATTGTTCTGGAAGATGTGGTGGTGTTCACTCATCTCCAAAAGTTTCCTGAAAGAAGGCAAGAAATTTTGGAGCAGTTTCTGGAAGATTAAGTTGGGCAGTAGGTGAAGCTTTTGCCTTTCATACATATTGTTGTGGAGAGTGTGTATTTTTGGAACCATGTACTGCTTTTCCAATAGAGAATTCAAAGCTAACCAAGTTGATTCCAAAATGGAGTCTGAATCCAAGTCAAATAATAAAAAAAGTTCAGTCAGATTTTTCGTGTTTTCAACTTGCTTCCAGGAAGTTAGATTGAATATGTTGAGAAAGATGGTGATTTAATGATGATGGGATGTGTGTGAAGCAATTGAGATGTGAAGTGATGGAGATGTGAAGTGATGGAGATGTGAAGCAATGGAGATGTAAAGCGGGGTTTTTTGCATGCCATGGATTGTGGATGCATGATAATGGTGGGTTTGATGTTTTAAACCTGCCATTTTCATGAAACCCGCCATTGTTAAATACACCGGTTAGGGGGTATCTGTATTTCAGAAACCCGCCGTTAAAAATGGTGGTTTTGGTCAAAAAAAAAATTTGGCTTTCTAATGGCGGTTTTGCTAACTTTGATACCCCCCAATGGCGGGTTTCATAAAAATGGCGGATTTCAACAATCAGAACTGCCATTAAACCTGCCATTTATGAATCATCATCCATCCACCATCCATCAAATCCAAAACACCCATCCACACCTCCACCTCAGTAAATCCATACCAATCCCATCTCCATTGCATCACACACATCTCATCTCCATTGCTTGACATCTCCATTGCTTGAATTGCTTCACATCTCTATTGCTTCAAATCTCCATCTTCACACAAATCCCATCATCATCTCATCAAACCACATCAAATCACCATCTTTCTCAACATGTCCCATCAAACTTCCTGGCAGCAAGTTGAAAATGCAAAAAAGCTGACTTAACTTTTGTTAGTATTTGACTTCCATTCAGACTCAAATTCATACTCCAATTTGGAATCAACTTTGTTGGCTTTGAATGCTCTATTAAAAAAGCAATACATGTTTCCAAGAAGACAAACTCTACCCAACCCTATGTATGAAAGGAAAAAGCTTCATCTCCTCCCTGACTGAAGCTTCTAGAAACTTTTCCAAACTCTATTGCCTTCATTCAAAAAAATTTTGGGGATGATTGAAGAACACCACATCTTCCAGAACAGTTCTTGGAATCCTCAATGCAATCCTGCTATCCAAATGGCCATTGCTCTTCATAGAATTTGATCAAATGGAAATGGAGAAGCAATTCATCAATTAGAAAATCTATTCTTGTTCAGTCATGGATCCATTGACTTATACACCAAAAGAGTCATGATTAATATCCTATATTTTGGTTTCTTTGTCATTTGTTGGCCAACCAAAGAATACCGCAAGGATAGATCTCAAGTAATGGATACTGCAGGCTTTCCTGGTTGCATTGGTTTTGTTGATGGAACCACTATCCCCTTGAGTCAAAAACCAAAGCTAGATGGCAACCACTATTTTGATTGGAAAAAGAGGCAATTGATTCATTTCTTTTCCAATGACTTTGATAAAACCTTTGATCACACACTGACCAAATACCTTTCATCTTTTTATTTAGATGCACCGTGGCCCTACAACTTGTTTGTGATACCAACAAGAATTTCATATCCCTCCACGCTGGCCTTCTGGGTTCTTGTCATGATTCATTTGTTTTCAATTGGATGCATATTTCCCAACAACCAGAGAACTAATTTGACCAAGATCAATACCTTCTGGCTAATTCAGCTTATTCTAGTGGCAAATATGTGGTTCCAGAATACTGGAATTTTTTGTCCAATGATCAAGGAAAAACCAATTTAAACTATCATCTTGCCCAATCACAAGTTTGGATTGAGCATTCCATGAGAGTCCTGAAAGGAAGATGGGCTAGCTTAAGGGAAATTTGAAACCAGCTTCAAAACCCCAAAGACATGAAGTTCCTCATCAACTGGATTATCACTTGTGTAATCCTTCACAATCTTTTGGCTGACATCAAAGATTAATGGGACAAAATATTTGAAGATGATATTTTGGATCTGCCTCAAGTCATCCCGGTCTCATCTTGCCTCTCATCTTCTTCTATGAGAGAACAGATTTGTCCTCTCACTCTTGCTTGCTTTGATCAGTAATCTTTCATTTTGAATTAGTTAAAAAATTCTTTCGCCATATTTTTGTGGTTTTGGTTGTTCACCCAAGATTCCTAGGCTGATTTGGGGTTTTTTTTTCTCTTTTGGTGGGGTGGACTTAGAAAATAAAGACTCAAAACTCCAAAACAACCCACCTAACAACACCAAACCACTGGTTGTTCAACTCCTTCCCCCTCCCCACCAACCACCTCCACCTCACCCGTCCACCTCACCCACCACCTCCACCTCACCCACCACCTCCACCTCACCCACTACCTCCACCTCACCCACTATGCCCACCTCACCCACCACCTCCCCTCCTCCTTTGGTTGGCACCCCTGGTAAGCTCTCCCTGCTCCTTCTCATACTCCCCCTCCTCCACCCCCATAAACAGATACTGATCCTTTGATCCATCCACCTTAGGCCCCCCCTACCTCCTTACTTCTTCTTTCCTCAGGTAATTTCCCACCTCCTCCTCCTCCTCCTCCTCCTCCTCCTCTTCCCTTCATTGTTGCTGAACTCCTCTCCCTCTTACTTGCTCCCTCACCTCCTCTCCCTCTTGCTTGCTCCCTCACCATACCCCCCCGGCTCCCTTTCTTGCCTGGCTCCTCTGCTCCCTTGCCCCCCTATCACTTGCCGCCCCCCCCCCTTTGATTGGACTTCCCCCCTTTTTTTGAATTTCCAGCCCCGCCACCCCCCTTGTTTGCTCTGCCCCCCCCCCCCTCATTTTCTCCGTCCCCCCCTGCTCCCTTGCTCCCTTGCCTCCCCCTTTGCTCACTCCCTCACCCCCCCCCCCCTTTGCTGCTCAAGCCCCACCCCCCCTCAATTTCTGGCCCCCCCACCCCCTTTGCTCCAGCCCTGCAACCCACTTAGCTCACTCTTGCAGCCCCCACCACCTGCTCACCGCTCTGCCCCCCGGTTGCTGCGGGCCCCCTCCCTCCCTCTTGGTTCCCACTGGCCCCCCCCCCCAACGCCCTCCCGCCCAGCCAACCAAGCCACCCCCCCTCCCTTGCCGCGGGGCCCCATCCTCCCTGGCCCCCATAGACCAGCCTAATTTGTTCACACCCAGTTAACTTTTTTTTTTTTGTGATGACATGACTGTTTTTTTTTTTTTTTTTTTTTTTTTTTTTTTTTTTTTTTTTTTTTTTTTTTTTTTTTTTTTTTTTTTTTTTTTTGGTAATAAGCCCAGCCCAATCTGTTCAGGCCCAGTAATTTTTTTTTTTTTTTGATCATGTGACTAAAATTTTTTTTGGTAATCCTTTTTTGACGTCTTTTCCTTTGATTCCATTGCTTCTCCCAGCGCACTTACAATGTTATAATCTAAATTGAATCCCTTCTTGATCCTCACCCCAAGTTGAGCATTGCCTGGGAGGGAACAAGATGGAAGGAGATGAGCTGAAAAACATAAAGAGAGATGGCAAGCAGAGGACTTTGAAGCAAAAGAGGGATCAAATGAGGGAATTGGAAAACTCTTTGGAACTTTCAGAGGGGGGCATAAACAAAAAGGTTTTATGGTCTGGAAGGAAACTAAAACCTTTGGATCTGTATCCTTCCATCACTGCTGAAAACAAAAAGAACAATCAAACTTCTCATCACTCAAATTTGGTTCTTGGCCTGCTCCCTTTGACTACTCTCCCCATGTCACTTTCACATCCAACTATTTTTACAACTCACCTCACATTGAAAAAGGTGGCATCTCTGATTATTGCTTTTTACTTGCAGTTCCAACCAAGAAATCTAATGGACAACTTATTGAAACTACAGATGAATATCAATTATCAGACAGCCATTTTTTTTCTGGCCTGTTCTTTGGAATTGATTTCATGAAAAAAGGTATGTTCAAAATGGTTTGGGAAGCCAATAAGTACAAGCACTATTCTTTTCCTGCTGCAGAGAGTTCCACTCATACAAAAATGGCAATGTCAATGCAAATCAAAGAAAATACTCAAAAAACTTGCAGAGACTTGGGGAGTGGGAAAATATAAACTATGTAAAAAAATATAAATAAAAAAAAAAATATTTTTTATTGGTGGGGTTTAAAATAGTCTTAAGCATTGTTTTAATCAAAAATGATTTTTTTTTCTTTTGAATTTTTTCATCAAAGCAAATATATTTACAGTACCAGCATTTGATTAATCTTCTTTAATTCATCTACTGTTCTACTGCTACCAATTTATGCCACAGCCATTGACCAATTATCCTTTTTTTCTGTTGCCAGTTGTTCCCTCTCCATTTCCAGTTTGGCTTTCTGTCAATCCTTCTACTTTTTCTCTTTTTGAAATTCTAGCTCAGCCCGTTTCAACTTCCACTCAGAATCCCCTTTTTGTTGATGAGCCAAACTCTTGGCTTTCTTCTCTTGAAAATCAATAGCCAGTTGGCAATACCAATTCTCATTTTCAAACTGAAGTTTTTGAGATTCAATTTGTAATTTCACTGTTTTTCAGAGGGGAATAGGAATTAGCTTGATTTTGAAGGCAAGGAGAATCTAATGGGCTTACTTGAATCTTGCTTCTCCATGATCTCCTCAAAAACCAAAAAATTTGAAGTGATTCTCCTCTTTTGAATGCTATTGGGGTTGATTTTCATGGAACTGCAGGCCTTTTGCTTTCCCTTTGCAGAGGAGGTTTGTGTGGGAACATCATTGCTCTAATTTGAAGGGGATGTGGGGGTCCTCATTGGCTTGAGTTTTTGGCCATTCAGGAACAGATGAGCCTTTTTTTTGCCAATCTAAATCAGTCAGGATTAACCAGACAGAAGAGAAAAGAACCTGGTTCCTTACTTGGACAAATCCTGATGGCAATGGTGATACAGGAATGACATCCTCCTCATTGGCCAAGTTCTCCAGTTCTTCCACCCCAGGAAGACAGCAATTGAAAGAAGTAAGTGAGGGGTCAAAGGTTGGGTTTGACTCATCAATCAACACAGAAGTAGATGTGATTGGAGCTGATTGTGTTTGAATATCCTCCTCTGCATTGGATGGGGGCCACTCCAAGGTCCTCATTGCTAGGCTGAGCATCCCCAGCCAAGTCCTTGGCATCAACTGCATCAGATTGTTGGGCATCAAAAGAAGCTAGAGGGTTGATGTTGGCATTATTTCCAAAGATTTCATCCATTTGAATATAAAAAGGACAAATGGAGTCCAACTTATCAACAACCAAGTTGATTCCCTTGGCTTTGTTGGAGTTGGTGATATCAAAGCCGGTGGAGATTGACTTGGAGTGGGCCTTTTTGTACTTGACAAGATAATTCTTGAATCTCTCCCTCATCTGTTTGGATGAAAGATCCAGCCTACGCTTTGTTTTATTCTTGAGTTCATTGGCCATCAGGAGATAACCATTAAACTTTAAGGATGGAGGTTGGCCAACACATGTTTCATTTTTGGACCCAAAGCAAGCATTGTAGTTGGAAGGAATTTTGAGACAGTTTACCAGGATGATATGATCAGCTCTCTTGAGCTGAATTGAGCCTTTGGAAGCTGAGGGGGGAGTATTGTTGTATTTTGAGTTCCTGGGGAATGTTTGCTTTGGTATATTGGATTGTTTAGTGGGATTTCAGGGGGAAGATTGCTAAGGGGTCATTTAAAAAGAGTCAGAGGGATGAAGGGATGAAGGGATATGAAAGCGTTTAAATGTTGATATTTATGAATTGATGAGAGGATTAGAGTGATGAAGCAAAGAGGATAGGAAGAGATGAGAGTGATGAAGCAAATAGGATAGGAAGAGATGAGAGTGATGAAGTGTCAAGAGGGATAAAGAAATGAGAGTTTGGATGTGATGAAAGTGATAAAGTGATGAGAGTGATGAAGTGATGAGGATAGTGATGCAATGAGAGTTGGCTGGATTTGATGAAAGCAATAAAGGGACGAGAGTGATGAAGTGATGAGGATATTTATGAAATGAGAGTTAGCTGGATGTGATGAAAGTGAAAAGGTGATGATAGTGATGAAGTGATGAGGATATTGATGAAGAGATGAAGAGCAATGAATCAAAAAAGAATCAGATGAGGTTGGTGGTAGAATTTTTTGGAGGTTGGAGGTCAAAAACCAGGAGTGTATGAAGTGGACAGGAGGTGGAAGCCTTTATATACTTTACCTGAAAGAACCCACTTATTTCCAGGTAACTCTGACACGTCTGATGTGAATTAAGTGGTTCTTTTTGATTTTTAATGGCAGGTTTCAACCCAAATCTGCCATTAGAAATCAAAAAAACTCACTTCTTTCAGATTAGAAGTGTCAAAGTTAACATGAAATAAGTTGTTTTTTAAAGTAAATTATATATATATAAAGGCCTTTGCCAGCTCAACAACACATAATTCCACATCATTCCCCCTGGTTTCAACTTCCAACATCATTGGAAAAATTCTACCTCCAACCTCATCCAGAAATTTGATTCATTGCTCTCATCACTTCATCAATCTCATCTCTTCATTTCTGTCCTCATTGCTTCATCACTCTGATCACTTTATTGCTCTCATCACATCCATCTCCTCATATTGCTTCATCACTTCATCCCTTAATCACTTCATCCCCCCTTTCATCACATCCTGACTCTCATTGATTTATTGCTTAATCACTTGATCCCTCTTACTCTTTTTACATGGTCCCTCAGCAAAACTCCTCCTGCAAGTCCACTCAACCAAAGCAAACATCCCCCAGGAACTCAAAATCCAACAATCCTCCCCCATCAGCTTCCAAAAGCTCAAGTAAGCTCAAGAGAGCTGATCACATCATCCTGGTAAACTGGGGCGAAATTCAGTCAAAGTATGATGCTTGCTTTGGATCTGAAAATGAAACACAAGTTGGCCAACCTCCATCCTCTAAGGTTAATGGTTATCTTCTGATGGCCAAGGAACTCAAAAATAAAATCAAAGGTAGGCTGGATCTTTCATCCAAACAGATGTGGGAGCAATTCAAGGACTATTGAGCCAAGTACAAAAAAGCCCACTCCATGTCAATCTCCACTGGCTTTGGCATCACTGGCTCTGATAAAGCCAAAGGGATCACCTTTTTTGTTGATAATTTGGACTCCATTTTTCCTTTTTATTTTTGATATTGATGAAATCTTTGGAAAGAAGGCCAACATCACCCCGTTAGCAGCTTTTGAAGCCCAACAATCTGAATCTGTTGAAGCTGAGGACTTGGCTGTGGATCCTCAGCCTAGCAACAATGATCCATAAAAAACCTATGAGTGGCCCCAATCTGATTTTGAGGAGGATATTCCAACACATCCAGCCCTGACCATGTCTACATCAGCATTGAAAAACCCTTCCATGAAACCCTCACTTCTTTCTTTAAATTGCCTTCTTCCTGGGGTGGAAGAACTTAGTAACTTGGCCAATGAGGAGCAATTGATTCCTGTATTGCCACTAACATCAGCATCTACTCAAGTAAGGACCCAAGTCCTTTTCTCTTCTGTCCAGTTAATCCCAACTTATTTGGATTGTAAAAAAAAGCCTCATCTGTTCCTGATTGGCAAAAAACTCAAGAAAATGGGTCCTCCTACAAGGCCTTCAAATGAGAGTGAAAATATTCCCACACAAGCCTCCTCTGCAAAGGGACAGAAAATGGCCTCCAATTCCATCAACTGCAACCCTAATAGCCTTTAAAAGGGGAGAAACACATCAAATTTTTCTGGCTTTGAAGATATTTTGGAGAAGAAAGATTCAAGTAAGTCCATTGATTGATTCTCCTTGCTTTCAAAATCAAGCTGATTCCTATTCCCCTCCTCCAAAAAACAGTAAAATCACAAATTACATCCAAAAAGCTTCAATTTGAAAAGGAGAAGTGGGACCATCAACTGGCTATGGATTTCCAAAAGTGGAAAGATGAGAGTTTGGCCCATCAACACAAGCTGGGTCCTGAGTAGCAAATCAAGCAGGCTGAGCTGCAGTTTCAATAAGAGGAAAAGGAGAAGGATCAAGAGCAAGAATGACTCAAAAAGGAGAGGTAAAGGCTACCCACAGAAAAAAAGATAGGTTATTGGTATCCCTGGCATGTATTGGTAGAAGTAGAACTTTGTATGAAATAAAGAAAATTACTTGATTGATTGGCTTTTAAATATTTTTTCTTTGATAAAAATCTTAAAAATCAAAACAAAAAAATTATTTTTGATTGCAAAAAAGTTTGAGATTATTTTTAACACCACCAATCAAAAAATGTTTTTTATTTTTATCTATATTTTTTTCCTAAGGTATATTTTGCCACTGGTCAAGTCCTTGCTAGTGTTTTGAGTGGTTTTTTTTGATTTGCATGGACATGGCCATCCTGGTATGAGTGGCAGACTCCACAGCAGGAAAAGTACAGTTCTTGTACTTATTTGTTGCCCAAACCATTTGTAAAATGCCTTTTTGTTTGAGATCAATCCCAAAACCCAAGTCAGGGAACACAAATCGGCTTCTGGATACTTGATATTCATCCTTGGTTCAATGATTTTTCCATTCAATTTTTTGGTTGGGACCACCAGTAAAAAGGAATAGGAGGAGACATCACCTTTTCCAATATGTCAAGAGTTGTAGAAGAATTCTGAGGTGAGGGTTATGTGAGGGGAGCAGTCAAAAGGAGTGAGGCCAGATCCAAATTCCAATGAGGAGAAGGAAGGTATATTGCTGTCCATCATAGCTTCAAGGTTGGAATCAAATGCAAGTTTGGCTAATTTTCAAGCATTTGGCCCAATATTTGAGAGACCTTGTCAGACCTAAGGTTCAAAAAATAATACTCTTTAGGGGAGGATTTGACAGCATCTTTCTTCAAATATCATCCAAATAGTTCAGAATGGTGCCACATTTTTTGCCATCCAATTGCCCACATTTTCCCACCCCAAGATCTTGAGGCACCCACAGTGTTGAAAATTTTTTTTGGATTGGTTAAGGAATGTTGTGACTGAGTTCATTTCCTTCTTCTCTTGCTCAGAGAGTTCATTCAAAGGGACAAATTCAATGATTCAAACAATAGCCTCATGATCAAATTTGTCAGGGATTTAACCTCTATAGCTATACTGGCTGTGGTTAAACCTGCAAAAATTAAGATCAAAACCAATAATTAAATCAGTTATTGACTTAATAAAACAGTAATACTGTTACAGAACAACACAACTCAAACAATAATGGGGTATTGTGAGTAAGAGGCCACACCTTGATCTCTATAAAGAGATAAGGGACCTGGCTCTAACTGAATAAAGCCAAAAGGAGCCTTGCTTACAAAGTAAACTCACACCCTTTAAGGTAACAATAAATGCTACAACTCCAAAGGACTCACCACTCAAACTTGGAGTTGAGGAATTGATTATTAATTGATTATAATACTAAAGTTTAAGGCCCCAGTCAATCTTCTTCTTGAGATTAAGTTTTAATGGGCGTGTTAACTCTTGCCGTATTCTTGGATCAATAATATAAAATAATAACTCCGGAAGGGGCTATAGGGTGAAGACCCTCCTCTTTTAAGGTAACAGGAGCCCTCAGGGGACTCAAGGAATCATCAGGGGAGAGCCAGGCTCCCCCTGGTTTCGTCCTCAAGGGCTCAGAACCCCATTACATCATACCCAAAGAGAGATAGGGTACTAGTACTCTTTGGGGGGGATTTTCAATGTAAAAGGTTCTAATTACATACCCCAAAGGGTAGTTAAATGATCCTAGGACTTAACATCAGTCAAAAGTACGGTGCAAAGGTCCTAGAACACCCCAGAAAGATTACATAACCATAGATTGATAGCCTTGGCATGTACTTACTTCTTAATTCCTAGTACCTTGGCAAATATTATACATATAAGGTATGTATGTTCTTGGCAATGATGTTACATGGTCTATACTTTACAAATGAGCTCAGAGTCCTCTGAGTGGACGCTGTCAAGGCCCAGTGAAGTATATTAAAGTATAATTACATCCCAAAGAGGGATAAGATTAAAATTATGCAATTTGTTTATACAGAGTAAAGAGTATGGCTCAAAGTAATTACTATAACTTATTCCCAAAGGAATGGAACATATTGGGAAGTTCTATATCAATAGTTGGGAAGCATCTGAGTCCTCATAACTTAATTTAAAGTTATATAGGATCCTCATCTTGATAATATACATTATCAAGGTTCAAGTTCCATAATCAATACCCATAAAAACATACCTATAAAATATTATCAAATATTATCAAAATTTATTATATAATTCTAGAACTTCTAATCATTATTCACTCTTGTCTCCATGGTGGGTTGAACCAGTGACCTTGGTGTCAAATAATGGAAGGTGAGCCTGGTACTTAACCACTATACCAACAAGACATATGAGTTGTGCAGACATTTGGACAAGTCTTATTGTCTCGTGGCTGACACAATTGATCTTGAACATATAATTTTCCAGAGCTGAAGGAATCGAATGGTTTGATGTTCTGTTTGGCCTGTTCTAACTCTTCAGGGGAGGGTTTTTGAATTTTATTGACAATGGAAGGATACAGATTCAAGGGATGTAGTTTGCGTGAAGACCAAACAACCTTTTTTTTAATTAGGGCGTATCAGAGTTAAGCAAACCTGCCATTTTTCAATGGCGGGTTTCAAAACCGCCATTTAAAATCAAAAAAACCCACTGATTTCACATCAGGCGTGTCAGAGTTACCTGAAAATAAGTTGGTTTTTTCAAATAAATTATTTAAAGGCTTCTACCACCTGTCCATGACATCCACCCCTGGCTGCCCACATCCTTCTAACTCTGACCTAAGTAGAAAAAAATTTGATTCATTGCTCTTCATCTCTTCATCACCATCCTCATCACTTCATCACTCTCATCACTTCATCACTCTCATCACTTTATCACTTTCATCACATCCAGCTAACTCTCATTGGATCACTATCCTGATCAGTTCATCACTCTCATCTGTTTGTTACTTTCATCACATCCAGCTAAATCTCATTGGATCACTATCCTTATCACTTCATTGCTCTAATCACATCCATCTAACTCTCATTGGATCACTTTCCTCATCACTTCATCACTCTCATCACTTTATTGCTTTCATCACATCCTAACTCTCATTGCTTTATCCCTCTTGTCACTTCATCCCTCTTGTAACTTCATAAATCTCATCTCTACCTATGATCTTTGCTTCATCACTCTCATCCTCTCATCAAATCATCACTTTCACCACTTAAACACTCTCATAGCCCTTTATCCCTTCATCCCTCCTAGTATTTTTAAATGGCCCCTCAGCAATCCTCCCCCCACAAGTCCACTAAACAATCCAATGGACCAAAGCAAACATCCCCCAGGAACTCAACATCAAAAAATCCTCCCCCATCAGCTTCCAAAGGATCAACTCAGGTCAAGAGAGCTGACCATATCATCCTGGTAAACTGGCTCAAAATTCCGTCCAACTAAAATGATTGCTTTGGATCCAAAAATGAAAGACATGTTGGCCAAACTCCATCCTCTAAGGTCAATGGTTATCTCCTGATGGCCAATGAAATCAAGAATAAAACAAAAAGTAGGCTTGATCTGTCATCCAAACAGATGAGGGAGAAATTCAAGAATTATTGAGCCAAGTAAAAAAAGGCCCACTCCATGTCAATCCCCACCAGCTTTGGTATCACTGACTCCAACAAAGTCAAGGTAATCAACTTGGTGGTTGATAAGTTGGATTCCATTTGTCCTTTTTATATTCAAATGGATGAAATATTTGGAAAGAAGGCCAACATCACCCCCCTAGCTGCTTTTTATTCCCAACAATCCAATTCAGTTGACCCTGAGGACTTGGCTGGGGATGCTCAGCCTAGCAATGGTGATCCCAAAGAAACCTATGAGTTTCCCCGTCAAATGCCAAGGAGGATATTCAAAAACAATCAGCTCCAATCAAGTCTACTTCTGCTTTGATTGGGGAGTGAAACCCAACCTTGGACCCCTTGCCTCCTTCTTTGGATTGCTCTCTTCCTGGGGTGGAAGAACTGGAGAAATTGGCCAATGAGAAGGTTGTCATTACTGTATCACCATTGCAATCAAAATATGCTCAAGTAAGCAACCAAGTTATTTTCTCTTCTATCCAGTTAATCCTGACTGATTTAGATTTGAAAGAAACAGGCTCATCCATTCCTGAATGGCCAAAAACTCAAGCCAATGGGTCCTCCAACATCCCCTTCAAATGAGAGCAATGATTTTCCCACACAAACCCCCTCTGCAAAGGGAAAGCAAAATGCCTCCAATTCAATCAAAATAAACCCCAATAGCATTCAAAAGAGGAGAAACACTTCAAATTCTTTGGGCTTTGAGGAGATCATGGAGAAGCAAGATTCAAGTAAGCCCATTGGATTCTCCTTGTTGTCAAAATCTAGCTCATTCCTATTCCACTCTGAAAAACAGTGAAATTGAAAATTGAATCTGAAAAACTTCACTTTGAAAAGGAGAAGTAGGATTTTCAACTGGCTATTGATTTTCAAAAGCAGAAAGCCAAGAGTTTGGCTCCTCAGCAAAAATGGGATGGTGAGTGGAATTTGAAGCAGGCTGAGCTAGAATGTCAAAGAGAGGAAAAGGAGAAGGATTGACAGCAAGCGCAACTGCCAATGGAGAGGGAACAACTGGCAACAGAAAAAAAGGATAAGTGGTCAGTAGCCATGGCATGCATTGGTATCATTAGAAAAGTAGATGAATTATAGCAGATTACTCAGATGCTGTGCTTTTAAATATATTTGCTTTGATGAAAAACTTAAAAAGAAAAAAAATATTTTTTGATTAAAACAATGCTTAATACTATTTTTAACCCCACCAATTAAAAAATATTTTTTTCTTTTTATTTATATTTTTTTCCTGGAGTATATTTTCACACTCCACAAGTCCCTGCAATTGTTTCTAGTTGTTTTCTTTATTTGCATTGACATTGCCATTCTTTTATGAGTGGCAGTCTCCACAGCAGGAAAAGTAATGTCCTTGTACTTATTTGCTGCCCAAACCATTTTCACTACACCTTTTTGCTTGAAATCAATTCCAAAGCCCAGGTCAGGAAAAACAAAATGGCCGTCTGATACTCCATATTCATTGGTACTTTCAATAAAGTGTTGTAGGAATTTAACAAAAGGAGCTTGATTGCTAGTAATCACAAACCAACTAGATACAAAAAATCAGGAAATGAACATCAAATAGAATAAAACTTGAAATGTGACCATACCACCAATTGAAACCAGAGAGAGCTATAATTTGATAAAAGAGACTAGAGTAAGTTGTATTTGGTTGAAAGTTGGCCTTAAGATGAGATTTGAAGACTGAGAAAGGAGATTGTTGAATGAGTCAAGATAGAATTTGAGATAGATAGAATTAGAGATAAAGAAAAAAGATATAGGGTGATCTTCTCACCAGATGAAGAGACAATACGTCTTAGTATTTTATATGAGAGGTTGGTTGGAAAGGAAGTTGAGGAGAGATGGAAGGAAGTGAGTATGGAGATATTGAGAATAGAAATGGATTGATTGGAGCAAGGATGGAGCAAGGAAGGAAATTGAAAGATGAGCAAAGATAGGAGTGAGGATAGGAAGGAATGATGAGCAAGGATAGGAAATTAATGGAGAGCGATGAGGAAGAAGAAGACAAGGGATAAGGTTAGGTGAGAGATGGTCAAGAGAAGAAATAAGAGATGAGAGGGAGTGTTGATTCATGATGTGTGATACTTGAGTGATATCAAAGTGATATTGAAGAAGGTTGCAACATTAATTATTCTCTTTATTTTTCAACAGTTGTTGATTAGATTTCTTGGTTGGAACTGCAATTAAAAAGGAATACTCAGAGATGTCACATTTGTAAATGTGAGGTGATTTGTAAAAAGAGTTGGATGTGAAGTTGATATGCGGAGAGCAGTCAAACAGAGTAGGCCAAGAACCAATTTCAAGTGATGAGAAGGAGGGGATGCCATTGTCCTTCATTATTTCATGGTTTGATTCAAAGGGAAGTCAGGCCAAATTTCAAAAAGTTTGTCCTAAAATTTGAGAGACTTTGTCTGCTATAAGATTGAGAAAAGCATATGCTTGAGGGGAAGATTGAATAGATGATTTCTTCACATAGCATCCAAATAAATCAAAGGGTTCCATTGATTTTCGCAATCCAATTGCCCAAATTTTTCACCCCAAGATATTGAGGGACAAACTGTGTTGACAAATGTTTTTGACTTGTGAAGGAAAGTTGTCACAAAGTTGATGTCCCTCTTGTCTTGATCAGAAACTTTATCCAATGGGAAAAATTCAATTATTGCAACAAGACTGTTTTGATCAGACTTATTGAGAACAATCACTTTTCAACGGTGGAAGAAATGGAATTTCTTGATTGTCTGCTTGGAAAGTTCGAACTCAGCCAGTGATGGTTTTCAATTTTTCTTGTTGTTTTCAGTAATGATTGGAGGATACTGATCCAAAGGTTTTAGTTTCCTTTCAGACCATACAACCTTTTCATTGATGCCCCCCTCTGAAAGTTCAAAAGAGATTTTGGAGGCCCTCATTTGATCCCTCTGCTTGCCACCTCTCTTTATGTTTGTCACCTCATCTCATTCCATCTTGTTCCCTCCCAGGCAAATGCTCCACTTGGGGTAAGGATCAACAAAGGATTCAATTTGGAGTATAACATTGTGAGGAAGCAATGGAATTGAAGGAAAAACGTTCAAAAAAGGATTACCAATAAAATAAAATGTCAGTCACGTGATCACCAAAAAACAACCAAAAACAAATAAACAAAAATTACTGGGTGTGGGTCTGAACTAATTAGGCCGGGCTTATGACGCCCAAAAAATAAAAATAAAAATAAGTTACATTATCAAAAAAAAAAAAAAAAAAAAAAAAAAAAAAAAAAGGGGCCAAACCAATTGAGTTGGGCCTCAGGTCGGGCTGAGTTGGTGTGGTGACCAATCCGGGACACCTCACGGATTATGAAAATTTTTTTAATTTTTTTTACATTCCCTTATCCATCAATACATCCCTAAAAAAAAAAAATTCCACACTCATTTGTAAATATCTCTTGTAAATAGTCTACAGGCCTCTTGTCTATAAAAGGAGAGGCCCTCTCCTGCCTTTTGGTGGAAATATATATCTCATATATCAATCAGTAATCTAATCATTCTGGAGGGCTTCTTTCCCTTCATCTGCAACTTTTGTATTGGGTATATCTTTTGATTGCCCCTTGATCCTTTGAGCCTCCATACTCCATCTTTGGTCTTTCCATCTGTGAACCTGATCCTTATCACCAACCATAGCCTTGCTGGTTGAAGAGAATTCTGTCTGCTGGAATTCTTGAGTGTGTTATACCACTCTTGTTCCCTTTTTCTGACCATACTGGTCTGATCCTCCCCTGATCATCTTTCTGGATCCAGTCATGTTTGACTGAGAGGTTTCTTTAAGCTTGAAACCTGGAGTGTTAAACCTCCCTTTATTCTTCAAAGTTGAATTCTGCCACGCTACTCTTGAGTTCCTTGAGAAGTGTTGGGTTATTCTTGTTTGAATCTGTTATTGCTTTGCTTTTGGAGCTTCAGAAACAAATTGCTTTTGTTTTGTTCAGCCACCCACAGTTATCTGGTACCCTTCAAGCGCTTGATTGCGGAAAGTTGGGCAGGTTCATTGAGAACCTGGAGGTTGGTTGGGATTGAGTTGATCTTTCCTAATCTTCTGCCAACAACCAGAGTTATTAGCTTGTGGGTGTTGTTACTTAAAACTTCCTTGTTACATTCAACTCTGAAAAAAACTCTGACTTATTTTGTTCAAGTCTTTTCCTGCACCATCTTGCCTCAGATAGTTTTGTTTCCATTTGCTACTGACTAATCTCAAACTCATCCCTTACACTGATTCCTTATTTAGAAGTTCCTGGATCTTGATCCCAGTTACATTTAAACATTATTGTAACTCTTAGGAGGGAAGCCTAAACAGCACCTTTCCCCTCTACAGAACTGTTTGTGGCTTAGCACCATTTGGAGTCTTACATTTGGTCCCCCAGGCCGGTATTGAACCAGCAAACTTGGGATTTACAGTCCCATCAACATTTGGAATCAAAATTTGAAATCCAATCTTTACCCCTTTTCTTCTCTTTTTCTCTCTCTCTCTTCTCAGATCTGATCCATGGAGGAAAATTATCCTAGAATTAAGTCCTCCCAATTTTTCCACCATCCCAGCAAGGTACTTGTCATTTTTTGGGAAGCCCTACTCCTGCCAAGCTTGTGAGCCACTTTGGAAATCTGATCTTTGGATCCTCTAGGAACTCTGTTATTCAAAATGGCATCTACTGGTACCTCAACAACCCCTGATCAACCAAAAATTGTCAATATCAAACCTCAGAAAAAGAACTTAGGGTTCAATGAGGTAAATTTTGAAAAATTCTTGGACTCTTACAAAATGACTGCTGAAGTGGATGGAGAAAGCAAATACAATATGGCCTATCAGTCACAATTCTTTATCTCCTCTGATGAAGTTATGGGAGTGATTGAGTCGTCAAAGGATTTGAATCCCATGACTGGATGCTTCTGAGGGAAGCAATTTTGGCATATTGGGGTAAAATAGATGTATCTTGGTTTACTTTTCAGGACTTGGATGCTCTTGTCTCTCGATGGATCTCAAATGGTTGTGTCTCTTCAGCCTATGACTACCAGTCTGTTATGAAGTCTTGGGATCCTATCCAAAAATATCTTATCCAAAACAATCACATCAGTTCAGTGCACAAAGTTCAAGCACAATTCTTACAATCTTTTTTGTTGGCTGTGCAGGAAAGGATTAAATAAAAATTGGTCAAATCTGGATCTATGATCACCACCAGGGATAATCAATTCAAGCTTGCTGTTTTCATTATCCTTTGTAGTACTGTGGATGAAGTTATGAAAGGTCAAACTGCTTTAACTTTTGAAAAACCTAGAACCACTGAACCATTCCATGCTCCTTCTTTTAAAGAATCCAAAAATATTATGATTAAGATGATGGCAGATAAAAGACCTAAAGCAGATCCTAATTTTACTCAAGAGCCTACTACTCTAGACAAAATCACTAAGATACTTTGAGATTTTGAGAAAAAAATAGATCAAAATATTTCTTCTCTTTCTACTCCTAAACCAACTACTTCTGTCCCTAAATCTACCCTGGTCTGTTACTACTATCATAGGGAAGGCCATGGAACTGGACAATGCTTGGAACTCCAGAAGGATATGAAGGAAAAGTTTGTGGAGCAGAAGGGGAACAATTTCTTTCTTCCCAATGGTGCTCTGATCCCTTTTGATTCATCTTGCCCTATTTGTCATGTGGTGGTCTCTTATCAGCCTCCACCTCCAATGAAAGCATCCCTTGCTTCCTTTGATTTCCAATCTGCCTGTGGTACTCTTCAACCTTGGTACCCTCCAGCTATCTCTTCCTCCAGTCTTGCTGGTACTACTTATCAATCTGATCCAGCTAGGAAACGGCATGAGGAACCTAAACCTCACAAAGCCCCTTCCTTGCCAACTTCAATTCTTTGAAAACCAGTCAAACTTTGATCATCACCTGAGCCTCCTTCAACTGATGTGGAAGACATGGAGGTTGAAAAGGAGCCACTCATGGAAATGTTTCCAGATCACTCAGATCCTTCTCCTTCATCCAAGTCACCTCAACCTTCTGATCCCATACAGTTCCTGCTTCACCTGAACTTCCTCCCTCCACCCAGCCCAAAGTTTGATTTGAAAGGGGAATCTCAAAGGACCACCCCAATGCTATGGAAGGAGTATTAAAGAAAATTTCTGATCTCAAAATTCCTGATCTATCTATGGCTGAACTCCTATCAATCTCTCCATCTGTGGCTGAAGGAATGAAGAAATGGGTCTCTTGTCAACGTGAGGAGATTGGTCCTGAAAAATTAAAGGTCTCCTCTGGCACTTTGATGGAGGACTCTGGGGGAAATTTTCCTTCTTCAGATTCCAATCTTTACTCCTGTCCTCTTGGTTTCCTCCCCTGTTATCTTGGTGACTCAGCTAAAACTGTTTCTCCTCTTGTGGACTCTGGATCTCAGCTCAACTTAATTTTGGATGCTATAGCCTGTAAACTCAAACTAAGTCCTAGAGTTGGCTTCAATTCTGCAGTCTATGGGATAGGTAATCAATCTTGTGAATTGGTTGGTATTGCTGAAGATGTTCCAGTCAGGATTGGTCAAAATATTGTTGGAACCTGTCATTTTTGGATCACTTGTTTGGAAGGGCCTATGATCTTGGGAAAACCTTTCTTGATGGACTTTGGTGCTACTCTGATGTTTTCTGATCAAGTTGGGGAGAGAATTCTTCTCTCTGATGCTGATGGTGGGAAGATTGAAGTTCCTCTCTGTTCTTTGGATTCTGGTTGTTGGGAAAGAGATTTTTCTGGTCATCCTTCTAAATCATCTTTAAAGGGGAAGAAGAAGGATAATTCCAATTCCTCTCATTTTTTATGGGAATAGTTGGTCCTACTAATAGTTTTGGTTCTTTTCAGCCTCAGAATTTAACTCAAGGGTCAAATCTCATCCCTCAGGCTTATTTTTCATTCTTTTCATCATTTTCATCTAAACTGGAAAATATCAAAAATCAAAAACATGTCAAAATAAAAAAATCCAAAAATATTTCTTTTCCTTCTTTCTCTGGATCTGTTGTGTCTTCTTTTCCTTGTACTCTTAGGTCTGATCAATCTTCTCTTGGTTTTGGTTTGAATCTCCGTAATGAGTCTAAACTGGATCCTGATCTTGATTCTCTTCTTGGTGGTTTGGGTATGGAGGAATATGGGCTTCAATGGAGGCAATTTGGGGTACAAGTAAGTCCTCCGAATTTTGCACTGTCAGGGAAACCTTCTGCCATCATCTTCAAAACCCTACCTTGTGCCACACATGTGAGCAATGTATTATCTCCTGGTTCTCCCTTTATGGAAAAGGCACCTTTTGAGAACATTGCAGAACATTGGACATGGAGAATGTTGGAACTTGGAATCAGTTTTTGTAATCAAGTCTCACTGGTCAACTCTTGGAGGGAACAATAAATTCTCTCATTTTCAACCAAGTATAAGCCAGTTGCCAAGAAGGTCCAACCAGTCAACCAGCCTATGCCTCTCAAACTCAATCCTCCTCTTATGCATCCTCCCTTATCTTTTGATCCTTACTATTGCCTCCCTCAATATCTTACTGGTCCCTTTGTTCCCAATAGTTGGGTCACTGAAGAATGTCTGAAGGTGGTCAACTTTGGTCCAGATGGATGGCTTCTTCCTGATGAGTTAAATTTGATCAAAAATGTCTTATCTCTAAGGGAGAAATCTATTGCTTTCAGTGAAGAAGAGAGAGGTCTCTTGAAAGAATCCTATGGCCTCCTTTATATAATCCCTGTAGTTGAACATGATCCTTGGAAAAAGAAGAAGATCCCTATCCCTGCTGCTAAAGTTGACAAATTCATCAAGTTGGTCCGTGAACAAGTTTGTACTGGCTTATATGAGCAGTCAACCTCTAATTATTCCAGCCCTGTCTTCTGTGTCCTCAATGTGAGATTTTAGAGCTTAAGCTCAAGATGAAAGGATCAAAGAATGATGAGAGGACTTGTGTCACCAAGAGGAGGGCGGATCCAAGGAGTCAAGAGAGGAGCACTCCGGTTCAAAGTTGATGAAAAAGGATGGTGTTTCATTCACTCAAGGTTCAGCTGACCTTAAATAGACTAAGTACAAGGAAGGCTGAAAAGTGGTTGAACATACAAATGGAAATGAATAAAGAATATTCAATAATGGGCCATCAGAGACCGCGCAAGGTGGAGGACTACAAGGCTGGTTGCACTCAAGATTCAGGCAACACTAACAGTAGACAAGAATTCTAACACACCCCCTTGACTGAAGCTTGAGGGATTTTAAACAAAATAATGAGCTGGTAACTTCAAGACTCTTGCAAGTCTATTAAATCCAACATTACAAAATAGAATGAAGAGATGTTTGAACTATGCAATAAGGGTGTATTCCATTAGAGAGGAAGGAAAACTAGTGATTTTTGAACTACCAATGAACTACAAAGGAGTCTATTACATCAACAAGCACCAAAAATATTCCAAACATAATTTTTGAGCCCCGTTCTGATAAAAACAGCAAAAAAAAAGGATTTTCACACAAGGGAGCATGACCAATGGAGGTCTAAAGGGGTGGCCAATGAACCAGGCATACAACTTGAGGTGGCACGTAACCAAAGACTTGAGTGGCAATCTAACTTGGTTGACTTAAGGTGCCAATGATGGTGGAAAGTTGGTACTTGAAGAGTTGACCAGGAGGATCAATGTGACAGAGATGATGTTGAGGGCGCAATTGCATCAAGTAGGCAACAGAGAAGGGAGTTGGGAAGATGATGACCCAAGCAATGGCGAAATCAAAGATTTAGGAAGGGTCAAGAGCAAGCAAATGGGAAAAATGACAAGGAGCATCACCAAAGACTGAGCAAAAAGGTGGGTTATAAGATCTAGAAGGTGTAAAAATGAGCTTTGTCCATCTTGTTTGAACCGGGACGCGACATTGATTTAGGAGCCTTCTCAGGGTATTTCACCCAACAGTTCTTGGAAGGATGTCCGGGCTTGTTGCAATGAGGGCAGACCGCCAACCTATTGTACAGTGCATGATGAACTGGGTCTGAGAGTTGATCAAAGGGATTGATTTTAGCTTGAGCTTCATCCTTCTCAAGTCTCTTCAAGATGTAGTCGATGTTCTTGTTTTTGCATTCATTGGATTTCTTCAGATAGTTGAATTTGGAGGGCAGCTTTGACAAGGTGAGGATGATAGTAAGTTCCTCTTCCAGCTTCAAACCAACCAGCTTCATTTTTTGGGTTGACAAACGAATTGATGATGTTGTTTTCAAATTTGATTTCCTTGAATTGGGCGAAAGCAAGAGTTTTGTTAATGAAGTCATCTGGCATGTATTGAGTTCTAAGGAGATCCCAGAGAGCAATACCACTACGTTTTTCAGCCAAGGCAAATGAACCAGCAACGTAGGAGAGGTTATCCTCATTAATATGATCAGGGATGAGGTTGTAAGCTTTGCAATTAATTATATCAAATAATTTAGCATTGTTAGACTCTAAGGGTTGAGGAAATTCTTTGAGAACTATTTCTAATGCATCTATGGAGTCCAATTTGCCTTCCATTGCAATGGAACAAGTATAATAGTTGTCGACGGTAAGGAGAAGTTTTTGGTTGCAATGATGGTGGACATAATTCAGAGGGAAGCTTTGGCTTTTAACTGTGTGAGATTTTAGAGCTTAAGCTCAAGATGAAAGGATCAAAGAATGATGACAGGACTTGTGTCGCCAAGAGGAGGGCGGATCCAAGGAGTCAAGAGAGGAGCAATCCGGTTCAAAGTTGATGAAAAAGGATGGTGTTTCATTCACTTGAGGTTCAGCTGACCTTAAATAGACTAAGTACAAGGAAGGCTGAAAAGTGGTTGAACATACAAATGGAAATGAATAAAGAATATTCAATAATGGGCCATCAGAGACCGCGCAAGGTGGAGGACTACAAGGCTGGTTGCACTCAAGATTCAGGCAAAACTAACAGTAGACAAGAATTCTAACACTCAAGAGTAATGGTAAACTTAGAATAGTTCATGATCTCCAACCTCTTAATAAATTTACTATTAAAGACTCTGGTATTCCTCCTGCTACTGAAGAATTTTTCAAATCTTTCTCTGGGAGGGCTTGCTATGGTCTAGGGGACATTATGGGTGGCTATGACTGTTGATTTGACAATTGCCCAGAACAGTTCCCCTGCTTCTCTCCGTTTTCCCCCCTGCTTCCGCTCAAGCTAGAATTCCCCAACTGCCCCGGGGAGAGCGGTCCCCTTTTCCTGATCCTCTCACCTCTTCCAATCTCTTCCAACCAGAAACCTCTCAACCTCCCACTCACTCATCTTTCTGTGCTCCTCATCCACCTCCCCACTCCCTCACTTTCTTCCGCTCCTTTCTTCCGCTCCTCATTTCTCCACTCCAACATTCCCAATCCATTTCTCATCAATCAACCCCCACGTCAATAATTCTTGATCATTTCCTCAATCAAGTTCATCTCCGTTCAACACCAACCTCCGCAAAAACGACTGGTCCCTCCTCAAAAACCGTCAACTCATCTTTTGTCCAGCTGTGAGGCAACTCCTGTTTCTATTTCATTGTCCTGCAAAACGTGTCCTAACCTCTTTTTCCAGCTCTCTCTTCTTTGTGCATTGTCCTTCCATTTCCTCGCGTCCTTGTCCTTTTGATTCTATCCTCATTTTCATTACAGTCTGTTCTTCTCTTGTCTCTGTTGGTCTTAGTTTGAAATACTTGATCTTAAAATTTTCACGGTTAAAAGCCGAAACGATGCTGCAACCAAACTAACCCGGCAATCCTGGATTTAACTGGACCAAAAGATTCAAACTTTTTGTTACTCCAAACCCTGACAGAATCCATCCCCAATCTTCACAAATCCAAATTCTCCTTGTGGAAATCCAAACTAACCACTATCTTCTCCCTGAAAGGAATTGCCTGATGGCTCAACGACAAGTGCAACAAGGAATGTCCCCCCAAGGTGAATCTGGAGATTGCTGGCTACAACTTGGCAAAACTTGACAATTGGACCTACATCAACTGTGTCAAGGACACCAACGCCCTGAATGGAATTGCCCTCTGGAAATTGATCAATGAGGTCTATGCCTCCTCCCAGACTGCAAACAGATCCCAAATCTCCTTCAACTTTCTTAACCTTGCCTTTGATCCCAAAAATGTAGAAAAATTCATCATGGATGTGCGATCCTGTCTACTTCAAATCTCCAAAATTGGAATAAAAATGGACAAAGATATAGCTGCCTACCTAATTCTATATAAATTTCCCCCAAAGCTCAAACACCTAAAGACAACTATAACTCATTCCCTTGGAGAAGCAAAGATCAACGGCGACCTAGTTGTCAGGCATCTAAATCAGATCAAAAACAAAGTAGCCGCCAGAACCTATGCTTTGGCTCTACTAGCAAATCAAGAACTACTTTGATGCAAGCCCAACTGGCACAATTCGCAGGCCTATCACCCAAAGAACAAGTGCTTTGCCTTGTACCCACATTTACAACCCAACTACAAAGCATCAAGTGACAACTCCTCTTCTAAGCTCCAATCGCAGTCCACCTCTAACCCCAAAGCCTCCGCCAATCTAGCGTACACCTTTGCAACAGCCAATTTCCATTGCATTGACCCCGCCTCCCTGCTCCTTGATTCAGGCGCCTCCAACAACATGTTCAACAACCCCAATTACTTCAACTGGCTCAAGGACAACCATACCAAAGTCAACACTGGGAAGCCTAATGCCTCCATCATGTCCCAAGGAACTGGAGACGCGACCATTCACACCAAGACGGCATCACTCACTCTCACCAACTGCCTTCTGGTACCTGACCTGGCATTCAACCTCATCTTGCTTGGTCAACTCATCCAGAAGGGATGCTCACTCACTTGACTGGGTCCCAAGGGCTTTGGTGTATTCTTTGAAGGAAAGCTAATCATCTCTGGTCAAATTGACAACAACCTCCTCCACATTGAAGAATCAATACCAAATCCATCCGACTGTCACACCTTTCTCTCCATGTCTGCTATTCACAAACGTTTTGGCCATGTTCATTGCGAACAAGCAAAACTCCTTTCCACCTCCTTCCCAAACCTGAAATGGGACAATGACACCTGCACCTCCTGCTCCAAAGGAAAAATCCATTGTCTACCTTTCAAAAGCCACGTTCCTCCAAGCTCTCATCCATTTGAACTTATCCACGCCAACGTATGCTGTCCCATTCATCCCATCTCCAAATCCGGCTGTCAATACTTCTTACTCCTCACCAACAATTTCTCCAAGTACAAGACTTGCATCCCCATCAAACTCAAGTCGGACGTAACCAAGAAGATTATTAACTTCATAAAACTGCACTCAAATTGCTTTGACAGAATGCTGAAAATACTTCACTCTGACAACGGCGGTGAGTTTCTTAACTCTTGTCTCTCATCCTTTCTCAAAGAAAATGGCATTCTTCACACCACCTCCGAACCCTATACTCCTCAACATAACCCGGTGGCCAAACGGGGAAATCAAACTCTTTTTGAGGCCGCCAGAACTTCAATGATCAAAATTTATATTCCTCTCTCTCTGTGGGACAAAATCATGGTTGGCGTGTGCAAGATTATCAACTCCATACCCTCCATTAATCAAAAGGTATCTCCGTTCAAACTATGGCACAACAAGAGTCCAAAGCTAAAACTATTCTGAACCCTTGGCTCCAAGACCATTGTCCTCAACAATAACTCTAAGCTCTCCAAATTTGAAGAAAAGGGCGTAGAGGGGATCCTAGTGGGATTCAACGTCAACTTAAACTCCTACCAAATATTCTGTCCCAAACAGGGCTCCATTGTCCGTAGCAAACATGTTAAAATTTTTGAAAACATAAAATTCAACAATGCTCCCTCTTCTTCTCCCGACTCCCCTTTTGACTCTCTTCTTAATTATCCTTTAACTGACCTTCTCATCTCCCCTCTCTTTAATAATTCATTACTTCCTAACTCTGCATCTCAGAATCTCCTCCCGTCCACTCCTGAACTGTCCCCTTCCATTTCACCAACTCCAGCGCCCCATCCATCTGAGAATGACTCCACTCCTGAATCCAACTCTGACGCATCTGACGTCAAGCAGGTATCCAATCTCCTGGTACCTGAAAACACTTATAACCTGCCCAACCAACCGCCCCAGCGCTTTGGATTCCTCATGCAATCCATCCCTAAATGCTACAAAGACGTAGAGAAGAGCTCCAATTGAGACAGGTGGTTGGAGTCCATGAAAGTCAAATTAGACGGCATTGACCTGTGCAAGGTCTGGGAAGGATGTCACATCCTACCAGACAGAAACCAGGCACTCTCCACCGTCTGGGTCTATTGACTGAAAGAACAACCCAACGGCTCTGAATCTCTCTTTAAATCAAGGCTATGTGTCCAAGGCTTCAAGCAAATGCCCTTCTGCAACTATGGAGAGAACTACGCTCCCACTAGCTTGATCTTTGCCCTTCCCGCTCTCCTGATCTATGCTTTTCATCACTCTCTCAAAATATGTCAAATGGATATCAAATCCGCTTTCTTGCATACCCCACTCAACAAGGACGTCTACATCAAGCGCCCAACAGATATTCCTTGCCCTTTCCCTATTTTAAATTAAACAAAGCCCTGTATAGCCTAAAGCAGGCCCCTAAAAGCTGGTTTGATACGCTGCAGGCTTGGATAATATCCAAAGGCTTCAACACCTCAAGTGCAGACCCCTGCCTCTACATCAGAAACAAACACTCTATATTTGTCTTTGTTTACGTTGACGACCTGATTGTAATTGGCAAATCAGACAAATTCTGTAGTTGGCTGAAATCTCAGTTCTCCATCTCCCATGAAGGCCCCCTCCACAAAATCCTTGGAAATCAACTTGTCAATACTGCCCACGGCCCGGGTCTCCTACAGCCAAAACACATCAATTATGCCCTACAAGAACTGGGTCTGCTTGAGTCCAAACCAATCAGTACTCCCATGACTCCTAACTCTCATCTAACTCAAGCATCCAATGAAGAAAATCTCAAATTTCTCAAACTCAATATCAACTTTTGGTTTTCCTTGGGCTTCCTCAACTTCATAGCCAGCAGGACCCGTCCTGACTTGGCCTACTCTGTATTCTCCCTCTCTTGACACAAAAATAAACCCGGTATCCAACACTGGCTGGAAGCCAAGCACGTTTGGCAATATCTCAACCACACCAAAAACCTGGCCCTCAGACTCAAATCAACCAGCTTCAAATACAACATTGAATGTTTCAGCAACTCCGACGGCGGCAACAAAACTGAAACTCGCAGAAGTCACACGGGATTCATTATCCTTCTGTACGGCTGCCCAGTGTCATAGAACAGCAAGCTTCAACCATATGTATCTCTCTCTTCCACTGAAGGTGAGCTGAAGGCGTTGGTTTCAGTTGTCCAAGAGAAGCTATGGCCCAAAAATCTTCTTCACGACCTGAATCCTTGAATTCAGCTGTCTCACTGCTTCAACATTGACAACAAGGCAGTCAACAACTTGGTCAACTTTCAATCTCATCACAGTGCTTCAAAACATGTAGATACGCAAATTAAGTGGCTGAGAGAACATCTCAAGGCCAAAAACATAATCACCAACCTCATTCCATCCCATGAAATGCTTGCCAATCCATTAACCAAGCCAGCAATTTGACCCTCAATCTTAAACCTCACCTCCTTTTTCCTAGCACCTCACACCTGAACAGGGGGGTTTGTTGAGTTGACAATTGCCCATAACAGTTCCCCTGCTTCTCTCTGTTTTCCCCCCGCTTCCACTCAAGCTAGACTTCCCCAACTGCCCCGGCAAAAGCGGTCCCCTCTTCCAATCTCTTCCAACCAGACACCTCTCAACCTCCCACTCACTCATCTTTCTCCGCTCCTCATCCACCTCCCTGCTCCCTCACTTTCTTCCGCTCCTTTCTTCCGCTCCTCATCTCTCAACTCCAACATTCCCAATCCGTTTCTCATCAATCAACCCCCACGTCAATAATTCTCCATAATTTCCTCAATCAAGTTAATCTCCGTTCAACACCAACCTCCACAACAACAACCGGTCCCTCCTCGAGAACCGTCAACTCATCTTTTGTCCAGCTGTGAGGCAACTCCTGTTTCTATTTCATTGTCCTGCAAAACATGTCCTAACCTCTTTGTCCAGCTCTCTCTTCTTTGTACATTGTCCTTCCATTTCCTTGCGTCCTTGTCCTTTTTATTCTATCCTCATTTTCATTATAGTCTGTTCTTCTCTTGTCTCTTTCAGTCTTATTTTGAAATACTTGATCTCAAAATTTTCAATGACAAACAATCCTCACATACTATTTCTCACCCTCTCACTACCTTTGATACTCCTCTTGGTTGATTTCAACTTACTCAATCACCTCAAGGTGCCACTAATTTGGTTGCAGTCTATCAGGCTCAGATGATGTGGATCCTCCAGGATGAAATCCCTGATCATGCTGGTATCTTGATTGACAATGGTGGAATTAAAGGTCCAGTTTCTGACTATGATAATGAGCTTGTACCTTGGCATTCATGAATTTGTTGTTTTATCTGGGAATATGCTACTACTTTGGAAAGGATTCTGTTTTTAATTGAGGAATCTGGCCTGACTGTCTCTGGGTCCAAACTGGCTGCTTGTGTCCCTGCTCTGGAAATTCTTTGTCATGTTGTCTGCAAGGAAGGGAGAAGGATGGCACCAGCCAAAGTCAAAAAGATCATATCTTGGCCTACTCCAATGAATCCCACTGAAGTTAGGGGCTTCCTAGGTGTTGTCACTTATGTTAGAATCTTTATACCATCTTTATCCAAAATATGTGCACCCTTACATTGTCTTACCAGGAAAGAGGCTGAATGGATTTGGACCCAAGATTGTGAACATTCTTTTCAGTTTCTCAAAATGATGGTGGGTAAAGACATAGTTTTCAAAAAGATCTCCTATAGACCTGGAGCTGGCAAGATCAAGCTGGCTGTTGATTCTAGTTATTGATCTGTTGGGGCTGTTCTTACTCAGCAAGATGAAAATGGTTGGGACCATCCTGCTCTTTATGAATCTTTTTTATTTTCAGATGTAGAGTCTAGGTACTCTCAGCGCAAATTGGAACTTTGTGGTGTGGCTTGAATGATGAAGAAACTTCAAACCATTACCTGGGGCCAACATTTTGAACTACAAGTTGATTCTCAATCCATCATTGAGATGATGAATGCTCCCAGCCTCCCCAATGCTCCTATTACTTGTTGGGTGGCCTTTATCAAGCTGTTTTCTTTTGATATTTTTCAAAGGCCTGGGAAATCTTTCACTATGCCTGATGGTTTATCTTGACAACCTCTTGGAGATGGTGAATCTGATGTTGGAACTGATTTCAATGAAGAAGAACCTTTAATCCAGCCTTTATTCTCTTTCTCTTTTGAAGATTATTCTGTCTTTCAACAAGGTTTCTGGCTTAAACTAGAGCAGTACCTTTTAACTCTCTAAAAACCTCCTGATCTCTCTGCTAAATAATTTTGATCTCTTAAAAGAAAGTCCTCTAGTTTCTTTGTCCAAAGCTCTAGGCTTATGAAAATAGTAAATCCTTGTGCTCTTATTGTTGTTACTATCCCTTCTAAACAAGATTCTATCCTTGAAATTCTTCACCAAGGTCTTGGTCATTGTGGGGAAACCAAAACTTATCAATGATGATCCAAACAACTCTGGTGGCCATCTCTGAAGAAATCTATCTCTCAATGGTGCAAGAGTTGTGAAGTTTTTAAAAAACCTGATCTTAGGCGTCCAGCTGAAATTCATTATCCTACTGGGGATTCCACTGTTTTTGGAAGGATTGCTATGGATGTGGTTCATATTAAGGCAGTTGGTGCTAATTACCTCATTGTGGCTAGAGATGATTTTTCTGGAAGGGTTGAAGCAAAATTTCTTAAGAATCTTAGCTCTGAATCAGTGGCAGCTTTCCTCTATAAGACCTGGACAATGCTTTATGGCCTGGCTCAATCTTACTCTACTGATGGTGGCGCCAAATTTGGTAGCAAACTTGCCAAAATGTTCCAATCTCTCCCTGGACAACATAGAGTTACTACTCCTTATTATCCTGAAGGCCAAGGCATGGTGGAAAGAGGCCATGATCCTTTGAAGGCTGCACTTGTTAAGCTTGCTGGTGAAAGTGGCAAGAATTGTCACAAATTCCTTCCTCTTGTTCTCTTCTCTGATTGAATCTCAACCAAAAGGACTACTGGCAACTCACCTTATGAAATCATCTTTTTCTAAAGAGCAGTTCTTCCTTTGGATATGGAAATTGAATCTTTTTTGGGTATCCCTTGGGACAAGGTGTCCTTAACTACTGATCTATTAGTTGCTAGATCCAAGCAACTGGAGCAAAGTGAAGATTTTTGTGGTGAAGCTTATCAGAAGATGATGGAGTCCAGAGCAAAATCAGTTCAGTAATGGGAGGAAAAGCACTCCAATCAGATCAAGGGCTCCTTGAACCCTGGTGATCTATTTTTAGCTCATAATCAATCTTTGGAGACCCCATGGGGCAAGCTTCTCTCAAATTGATGGAATGGTCCTTATTGGGTGGTTTTCCAAGTTAGAGGTGGATCTTATGTTTTGGAGGAGCTGGATGGTACTCAACTGGCCAGAAGGTTCTCTGCTGATCAATTAAAGAATTTTCATTGTTGTGGAGGCAACTTATCTCAGAATTAAGTCCTCCAAATTGTGCACCACCAGGGTTATTTGCTGCATTTTTTTTTGTAAACTCTACTGTATGCCACGTACGTGAGCACCTGGAATGCCTTCTTTGTTTTATCTCCGCTGCTCCTAGGGCTCTTTTGGATGGATCAAGATATTTCTCAACTCTGCAATCCCTCTCAAGATCAAGAAATTGCCAATCTTCTGTTCAACTTCCTTGTATTTCTCCTTCTCTTTATATCTTCAAGTTCAAGATGCAGACTAGGGACATTCTGCAAGTTGGGGAGAGATGTGGTGACCAATCGGGGACACCTCACTATGGAATTTTTTTGATTTTTTTTTTACATTCCCTTATCCATCAATACATCCCTAAAAAAAATGCCTCTATGGGTACCCACTCATTCCCCACTATCCCAACTCTTCCCTGTCCTAGCGGTCTAGGAAGGTCTTCCCTGGTCATCCAATCCTTCCTCCTCTGTTAAACTCCCCCCCTTTTGCAGATTTCTTAGCCTGGTTTTTTTGGCCAAGCGCAGGCGGGCGGCCATCCTCTTCCTCATCACATCATCATCCACCTCCAACCCATCATTGCCGGTGGTCACAGGCAAAGATGGTTGCCTTGCAACTTGCTGAAACTTTTTGGCCACCAATTAGCAGCACCAAGCTTGCCATCATTGGCATTGGCAACAACAACATAGATTGCCACCATCAACCAATGACCGCAAGCAACACTTGTGGCCATTGGTGACTTTGCACCAATGGTCATCCAGTTTGACACCAATGACGCCATTGCCTGTTGCAACAGCCATCATCCTCCTCGCCCTATGCTAGCCTTTACCAATTGGGCCCAGTAATCCGCCCAATCCCTCTCTGACGCCCACAAGCTGACATTGTTGTTTGCCGCCGTTGGAACCTTTGCACCAACAGTTGCTCCGCAACCATCTCCATCTTGGGCATGTCCATTGATCCTCCCTTTGCCAACCACGGTTGCGGCCGGTCAAACTTGTTGCAACCTATCATCCACTGCCGCCGTTGTCCTTGACACAGGCAGGTTTCCATCTCCCTCATCATATTTTGGTTTTTTCTCCCATGTCAGGCGCTTCCTGTCCCCAATCTTGTTCTTCAAAAAAAAACAATTCCGCACTCATTTGTAAGTATCTCTTGTAAATAGTCTACAGGCCTCTTTTCTGTAAAAGGAGGGGCCCTCTCCTGCCTTATGGGGGAAATATATATCTCATATATCAATCAGTAATCTAATCATTATGGAGGGCTTCTTTCCCTTTATCTGCAACTATTGTGTTGGGTATATCTTTTGATTTCCCCTTGATCCTTTGAGCCTTCATACTCAATCTTTGATCCGTGAATCTGTGACCCTGATCCTTATCACCAACCATAGCCTTGCTGGATGAAGAGAATTCTTTCTGCTGAAATTCTTGAGTGTGTTATACCACTCTTGTTCCCTTTTTCTTACCATACTGGTCTGATCCTCCCCTGATCATCTTTCCAGGTCCAGTCACGTTTGACTGAGGGGTTTCTTTAAGCTTGAAACCTGGAGTGTTAAACCTCACTTTATTCTTCAAAGTTGAATTCTGCCATGCTACTCTTGAGTTCCTTGAGAAGTGTTGGGTTATTCTTGTTTGAATCTGTTATTGCTTTGCTTTTAGAGCTTCAGAAACAAATTGCTTTTGTTTTGTTCAGCCACCCACAGTTATCTGGTACCCTTCAAGCGCTTGATTGCAGAAAGTTGGGCAGGTTTATTGAGAACCTGGAGGTTGTTTGGGATTGAGTTGATCATTCCTAATCTTCTGCCAACAACCAGAGTTATTAGCTTGTGGGCCTTGTTACTTACAACTGCCTTGTTCCATTGAACTCTGAAAAAAACTCTGACTTATTTTGTTCAAGTCTTTTCCTGCACCATCTTGCCTCAGATAGTGTTGTTTCCATTTGCTACCAACTACTCTCAAACTCATCCCTTACATTGATTCCTTATTTACAAGTTCCTGAATCTTGATCCCAGTTACATTTAAACATTATTGTAACTCTTAGGAGGGCAGCCTAAACAGTGTCTTTCCCCTCCACAGAACTGCCTGCGGCTTAGCACCATTTGGAGTCTTACATTTGCAAGGGGGCGTAGGTGCCCGGTGGCAAGGCAAGGGAGGGGGGTGGCTTGGGGGGATCAAGGGGGGGGGCAGAGGGGGGGCAGGTAGCCAAGTTGGCGGCGGGGTTGGTGAGTGAGGGTGGGGGGGCTGAGGAGGGCAAGTTGGCGGCAGGGCCGGCAAGCAAGGGTCGAGGGGGGCTGAGGAGGGCAAGTTCGCGGCGGGGCCAGCAAGCAAGGGTAGATGGGGGCCAAGGAGGGAAAGTTGGCAGCAGGGCCAGCAAGCAAGGGTGGGGGGCAAGGAGGCAAACAAGCCAGGGGGGCAAGGAGGCCAACAAGCAAGGGGGGAAGGAAGGGGGAGAGGGGAGGTGTTGGTGAGTGAGTGAGAGGGATTGAGAGGGGTGAGAGGGAGGGAAAAGCGGAATGAGGAAGAGGGAGGGGGGAGCTTACCTGGGGAATCAACCAAGGGGGTGGGGGGGCTGAAAGGGATGGAGGTGGATGAATCAAACTATGAGCATTGGATGATGGGTAGGATGAGGAGGAGGGGGGGAAGCTTACCAGGGGAGCCAACCAAAGGAGGAGGGGAGGTGGTGGGTGAGGTGGAGGTTATGGGTGAGGTGCAGGTGGTTGGTGAGGAGGAGGAAGGAGTGGACTGACCATTGGTTTGGTGTGGTGAGGTGGGTGGTTTGTTTGGTGGGTTGGTGGGGTGAGGTGGGGGGTTTGAAATTTTTGAGTCTGTTTTGTCTAATTCCACCCCACCAAATGAGGAAAAAAAATACCAACTCAGCCTAAGAATCTTGGGTGAATAAGCAAAACCATTTTTCTAAGTCCACCCCACCAAATGAGAAAAAAAAACCAGTGAGTCAGCCAATTAATCTTGGGTGAACAACCAAAACCAAAAAAATTTGATGAATGGATTTTTTACCTAATTCATAATCAAACATTACTCATCAAAGTGAGCAAGCGTAAGAGGAAGAATCTGTTCTCTCATAGAAGAAGATGAGGGACAAGATGAGAAAGGGATGAATTGAGGAGGATCTGGAATATCATCTTCAAATATTTTGTCCCATTCATCTTTGATGTTGGCCAAAAGATTGTGAAGGATGACACAAGTGAAAATCCAGTTGATGAGGAACTTCATGTCTTTGGAATTCTGAAGCTGGTTTTTCATTTCCCTTAAGCTGGCCCATCTTCCTTTCAGGACTCCTATGGCATGCTCAATCCAAACTTGTGATTGGGAAAGATGATAGTTCAAATCAGTTTTTCCTTGATCATTGGAAAAAAAATTCTGGTATGCTGGAAACACATATTTCCAACTAGCATAAGCTGAATTGGCCAGAAGGTATTGATCATGGTCAAATTAGTTCTCTGTTTTTTGGGAAATTAGCATCTGATTGAACACGTATGAATCATGACAAGAACCTGGAAGGCTAGCATTGATGGATATGAACTTGTTGTTGTTATTGCAAACAATTTGTAGTGCCACAGAGTATCTAAACAAAAAGACAAAAATTTTTTGGTAAATGTGTGATCAATGATGCTATCAAAGCAATTGGAAAAGATATGAATCAATTTCCTTTTTTTTGGATCAAAATAGTGGTTGCCATCTAGCTTGGGTTTTTGATTCAAGGGGATGGTGGTTCCATTGACAAAACCAATGCAACCAGGAAATCCTTTGGTTTCCATTACTTGAGATATATCCTTGCATTCTTTTTTTTGTGTTCCAAGAAAGGACTGAGCAATGGAAGGATAGGATAGCAACCATGACTCTTTTGGTGTATGAGTCAATGGTTCCATATCCAACTGAGAATAGATTTTCTAATTGATGAATTGCTGCTCCATTTCCATTTGATTCCAATCTAAAAAGAGCTACAGCCAGTTGGATAGCTGGATTGCCTTGAGGATTCTGATAATTTTTCTGGAAGATTTGGTGGTCTTCAATCATCTCCAAAATTTTCATGAATGAAGGCAATAGAGTTTGGAAAATTTGCAGGAAGCTTAAGCTGGGGAGGAGATGAAGCTTTTGCCTTTCATACATAGGGTTTTGGAGAGTTTTTCTTCTTGGAACCATGTATTGCTTTTGTAATAGAGCATTCAAATCTAAAAAAGTTGATTCCAAACCAGAGTCTGAATTGGAGTCTGAGTGGCAGTCAAATACTAACAAAAGTTCATTCAGCTTTTTTTCATTTTCAACTTTCTGCCAAGAAGTTTGATGGGACATGTTGAGAAAGATGGTGATTTGATTTGTGGTGATGACATGATGATGGGATTTTTGTGAAGATGGAGATTTGAAGCAATAGAGATTTGAAGTGATGGAGATGTTAAGCAATGGAGATGAGATGTGTGTGATGTGATGGAGATGGGACTGGTATGGATTTGCTGATGTGGATGGTTTTTTTAGATGTGATGGATGGTGGATGGATGATGATACATAAATAGTGGGTTTAATGACGGGTTTGATGTTTGAAATCTGCCATTTTCATGAAACCCATCATTTTGAAATACGCCAGTTAGGGGGTATGTGTATTTCAGAAACCCACCATTAAAAATGGCGGGTTTGGTCAAAAAAAAATGGTGGTTTTCTAATGGCGGGTTTTCTAACTTTGATATGCCCTATTTCTTCCTCAGTCACTTTGAATGCAATTTCAGAATCCTGCATTTAAGCCCTCTTTCTCTGGCAAGCCATTTTCTTCCCATTTCTCTGTATGTTTTTCAAACTATCTCCTTCCATCTTATTCCCTCCCAACCTTATACTTTGATTGGGGTGAGGATCAAGATGAAAATCCATTATTTGTCTAAAACGTTGAGTTTGGTGGTAGAAGAATGGGCAGTCAAGAAAGGGTGGTCAAAGAAGTGGAATTTCAGATTGCATTGCATGGAATAAAAAAAATAAACTAAAAAAAATTCATTATTCCAGTATAATCAACATAGATGATCAACAAACATAGAAAATAACAAAACATTACCGGTGAAATGTCCTAAAAAAAAAATTAAAAAAAGAGTCGGTCCACTTGTCACTCATGAGGCAAGAGGAGAAGAAGGGTCAATTGATCAATTGGTCAGGAGGAGGAGGAGAAGGTGTGATTGATTGACCAATTTATTTGCCACTAATTGACCAATTGATTGCAAATCAATTTCAAATTGATTGACCAATCAATCTCAAATCAATTTACTAATCAATTTTTCATTGAACAACCAATTGATTGTGAATTGATTTTTAAATCAATAGCCAATCAATTGGCAAATTGGTTGGTCAATTGGGATGGAGGGAGAGGGAAAAGGAGGAGAAGGAGGGGGGGTTTGGCTTACCTAGAGGAGCAAGTGAGGATTTGGGGTGGGGGGGTCCTAAATATGAAAAAAATGGACAATGAGCAAGAGATGAGGAGGAGGAAGGGTAGGCTGGGGGGGAGCTTACCAGGGGCTCTGCCCAAAGGAGGAGGGGGGGTCCTAAAGTGATGGAATGAGGAGGAGGTTGATGGTGAGGTGGAGGGTGGATGTTGAGGTTATGGTTGGAGGGTAAGGTGGGGTGGATGGTGAGTTGGAGGTGGATGGTAATGTGGAGGTGGATGGTGAGGTGTAGCACGGGTTGGACTGGTGGGAGTGGACCAGTGTTTTGGAATTTTTGGTTCTGTTTTTTGTCTAAGTGCACCAAAAAAAAGGAAAAGAAAATAAAAAGAAAAAAGAGACAGAGTCAGCCTAAAATTATTGGCTGAACCACCAAATTAAAACAATTAAGTGTGATTCACCTATTTAAAAACCAAATGCTTCTCATCAAAGTGAGCAAGCGTGAGGGGTAGAATCTTCTCTCTCAGGGAAGAAGATGAGGGACCAGATGAGACAGGGATAACTTGAGGAGTATCTAGAATATTTTCTTCAAATATTTTGTCCCAATCATCTTTGACGTTGGCCAGAATGTTGTGAAGGATTACACAAGTGATAATCCAGTTGATGAGGATCTTCATGTCTTTCAAGTTTTGAAGCTGGTTTTTCATTTCCCATAAGCTGGCCCATCTTCCTTTCAGGATTCCTATGGCATGCTCAATCCAAACTTGGGTTTGGGAAAGATGATAGTTGAAATCAGTTTTGGCTTGATTGTTGGATGAAACATTGAAATATGCTGGAACCACATATTTCCTGCTAGAATACGCTGAATTGGCCAGAAGTTATTGATCTTTATCAAAGTAGTTCTCTGGTTTTTGGGCAATTTACATCCAATTGAAAACATATGAATTGTGACATGAACCTGGAAGACCAGCATGGAGAGATATGAACTTCTTGTTATCACAAACAAGTTGTAGTGCCAAAGAGTATCTATACAAACAGATAAAACATATTTTGTCAGTGTTTTATCAAAGGTTTTGGAAAATAAATGAATTTATTGCCTTTCTTCCAATCAAAATAGTGGTTGCCATCTAGCTTTGGTTTTGACTCAATGGGATAGTGGTTCCATCAACAAAACCAATGCAACAGGGAAAGCCTTCAGTATGCATTACTTGAGATATCTCTAGGCGTTCTTTTTTGGTTGGCCAACAAAGAACTGAGCAATGGCAAGATAGGATAGAAGTCATGAATCTTTTGGTTTATAAGTCAATGGATCTATAACTGACTGGAAATAGATTTTATAATTGATGAATTGCTTCTCCATTTCCATTTTATCCCAATCTACAAATAGAAATGAACAGTTGGATAGCTGGATTGTGTTGAGGATTCAGAGATTTGTTTATGGAAGATGTGGTGGTCTTCAATCATCTCCAAAATTTTCATGAAAGAAGGCAATAAATTTTGGAGCAGTTGCTGGAAGCTTAAGTCAGGGAGGAGATGAAGCTTTTGCCTTTCATACATAGGGTTGTTGAGAGTGTGTCTTCTTGGAGCCATGTATTGCATTTCCAATAGAGAATTCAAAGCTAACCAATTATATTCCAAATTGGAGTCTGAATCAGTGTCAAATAATAAAAAAAGTTCAGCCAGCTTTTTTGCATTTTAAACTTGCTGTGGGGAAGTTTGATTGGACATGTTGAGAAAGATGGTGATGTGATGTGGGGTGATGAGATTATGATGGGATTTGTGTGAATTGATGGAAATGTGAATTGATGGAGATGTGAAGTGATGGGGATGTGAAGCAATGGAGATGAAATGTGTGTGATGTGATGGAGATGGGATTGGGATCAGTTTGCTGAGGTGGATGTTTAAGTGGGTTTTTTGAATGCAATGGATTGTGGATGGATGATGATGGAAATTTTCATGTTTGAAAACTGCCATTTTGAAATAAATGAGTAAGGTGGTAGGTTTATTTCAGAAACCCGCAATTAAAAATGGCAGGTTTCTTATGGCGGTGTTTCTAACTTTGATATGCCCTATTACTACTGCCCCTGGTAAACAAGTCCAGTGGAACATTAAAGTACAGAATTCAAGTGAAGAAAGAGCCATTAAAACCAACAAATACACCTTTTCAAGTAATTCAAGATCAGTTAAACATGGGATTGAAGACCTCTTGAAAATTTCTCAAGTCCACCAAACAAGTTTAATAAGTCCACAGGACAGATCAAGTGGCCACTGGGGTTTCTGACCAAAAAAATAAAATAAAATACTGTTTATGTGTGTAGGTGTTTCTATTAGGTTAAATAAACTTTGACTGGTTACAATGACAAAGATATATATATATATGTATGTATGTATATATACTAGTATATGACCCCAAATTTGGGGAAGCATGGCATTTTCCCAGTGCAGTATGAGATTTTCCCAGTGCAAAATCTTGACTGAATATGCACAGCCTGCATCCAGTTTGCGTAGAACAACATAGGCTACTCAATGGTTTTCAAGGGAGGTCTCCCAAGGAGGCCAAAGTCAGTATTTTCCAACCCTTGAAAAATCAATCTTTTTACTATTCTTTTGCCCCAAAACATGGGGAATGGACTAAATACAAATAAATCAAAATGAAAATATTTGATATTTCCTAAATGATAAAGTATAATGGAATTAACAATTGTCCAATTATTTCAACAAATAAGCAAGTACAACAAAGTATATATCAATGAAATCTTGTTATTTTATTCCAGTGATGCATAGAAGTAAACACCTCATGGTAAAAAATTCCATTACATAAAAAAAGAGATTTTTTGTTAAATAATTTTAGGGTGATGTTAAATTCACAACTCCAGTTGTGTGGGAGTTGTGTAGGGCCCTACACGGCTCAAATGAGCCGTGGGGGCCCATAGACGACTACAAAGGGCTGTTCCAAACACACGCAACCCCGGGGGGGTTTTATAGGAGCTGTTTACCCCCAAACACAGCAATTTTGAGCTGTGCACCCCCGTACCCAGAAATTTTGAGCCGTTTACCCCCAAACACAGCTCAAAACCGCCATTTTTGGGGGTGCGCCACCCCCTGCAAGTTGTGCTAGAATTTTGGGCACCCCCTGGAACACACTTGCATTCCGTCAACCCAAATTTGGGATCAACACATACTTTGTGGGAATGTTGTTTCACACCTAGCAATTCCAAAGTGACTTTAAAGTGAAACCAAAGTGAAAGTAAAGTGAAAATTGAAACCATATAAAAATCTGCAAACAATTCTTTCTCAACTCCAAAGTGAGCAAAATTTGTTTGTTCAATTGAAAGTTGGATTTACTACTGAAATATACCATTTCATTTTTTTGCGTGGGAACAGTGGCAAGCCCTACTTCTTCTGACATGGCTGCATGGAAGGTCTACATTGATAGTGCCATCAACAAAGCTTTGGAAAAAGAAAAAAAGGATTTGGCTAATGAAACATTGGAAGCCCCAACTGCATTCTCATCAAGGGTGACAATCAAGGAACAAAATTTTTCAAAGTGGGATTCAACCTCTGGTTGTGAGAAACATTTTATGTTACTGAGGCCTTTGCTGGATTTAATTTGATTGAAACTAATGGGTGCATGTAACTGAAACTATGACTTAACCAATGAATGTTTACTAGATCCACTTGACCAACCTCCTGTGAGAACTTTTGCTACTAGGGAAGAGGCCCAAAACTATTGTTCAACATGGGCTATGAAGCGTGGTTATGCTCTGACGGTTTTTAACTCAAAGAAAGATAAATATGTGGATTTGGCCTGTGATTGCCATGGTTCCTATTCAGGAAAACTTCTTACCAAACGGTCTAGACAAACTCACACAAGGAAGGTTGGTTTCAAGTTTTTAATCCATGCAAGTTGCATGAAGGCAGACCCCTTGTGGTGAATCTCCTAAAAAGAAACCCAAAATAACCATCAAACATCTGAAAATCCCTCTTTGCATCCTCAAATGAGGAGAATCTTGGGGGTTGCCTTAGACAATCTAATACAAGGCATGAATGATTGGCTCATTACTTTAAAACTTAGGAGAAAATTGAGCAAGATTGATGGCAGCAATTATTTTGATGACCAAACAATCTATAACACTAAGCCAAATGTAAGACTTGTAGAACTAAAGGGGAAAATTGTTGTGGAGGTACTCTATGAACAGCTTGAAGAAACAAGTTGAATTCACCGGTCAAAGTTCAGTGGAGAGGGTCACTTGGAGGCCCTGTACTTAGCACATCCTGAGGCAGTAAAGCTTTCAAAACAATTCCATCATATTGCTATGTTGGATTGTACTTATAAGACAAATAAGTAAAAAACAGTGCTATTGCATGTTTTAGGAATGACAGCCAATTGGAAAACTTTCACAAAAGCTCTTGTTTTTACAACAAAAGAAACATTTTAGTTCTACAGTTTGTCTGTAAACATATTAAAGGAGTTGGCATATGATCCTGAGAGACTTCCAAAAGTTGTTGTGACGGACCGTGAAAAAGCTCTGATTTGTGCTATTGAATCTAGTTTCCCTGAGTCATCAACACAATGTTTCACTTGGCACTTGTCTAAAAACATACAAGCAAACTGTAAAGCGCGCTTTGTTAATGACGTTGAAGGATGGAAAAGCTTTATGACTCTGTGGGCAAAGTATGGGGCCTCAAAGACCATGGAGGAGGCAGAGGTCAATGATGCCAAACTCAGAGTAGTTCCAAATCACTGCTTCTTATTCTTCCTAGTTTTGTTTTCTGAACTTTTGACTTGTCTAGTGTTTCTTGAAAGACTATGAGGATGTACTTGAGTATATGGAAAATAACATTTTCCCTATCAAAGAGACGTTTGTAACAGTGTGGACTTGTATAAACCCAGATTTTGGAAACAAAAAAACATCTTGGGTTGAAGGGGCCCATGCAACTCTCAAACAATTCCTTGCAAAGTTTTCATGAAACCTTTTGGATGCTTGGAAAATCCTTGACGGAAAAGTTTCAAATAAAATTAAATCAGTTCATGTGTCACTTTATAACTCTCAAATTAAGTTAGGGACAGTTCTTCCACCTGAAATGTTACCATTGGGTTACAAATTGTCTTTAGAGGCAATTCATCTTATTAGGGAACAATTTGAGAAATTCAAATGTGATCATGATGGCAAAGTGTGCACCAAGTCATATTTCAAGACTATGGGTTTGCCCTGTTCCTACCAAATAGGTAACCGTCTAGCATTCAGAGGATCTGTGGTACCCAGAGATGTTCATCCTTAGTGGAGTTTGGACTATGAACCTTGCAGTTCTAGTTCTGTGAGTTGGCTTAATTTGGATTGTTCAAGTTTGATTGTTCAAATCACTATTTGATGAATGCTTTTTTATTAATGATTCCATATTCACTAACGGTTGATCCTTTTGAATTTTTCAAGTGCAATGTTGATGAAATGCTAAGCATTCCTCAGTTATGTGAAAAAGTGAATGCAATGATCTTGGAATCTCCAGATCATGAGAAAAGCGGCCTATTGAATTATATCATTCAGAAGATTAAAAAATATTGATCAAAGCCATGACTTGAACCTAAAGTCTTACAATCAAGTAGGCTCAGGCCAAAATTTACAGATACGCGGCAAGAACCATCTTGGTTTGAGAATGTTTAAAAACAACTCAAGGGGAAAAAAAAGACTTGAAGGGCTCCAAATAAGAAAATACAAAAGATTTTTAGTCTTTTCTTTTGGGATAAGTTCATTTTTTTGGCTTAATGAACTTAGTTACTAACTAATGATGAATTTTCAGTCAAAGTTGGCAGAATCTGGATCGGAATTTCATAGTTCAGAGGAAGAGACTGAAAGTGAATTGGGATCACTTAATTTGGAATCAGAATCCTCTTCAGAGGAAGAGAAAATGCAGCAAAGCTCAACCAGAAGCTCATCTTTGGTGTGTATTCATTTAATTGATCTGATTAAAGAAATGAATACTAATTTTGTTTTCATGATAGGAGCCAAACGTGAAATACATCAATCAAATACCCAACAAATTCCATAAGTTCTTGTGTGAGTTTTGGGATCCAATTTGAGATGGCAATTGCAGATTTAGAGTCATTTCTAAATCTCTTGGTTATGAAGAACATGGTTGGTTTAAATTTAGGAAGGAAATGATTGAAAACATTAGAGAAACATAAAGCATGCTACATTAAGATGCTTGGTGGTGCAAAGGAGGTTGAAAATATTAAACAAAGACTTGATGTTAAAGACATCAATCAAAAGATTCCCTCCTCAAAATGGCTGGCTAAATTAGATATGGGTCAAATCATAGCAGACACATATTCCAGACCTATATGTTTTATTTCTTTGGAGTCATGTGATACTTATATTCCAATGAAAAATGGTGTTACTGATCAATCAGATAAAATTTTCATTTCCTTTGTAAACTGTTAAGATTCTGTTTTGAATTCTCCTCTGCCCCCCTCTCAGTATTTATGTGAACTGAGACAATTTCATGTGACATGTCTGTAACACCCAGGGACTTCTAACTCTATGAGCTGACCCGGGTGGACCTCTTGCAATCTCTCCTTTGATTCTCTGTTCTCTTTTCTTTTGATTCTTCTATTTTTCCTTTCTTTTATTGATCTATCTTCCTTCCATCTCTCTTTCTTTACATCTCATCTATAGCTCCTGACTCTTGAACCATCTATGACTCAATCTACTCTTCCCAATTAGCCATTCTGTCCAACTCAAAACTCCTATCAACATGACTTAAATTCTTCAGCCATTCTTGTCTAATCAAGTATCATCTTCCATGGATATTTTTCTGGTAAGAGACTAATCCTCAAGATCACTCTAACTCAACATCTCTGACCGACTAGTTTCATTTCTTTTAGTCATCCATCTATGCCATCTTGACTCTGTCAACTTTGATTCTGCCTACATCCTGTGCCATCTGATCTCTTTCTTACCCATCAAATAACTCTGAGCTGTTGGTCTTTGTATTCTTCCTCCTTCTCATGTGTCCATGTCTGCTTTTCATGTTTTCTAACCTTTGTACATAGTCTGCTGGTTTTCAGTTCTAAGAAATTACATCAAAATCTTATCATGTTTAAAAGCCAAAAACAACTCTATGCTATCAAAAATGAATGAACCAGCAGGAGACAATGATTATTTTCACCAGGTTGTGCTCAAGGCCTCTGTCAATGCTATTCCCCCACTCAACAAGAACAATTACTCCATCTGGCACAACAAGATGATGATGCTGTTTGATCTCAAAGATATCAAAGACGTCATGACTGTAAATGTAGGCCAACTACCTATAAAACAAGACCAAGAAATCCAAGCAATCATTCTATCTAAACTAAACAGTACCACCCATGCTAATGTAGTCAACACCTCTAATATAACATCTTTGAAACTACTCTGGGACCAGATCACCCGCAGATTTGCCTCATCTGAAACTTCCAATAGAGCTTGTATATTCAATCAATTCCTACATGCTCCATTCAATGAACACGCTATCAAAGGATTCATAACATAAATTCAAAACTCTCTTAATCGTATGGCCAATGTAGGAATAGACTTACCAAATGATACACTTGCGTATCTAATACTCTTCAAATTTCCACCCTCTCTAGAGAATTTGAAAAACAAAAAATAATGCTTGGCAAGAAGCTAATCACTGTAGAGGTTGTGTTCAACCACTTAACTCAGTACAACAACAAGCGCAAGGCACAACACAAGATTGGAAAATCTACCCCAGACGTCTCTTTAGTAACAATCAAGAATAAACCAGATAAGGAAGACAGGAAGGTTTGCATTAAGTGCAAAGAAGGCTTCCACAACCCAAATGCACCACATCCCAAATTTTCCTGCTTTCATCTCCATCCTCAAATCTCCCCCAAATGGTGGGTTGAACAGCAAAATGAGTGGAAGAACAGAACCAAGAAAAAATCCACCATTAACTACAACGCCTTACTCACCCTCTGGATCAATGCAGACAACACACCTAAACTCCTCCTAGACTCCAGTGCAAACATACATATATTTAACAATCTTAAATATTTTACCTCTATAAATCTACAGGATGAGTCAGAAGAAGTCAAGACAGGCAAGTTAGAAGCAAATCTTAAGATACGGTGTGGTGTCAATTTATAGACACGGATTGGGAACTGCTTTGTGGCTGCGCGCTCAGAATTGGAGGAAAGCGGGCTCAGCATTAGGGTATGCGGAGTGCTCAGCAGCAGCTGCTGTTTGGCTCCGCACCTAGTGGACGGGTTGGGCTCAGCATTGAATGCGGCGTGGGCGGCAATCCTCTCTGGAGATCAGATTCGGAAGGTAGTGCGCTCAACTAGGTTCGCAGGCGCGCCAGTTCGGATACATAGGAACAGAGCAATCCACAGGCTATAAAGGAACGGATGGAGTGCGCGTTCAAGCGCGCGGATCACGCCGGATAATACCGGACATCCACAACGGGCGCAGACAAACGGATACGGACAGGCGCAGGGGGCTTCAAGTAGGGCGCGGTGCAAGTACTGCGTCATGACAAGGACGAACCGGATGGACGGAACGGCGTACGGACGTTGGGGGAAGTTTGGTACGGAGGTGGGGAGAGGAGGCTAGGGTTTCTGTTTTGGGATTGTTTTCTGTTTCTTTTTCATACTGTTATTTTCACTTGTACTTAGGTTAATGTTGAGAGGGAGGACTTATCCTCACTCTCAACTCCAGGTTAGGAGGGGGGGCATGGAATCAGACCATCATATCATTGGATTGGATCAATCATCTCACCAAGAGATTAAAGGAACTCATACCGGATACACATCCAGGTGGAAAGTTCTTAGGATTGAAGGATTGGTAATTTCACTCTCTCTCTATTTTTCTTTATCTCTTTATCTCCTTATTTCTATTTCTCATTTAAGTGTGACTTTGGGCATCCTCATCTCCTTTCAGACGCAGGGAACGGTTAACTTCCGAACCTTGGGACAATTATAGGGGGAAAACCTTTATTCTTTCCACATCTGGGGGTCTGGCCGGGAAGTAACCTTCCGTTTCTTGTCTTTTGAAGATAACTGGGTGCGATGTCCTATTCATACCTCCCTACAGTCGCTTCCTCTTCTTCTTCTTCTTCTCCTTCCATTTCCGGGTCCGCTACTCCGACCCCACTTGCGTCTTCCATCCCTCCTCCTGCCCCTCCCTCTGCTTGACCCAGGTCAAGCTACGCTGTTCCCCCATTGGTCTCCAGTGACCATGAACCCACTTGTCCGGTTTGCATCAGGCCGCGCGACTACCCTCACATCTGATTCAACACTGCGGATGTGGAGCGATTCATCTTGAGATACAAAGGTATTGCAGATGCGGAAGGTGCATCAGATGCCAATAAGGCCCGGCTTGTCGTCCTGTTCATTATGGACAAAGAGAAGCTCCAGGATGTGAAGGAGATGGAAGGCTACAAGAATCAGGATTGGCCAAAACTGAAGGCGGAGATCCTAATGCGGTGGGGTAGGCGCAAACCTTGATTCTGGGAAAGCAATTTCAACCGCGTGGCCTTGGAGGCGAGCGCGCGCGGAGGAGTCAGAACTTGGGTGGAGCTGGCGGATTACATCTCAACATTTGATTGGATCTATTGGTACTTGTCAAAGAACAAGGTGGTGGCGGGACAGACGGGGGCCATGAAACGCGCGTTTCTGGGCGGTTTAGGCGCTCAACTCTGGGCAAGGGTGCAGCGGCATCTTTACAATCACAACTTGGTAAAGCGTTCATTGGATGGGAGCATTGCGCTCCTGCCGGAGTTTGCTGTGGAGAGTGAGCTTGACTTAGAAGAGCTTATTGAGGATACCACTAAGTCCTTTGCAGTGGGACCAAAGAAATCCGCCCCCCAGGTTTCGGCTCCGGCGCAATTTTTGGCCCCGGTTCCACCTACTTCCACGCGTGTTCTGGTTCCTCAACCCGCACCCGCCCCTCCGGTAAGTGAATTGATGGAACTGATGAAGGATTTGAAGATCTGCATGAGCCGTATGGGCCAGCAGCAGCCGCGAGGGCCTCCACCTCACATGGTGGAAGGGTTTTGGCCGCCAGGTACCTTTGTGCCAAGGGGGTGCTTGTACTGCGGGGCAAACAGTCATTGGCGATTGGTGTGCGAGGAGCTTACAAAGGATCTCAAAGCAGGATTGGTTTGACCGGCGGGGATGGGGTACATGTTTCCAATGGGCAAACAGATTCCAATGGAGCCAAGCCAGCCAACTGCAATGCAGCAGGTGCGCACACGGGGTCAGGAGGCAGGAACAACGGCGCAAGCATCACTAGGCATTGTTACTGGTCCCGGATTGTGGCAACCACCTTGGGTGGAAGCTGAGGTAAGGGTAGTGGCAACGGAAGAGAAGGTGGCGGTCTCGGATAAGATGGAGGTGGATGCAAAGGAGCGACCCCCGTCAACCGTTCCAAAAACGGCCGCACACGTGCCCGGAATTGAGGCGCCGGCAGCAAATCCTGTAGGGAAGAAGAAAGCGGCGGACATCGTGCGTAGGGTGATGGGGAACAAGACTCCGGTCCTGCTGACCTTGCGGGAACTGGCGGCTGTGTCTCCGGTGGTGGTAGACAAGATGGTGCAGGCGTTGGGGGATTGCGGTCAGAGCCGGGTACCTCAGACGGTGCAGCGGGTTCATGTGGCGCGGAAGGAGGAGGGGCGCGAGGAGTGTGAGTTGAAATCGGTTTTGACTCCGCTTGCTTATTTTCCAATGGTCATAGCGGGGAGGAAGGCGTGGGCTATGGTGGACAGTGGTTCAATGGTGAACCTGCTGCCATTGCGGATGGTGGATGATTTGGGGTTGGTTTGGCGGAAATTTGCAATGGTTCTCTGCGCGCTTAACGGAGGGGAGTGTTTTGTGGATGGGGTAGTTGAGGAGGAGGAGGTTGAGGTTGCAAGGGTTGGTAAGCCTCTTTCTTTTCTTTTGGTTGATTGTGGGGATGTGATTTTGGGAAGGCCATTCATGTTTGGGTTCTGAGCACAAATGGTTTTCAATCCAGAGGTGGGAATGGAGGCGTTGACGGTGGAGGATTTGTCCGGCGGAAGGTTTGAGACAACTATCTACAATCACAGGCAAGGAAAGCGGAGGAGAGTGTCAGAGTATGAGGAGGAACCGGATGCGGAGTTGGTCTGCGACGGGCAACCCTTGGAGGATTTTTCCTAGTTGACCAAGGAGACCACACGGAACAAGCTCCGGTTTTGTGCGGGTGGTCAACTAATGAGGTGCAGGGAGGGGAATGAAGGAAAGTGCAGGGCGTGCACGTTGCAGAAGTAAGTCCCTTTTCTCAGTATGCATTGCCCAAGGGTACTACGCTTTGAAAACCCTATCATTGTTCCACACTCATGAGCAAAGGCAAAAGCCGCGGTTCCATTCTGTGCAGGACCTACAGCAAAGGATGCGTGCAGATGATGCGGTGCAACACTGGCAAGTACAAGCCGGTGTCGCGGAAGGTCCGACTGAGGAATGAGCCAATGCCCCAGGAATTGAATGGACTGCTTTGACCAATTGCTTGGTTGCGGGACCCTTGGGTCATGCCAATTAAGGCTTCAGGGTGGGTTACTAGTTTGGCGCGGATAACGGAGGAGCGGATTGCAGCTTTCAATTTTGGCCCAACGGGATGGTTGAGTATGGAGGAGCATGAGTTGCTGGTATTGGTTCTGGTTCTTTGGGAAAGAGCGCTCGCGTTTGGACCTGAAGAGCGGGGGCTTCTGAAAAACAATATTGGTGACCCCTATGTCATCCCCACTGTTGATCACAAGCCGTGGCAGATCAAGCCAATTCCGGTACCGCGGGCGGTCCGGAAGCAGTTTCTGGAGTTGGTGCGGGAATGGGTGAAGACTGGCCTTTACAAAAAGTCAACGTCTAGTTACTCCAGTCCAATCTTTGCGGTAGTTAAGCAGAATGGAAAGTTGTTGAGGATTGTCCATGATCTGCAGCGGCTCAACTCCTTTACAATCTGGGACGCAGGACGGCCCCCTTGCGTTGACAAGTTCCTTGAGTCAATGGCGGGGTGTGCTTGTTACGGTTTAGTGGATGTGATGGGGGGATAAGACCAGTGCGAGTTGGATCCTTGCTTGCGGCCTCTAACGGCATTTGAGACGGGGTTGGGAAGAATGCAGCTGACTTGGCTACCGCAGGACGTGACCAATTCTGTGGCGGTGTACCAGGCGCAAATGGCTTGGATCCTGACAGATGATCTTCCGGAGGGAGTCCAAATCTTCATTGAGAACGCGGGCATCAAAGGTCCAAAATCCAATTACGGAGGAGCAGAGCTGGTTGAGGTTCCCGGCGTCCAATGTTTTGTGTGGGAATACACGCAGACGTTGGAACGCATCCTTTTTGTATTGAGGAGGCAGGACTGACGGTGTCAGGGAAGAAGTTGGTGGTTTGTGTTCCGGCGCTTGAAGTCCTTGGCCATGTTGTTGCTTCTGAAGGCCAGCGCATTGCAGAGAAAAAGCAGAACAAGGTCCTCAAATGGCCAACCCCGCTGACGGTGTCGCATATCCTTCAGTTCTTGGGATTATGTAGCTATGTCCGTATGTTCATCAAGAGGTTTGCGGAGGTGGCAAGCCCGCTCCAATCACTAACGCGGAAAGGCGCGGAGTGGAAGTGGGGAGAAAAGTGCGATAGCGCGTTCTGGAAGCTCAAGGATATTGTGGGACGTGACATTGTGCTCCGCGATCTTGACTACAATGCAGGAGGAATTAGGCTAGCGGTCAATTCCAGCGAATTTGGCGCGGGGGGGTTCTCACTCAAAAGGACAACGGTAAGGATAGGCCGGTGCTTTACAAGTCGGTCACCTTCACTCCAACGGAAAGACGATACTCTCAGCCAAAGTTGGAGTTGTGCGGGGTCACCAAGATTGTGCGGCGGCTTCAGTATCTTTTGTGGGGGGTTCACTTTGAGCTTTTGGTGGATGCAGAGGCGCTGGCGCGGATGATCAATTCTCTGGCGTTGCCCAATGCTCCCATGACCAGGTGGGTGGTGTTTCTTCAACTTTTTTCCTTTGCTGTTGTTCATGTTCCGGGGAAAGTGTTCACTATGCCCAACGCATTGTTGCGTTATCCAAGGGACAACCCTTTTGAGGACGCAGAACTGCTCGATGTGGAGACCCTGGTTGTCAAGGTAGGGGTTGTGGAGGCGGGCATTCAGCTGCCGCTCTGGAAGACCGGGCAGTACACAATTCTTTGTGATTACTTGCGGGACCTTTGTTTTCCCAACAGAACTACGGACAAGCACATGCAATGGGCAAGGCAGCGAGCGGGAAACTTCTATGTACAGGAGGGGCAGCTTTGGCGGCGGAAGAATCCGGTTCCTCTTGTGGTTACCACTTCAAGGGCGGATCAGGAAGCTATCCTCCAAAGCCTTCACAACAATCTTGGCCATCGAGGGGAGGTCAAAACGCGGAGGCGGGTGAAAGAGCGGTTCTGGTGGCCGGGGGTAGTGCGTGCGGTACAGGAATGGTTGGCGTCCTGCAAAGCCTGTCAACGGCGGAGCGCAAGATTGCCTAAGGAAGTTGGAAACCCCACAGGGGAAGATTCCCTCTTTGGTCAAGTCTTGCTTGATGTTGTCCACATCAAGGCCGGTAAGTTTGCCTATCTGCTTGTTGCGCGGGACATCCTGTCCGTTTGGGCGGAAGCGCGTCCATTGGTCAAGCTCTTGGCGGACAAAGTTGCTCTGTTTCTGGAGGAAGATTGGTTTGCGTGGTATGGGTCGCTTTGTCTGGTTACAGTGGATGTAGGGGCTGAGTTTTGTGGCCGTTTGGTTGAGTTGGTGAAGAGTTGCGGAGCCAAGTTTGGCCAAGTAACGGAGTATTATCCCGAGGGGGCCAGCATGATCAAACGCAGGCATCAACCAATCAAGGACGCCCTGGTCAAGATGTGCGGGGAGGACGGTAAGCGCTGGCAGGAGACCCTTCCGATGGTTCTGTTCACGGATTGGATTTTGGTGAAGCGGTTGACAGGCTACTTGCCGTACGAGTTACTTTTTGGACAGCGCCCCGTGCTTCCGGTGGACATTGAGTTGGAGACGTTCCTGGGGGTTGACTGGTGGAAGGTGAAGACCTCCACCAAATTACTTGAGGCTTGCGCCAAACAGCTCCTTTGACGGGATGGGATGCTCGCCAAGGCCCCAGACTGGCTGAAGAAGACTCGGACGGCATTGGTGCGCTATTGGGACGAGCGCTGCTTGCATTGTCTCCAGGATCCCTTGCGGAAGGGGGATTTGGTGCTCCTGTACAACCAAAGTCTGGAGTCTCAGTGGGGGAAGTTGTTTTCTAACCGGTGGAACGGCCCGTTCCGCGTGTTGTCCAAGTTCAAGGGTGGCAGCTATCAGTCAAGGAATTAGACGGTACTCCGCTGAAACGGAAGGCGGAAGCTTCGCATGTCAAGCGCTTCTTTGCGCAAGGATCTACCTTGTTTGAAGAGACAGCGGAAGGGGGTGACGGATCAGATGAGGGGAGTGTGGAGCACAGAGATTGTTTAGGAATGCTATCCGGGGATTTGTCTTTGGGCGGAGAAGCGGAAGACGTGCCGTTGCAATGGAGTAGGCGGTTGCGACCAGCTGGGGACAGTGGCCAAGTTGGGGGGGAGGTGGTGGGGGTAGGGGATAATTTTTGATTTGGTGAGGGGGTGCTCTAGCCGGTTCACAGCTGGAACAACTAGACACCCCAGAATGTTTGTTTCTCTATGTTTCTTTCTTATCTGGATTGTGGGGTCTTTGCTGGCTTGGGGTTTTTGCAGGAAACGCGGGCGCGGCACAAAGCCGGGTCCGTGAACGCAAGGACAAGCACCGCGGAACCGGGACGCGAGGACAATCCCGCCCATGGGGGAAGCGGGATGAAGAGCGATTTGCGGGCGGTCTATGGGCGTTGCGCGAAAAAAAAAAATTATGTGTTCTTTTCTATTTTTCTTCTCTGTTGGTTTCTTTTTCTCTTTTTCTTTTCTCTCAGGATACCTCAAGGATGGGTTGTTGGTATGGGAATAAGCTTTATTTGGTGAGGGGGTGCTCTAGCCAGTTCACAGCCGGGACAACTAGGCACCCCAGAATGTCCGTTCTCTTACTCTCTCTCTCTCTCTTCCCTTACGGTGGCGCGCGCTGGTGTTTGGTTGTTGTGTTTGTTACAGGAGGGGTACAGGGAACTGTGTGGCAGTCCGTCTGGGGCGGTCCAGGTACCTTTGCGGAGCACCGGAAGGCAACTTTGCGGAATGTGCGGATCTTGCGCGCGGACCTACTCCGGCTCCGCCCTCTCTTTTCTCGACTTAGATTTTTCTCAATTTTTACTTGCGGGGTCTCTTACTTTTACTTAGGCCGCTCACTGGTTCACTTGGAAGTGGTACGCGCGATGGGTAATCAATTTCAAGCGCGGAATGATGAGAAGAAAAGGTACAACAAGAGTGTGAAGGAAAGGAAAAGGAAAAGAAAGGAAAGAGGGGCCCCGCCTAATCCACCTCCATTGCCCGGACCATTCCATTCCTCGCGTCCGCCAGGAGCACCCGGAATTGCGCCAATACTTGGCGCCGGAAATCCGTTTGGTGGGCCCTTGGGACCAAGAGGAAGCCACAAAGTAGCTTGACTGAGTCGTCCACAAACCAATTGAATCAAACCTTGGGTAGCATGCGGCCAATCGTAATCTCCGGGACCTTGGGAGATGTCCGACCAGGGGCAAGTGGCGCGGGGGGGGTGAGGACAAGATAACCACCCTCTCCGGTGAGGGGGCTGGAAAGGGGGAGGACGCCGGGACCGGAGATGGCAATGGTGGTGGCGGTGGAGTAGGCGACGGAGCCAGAGGGGGTGTCGGCGGTTGTGGAGGGGGAGGAGGGGGTGCTGGCGCGGCCGCGGGTTGTCCGGAAAGCCTCAGGTCCGGTAACGTTTGATTCACGCCAACAGCGGAGGCCCAAGCGCAAGTTGCCTTGCGCCATTCCTCCAAGGTTCCGTATCCGCTTTGTTGCAGAGGTCCGGCCCGGCGGAGAGGTGATGCCAAGTCGCGGCTCACGTGCAAGGTGGGGGGTGGCAGAGCTTGGGGGCGGCGGGATGAAGGTGAACCGGGGGGTGTCCACAAGCCTTCTGAGATTGAGTCGTCCCTTGAGGCCACAAACGAGTCGCGCCTGGTTCTCTTGCGCGGTTGGGTGGGGTTGGGTCCAGGACAGGCTCGCGGCATTGTGTTGCCAAGAGAAAATTGGCGGTGGCCGGCATGCCAGGCCGAGCAAGCTCAACGGCCGGAGAGGAGTGTGCACGGAAGACCGTTCCTTGCGCAGTAGGTGCAGGGAGGGACCATGATGAGAGTGAGGAAGGAGGATGGGGGAAGGTGGTAGTGGGAGTGGTGGGGGTGGTAGTGGAAGTAGCGGTGGTGGTAGTGTGGTGAAGCAATGGAAGACTTCTGGGGACAGAACTCAAGTTGGGGGGGATGTGGTGTCAATTTATAGACACGGATTGGGAACTGCTTCGCGGCTGCGCGCTCAGCATTGGAGGCAAGCGGGCTCAGCATTAGGGTATGCGGAGTGCTCAGCAGCGGCAGCTGCTGGATCAGCAGCAGCCGCTGTTTGGCTCCGCACCTAGTGGACGGGTTGGGCTCAGCATTGAATGCGGCGTGGGCGGCAATCCGTGCCGGAGATTGGATTCAGAAGGTAGTGCGCTCCACTAGGTTTGCGGGCGCGCCGTTTTGGATACGTAGGAGCGGAGCAATCCACGGGCTATAAAGGAACAGATGGAGCGCGTGTGCAAGCGCGCGGATCACGCCAGATAATACCAGACATCCACAAAGGGCGCGGACAAACAGATACGGACAGGCGTGGTGCAAGGACCGCGTCATGAGAAGGACGAACCGGATGGACGGAACGGCGTACGGACGTTGGGGGAAGTTTGGTACGGAGGTGGGGAGAGGAGGCTAGGGTTTCTGTTTTGGGATTGTTTTCTGTTTCTTTGTCATACTGTTATTTGCGCTTGTACTTAGGTTAGGGTTGAGAGGGAGGACTTATCCTCACTCTCAACTCCGGGTTAGGAGGGGGGGGCATGGAATCAGACCATCATATCATTGGATTGGATCAATCATCTCACCAAGAGATTAAAGGAACTCATACCGGATACACATCCAGGTGGAAATTTCTTAGGATTGAAGGATTGGTGATTTCACTCTCTCTCTATTTTTCTTTATCTCTTTATCTCCTTATTTCTATTTCTCATTTAAGTGCAACTTTGGGCATCCTCATCTCCTTTCAGACGCAGGGAACCGTTAACTTCCGAACCTTGGGACAATTATAGGGGGAAAACCTTCATTCTTTCCACAACAGGGAACAGGCACTGTTTGATTTGAGTGGAAAGAATCCATCATCACGCTTGAAGAATGTATGTATGTTCCTGAGATTGTAGTTAATTTGATCAGTCCCTGTCTCCTGGCAAAAAAGGGATGTAGTCTATCACAAAAACAAGATTTATTTCACATTGCTCAGGGTGAGGAGATGGTTCTTAAAGGTTTAATCAGAGATAATCTATTTGTGATTGAGAAGCCCCAAAATGCTGGGAATAATTTATTGGTCAATCTTTTGAGTCAATCTGCAACCAATTCATCCATCAAGACCCAATCACTATGCAATCTCCACAAGATGTATGGACATGCATCAATCTCTATGCTTGAAACTCTGCTCAAGGATTGCTACTCAAAAGATAAATTCAACAAGTTTCAGTGTGATGGATGTGTAAGAAGCAAAATCACAAGGGCTCCATTCTTAGCTACCTCAATGCCTTCATCTAAAACCCTAGAGCGAATCCATCTAGACTTGATAGGACAGATCACCACTCAGTCAAAGGCAGTTCATAGATATATCTTGACTCTTGTAGAAAACTTTACAGGCTATCTCACCGCCTTTCAACTCCAGTCCAAAGAAGAGAATCCCAATGTCATCATCAACATTCTTGAGACGGAATACAAATGGTTAAACTATTACCCCACTGAAATCTTCTCAGATAAAGGTACAGAATTCACTAATAATACCTTGAAGAAATTTGCCAAGTCCAAGCACATCAAGCTCTTAACTTTTGAACCCTATTGCTCTCAACACAACGGTCAAGCCAAACAAGCCAACCAAAAAATCATAGAATTGGCGCATGCAACTTTCTTATCATCTATATTGAATAAAGTTTTCTGGCACATTGTGGTTATAAGTTGTTGCTTCATGCTTAACCAAGTCCCTAGGGAAGGTAATGACCGATCCCCTTGGGAACTTATGTTTAGCAAGAAGCTCCCTACTGATTATTTGAAACCTGTAGGATCTCCTGTTATTTACCTTGAAAATTGTCTACAAAAAGGGAGAAAATTTGATGAGAAGGGACTAGAAGGGATCTTAGTTGGTTTCAATCCCGTTTTTCATTCTTATCTGATACTCAACTCATCTGGTGCGTTTGTTGAAACCAAACATTTACAGTTCCTCAAAAATCCTCTCAATTATTTTCCTCTTCTTGAATCGCCAGGGATCAATCTCTTTAGTCAATTCAACTCTGAGTCAAAAAAATCCAATTTCTCCTCAATTTAAAAACAATATGCTTTTTGAGAATCTCAAAAAAAACTCTCCAAATCATATTTAGACCAGGAAGATTCAGAATTTATAGGCTCTTCATCCTCCAATCCTCATCCTCCTCTACCATCTCCATTCCCAGAACCTCCTGTTCAATCTATTTCTCAAAGACCTAGATGGGAGACAATAAAGCCCCAACAATACGGTTTCCACCACTACTACAAGCCTCCTCCCCAAAAAGCAGCATGTAAATTTGCCAAATGGCCTAAGTGGAAGAAAGCCTCTGAAGAGGAGCTAAATTCCATAGAACTCCAAGACGTCTGGGAGGAGTACTATGGAACCCCAGATAACATCTTAAATACCATGTGGGTTTTCAAGGTAAAATAGAATTTTCTCAGGGATCCTTTCAAGTATAAGGCTCAACTCTGTGTTCAAGGATTCAATCAAATCCTAGGAATCAATTACAATGAAACATGGGCACCAACAGGCAAACTTGGATCACTTTGAGTGGCCCTTATATACGGTTTGAAGAAGAAAATGAAACTCACCCAATTCGATGTAAAAGGTGCATTCCTTCATGCTCCTATTAATGAAACTGTCATTATAAGGACCCCAGAAGGTTTAGACAGGAAATCTTCTTACTTAAAATTAAAAAAATCTCTTTACAGCTTGAAACAATCCCCCAAGAATTCTTATGAAACCCTGATGTCATGGATCAAGTCTCAAGGATACTTCAAATTGACTAGTGATCTTTTTCTCTATCTTAATTCTAAAACAGGAGAAATAATTTACTTTCATGTAGATGATCTGATCCATGTAGGTAATTCTAACCTCTTTGAAATAAATTTCCTCAAACAATTCAAGAATTTGTTGTGTCATCCTCCCAACACTATTCTTGGTATGCTCATGGAGATCAAAGGCAACAGAATTATCTTGAGTCAGCCTAACCATATTGCCTGCGGTCTGGAAGAACCTGGCTTATTTTCCTGTAAAGACACTCATACCCCATTGACTCAAAATCTGAATCTCAAACCTGCTTCCAATGTTGACCACGCCAAATTTTGTCAACTTAATATCAATTATAGGTTGGCAATTGGACTTCTTAATCATCTCTCTCAATAATCTCAAAAAGATATCTCATTCTCCGTATCTAGCCTGGCAAGGTTCAGTGTCAAACCTGGCATGACTCACTGGAGAGAATTCAAGAAAGTGTGGAAGTATCTCAAAACAACTAAAGACCTTAAACTTGTCATCAAGTGAGATTCCCAACAATAAATTCTCTCAAGTTTCAGAGACGCTACCTTGGGAGATGATCCAATCTTTTGCAAGTCCCAAACTGGGTACATTATCCTTCATTACGGAAGCCTAGTCATCTGGAATTCTACCAGGCAAAGAAACATTACTTATTCCTCACCTGAATCTGAGTTAAATGCATTACTTGACTGCTACTTGGAAGTCAAATGGATCAAGCACCTTGTTAGCAAGATTTATCAAACTACTGAACCTAGAACCACTCTATACATTGACAATAAGGGTCTGGACAACAAAATGAAGAAATTTGGATTGCATTCAAATTCCAGACACATAGATATCAAAACAAAAGGATTACGTGAGGACTATACTAACAAGGATTTTACACTCAATCTAATTCAAAGCCACTCCATGATTGCGGATTCCCTTACAAAAGCCTCTTAAATGATCTCCTTGGAGCTCCTTCAAAAAAAAATCCTTGTAGCAGACAAATAATCTTCCGGATCATTCTCTCACCAGTCATGTGGGGTGTTAAGATTGTGTTCTTACTTCTCCTCTGCCCCCATCTCAGTAGTTATGTGAACTGAGACAAGTTCATGTGACATGTCTGTAACACCCAGGGACTTCTCACTCTATGAGCTGACCCGGGTGGACCTCTTTCAATCTCTCCTTTGATTCTCTGTTCTCTTTTCTTTTGATTCTTCTATTTTTCCTTTCTTTTATTGATCTATCTTCCTTCCATCTCTCTTTCTTTACATCTCATCTATGACTCCTGACTCTTGAACCGTCTATGACTCAATCTACTCTTCCCGGTTTGCCATTTTCTCCAACTCAACACTCCTATCAACATGAATTAACTTCTTCAACTATTCTTGTCTAATCAAATATCATCTTCCATGGATATTTGTCTGGTAAGAGACTAATCCTCAAGATCACTCTAACTCAACGTCTCTGACAGACTAGTTTCATTGCTTGTAGTCATCCATCTATGCCGTCTTGACTCTGTCAACCTTGATTCTGCCTACATCCTGTGCCATCTGATCTCTTTGTTACCCATCAAATAACTCTGATCTGTTGGTCTTCTTATTCTTCCTCCTTCTCATGTGTCCATGTCTGCTTTTCATGTTTTCTAACCTTTGTCCATAGTCTTCTGGTTTTCATTTCTAAGAAATTAAATCAAAATCTTATCATAAACAATAACCACTGGGTTCTATTAGTACTTGAGACAGAAATGATTTCAATCCCTCCCATTGTAGCAAAACCACATTCCTTGATTTCTAAAAAAGCCTCTGGTTGGGTTGATCAGCTCAAAGATCAACTGCAAATGTATTCTAGATTGTAATAGACTTTGACTTCATTTCATCATTGGTTTTCATATAAATTGTGATTCTAATGCAGCTCATGATTTCCATTAATATAAAGGGTTATCACATTTTGAACATCATTATGCTGAGTGTTTTGAGTTAACATCATTATATTGAGTGTTTTGAATGAGAGTTTAATGGTAAGTCAGTTCAACTTGTGTTGGGCTGATTCCATCAGAAGCTTAAATTATGTTAATCTTGGTCAGCTTAACACAAGTTGAACTTGTTTATTTTTTGGTTTTTTTACTTTAGGTCTGGTCAAAAGACTTTTATTTTTTTAGCACTTTTACTTTAGGGCTGGTCAAATGACTTCTTGTATTTTTTTCCTGGTAAAAAGACTGGTATTTTTTTGGCACTCTTACTTTAGGGGTGTTCAAAAGACTTCTTTAATTTTTGGGCCCTTTTACTTTAGGGCTAGTCAAGTTGAACTTACTTTAGGGCTTGTCAAGTACTTGTATTTTTTTTGGTGTTTTTACTTTAGGGCTTGTCAAGTTACTTGTCTTTTTTTTGGTGTTTTTAGTTTAGGGCTAGTCCATTTACTTGTGTTTTTTTGGTTTCTTTTTACTTTGGGGCTAGTACATTGGATAGTCCCAGTTTTTTTGTTTTTTTTTATTTTTTTTAACCAAAAAATCAACATTTTTTGATTTCTTTGATTTTTGGTTGATTCCTGTTTTTTAGAAGGTTTATTTGATTTATGGGTTATGTTAGTGCCCTTTCATTCCTTTTTTTTTTTGGCTCACTGCATTTGGGTGGCGTGTTGGATGCCACCCACCTACATTTGAGCCATGTACAACTCCACACAGCTCGGATGTAGTTGTGTGGAATCCAACAAGCCGTTGGACCAGACTGGGTTGGTTGCGCAACTCTTTGAGCTATGGGGGGTCTTACACGGCTTGGATTTCACCGTGTGGCATGCCACACCACCTACTTTGAACCATGTCCACGGCTCAATGAGCTGTGAATTTAACATTACCCATAATTTTAATCAAGTAAAAAATTTGGGAAACAGATTAAAAATAATAATTACATGAAAATTTTTTCAATTATTTCAAAAAGATAAGCAATGAAAAAAATTATATATCATGGAAACATTTGCATGTAATTTCAGTGCTGGGTAGCATTCCATTACTCATGTTAAACCATATTATCAGTTTCAAATGAAATATTTTTTTTAGTTTTATTTTCATCCACTACCCATGCTGAAATTCTGGATAAAAAAATTCAACAAACGACTGCCTGTGGGTAAAAGCTTGATCTTGAATATAAAGATTGATATTTGAAATTTTCTGAACATGTGACTTTTTAGTTCTGAGGAGAATTGTTTGGAAGAAATAATTAATTGAGGAACTCTTGTTGGTAGAAATTTTGAGTGTTGTCCTCAAGAGAACCATGGCTTGAGTGAATAGTCATTATATGATATTCCTCATTTCCAGGCAGTGAATTCAGCAGTAATTAATTTATCTTTTATTCATAGGTATTCTTGAAACCTAGAATAACACAATCAATCAGGAAACTGGTAGCAATATAGTGGCTTTGTAAGTTTGTTAATAAAATATTGAATTCTTTTCTGAGTTGATGGAATCTGAAGTATCATGGAAAGTCTGGTTATTCCATTGTAATTTCAAAACTATCAATTTCAATTCCTTTGAAATATTTTGTAATAGTATTTTTTAATTAAATTTGACAAACTTCATCCAGGGCTTCATCTGGTCCCAAAAAAAAAACCGTTGTTGGCCAGGAAGATAAACTATCAATTTAAATTATTTTGAAATTTTGTGTAATATTATTTTTTACTCATGTTTAAATTTGATGAACTTCATCCAGGGATTCATCTGGTACAAAAAAAAAATTGTTTTTGGCCAGGAAGATGAATATCCAGCCTTAAAAATGAGGGTGAAATATAAAAAAATTTGAATTAAAAATCTCTCCAACATGCCCCTGGAGAAGCTACGCATCTTGAATCCCTAAAATATTCTATTTAGTCCAAATATGAAAAAACACCAACAGTAAAAAAATCATAGCCCTTGTGAATAAATTTGTAGCTTTATTCAACAGCCAAGATACCTGCACATATCTCCACATTTATGTGGCATTGTTACTTTGCCAAAAGTTTCAGATTTTAAGGCCCCCCACAGGAATTATCAAATAAAAATTTTATATGATTCCTCTTCAGTGAAATGGTAGGTTCAATGTGGGTTCTTCTATATTTAAAATTACTTTTTTACTGACAATTGTTTCAGGAAAAAAGTCTTTGGTATTCTTTCTTCCATCTGCCATCATCCATTCAAGGTGCTTCTGCATTTTTTAGAAATCATCATTCTCTTTGCAATTATTTCCAATGTTGATCCAAGAATTGTTTCTCAAATTTGCGCTAATCCAATGGCAGCTAAGGCCATTATCCAAAGAAACTCCAGCACCAGCACTGGAACTGTGAAACTTTACATGGCCAGAGGAGGTAAGGCTGCAATCCGTGTCCAAGTGATAGTATTTTGCACCCAAATTTTGGGAATTGATGAGATAAAATTACATTTACATGAACAGATGTGATATTTTTTAAATAATAGAATTTTTTGATCAAGTGGTAAATTAGGGAAAATCATAAAAAAGAATGATGTGAACAATTTTTCAAGTATTTCACCCAGTAAGCAAGTAGAACAAATTATATGACATCAAAATGTTGGTAGGTGATTTCAGTGATGGATAGAATTCAACACCCAATTTTAAGCCAATTAAATTTAAAAAAATGACATGAACAATAAGACACATTTGAGATAATTTCAATCAAGTCAAAAATTTGGGAGATGGATTAAAAAAATGATGAAATGGAACTTTTTTCAAGTATTTTGATGGATAAGCAATTCAAAAAAATTATATTACATGGAAATATTGGAATTTAATTTCTGTTTTGTAAAGCATTCCATACCTCATGGAAAACTATGTTTTCATTTTAAAATGAGATAGGTTTTTCAGTTTTCATTTTAACCACTACCCACATTGAACTTCTGGATCAAAAAATTGAAAATTCAGAATACAACTGCCCATGGGTGAAAGCTTGATCTTGAAGGTAAATACTAATAGTTTAATTTTCTGAACTTTTGATTTGTTAGTTATGAGGATAAAATTTTGGAAGAAATAATGAATTAGGGGGATCTTGTTGATGTAAATTTTGAGTTTTTCCCTCAAGGGAACCATGGCTTGAGTAAATATTCATTATATTATCCTCCTCATTCCTAGGCAGTTAATTCAGCAGTGATGAATTGATCTTGTATGCTTAGGTATTCTTGAAAACTAGAATAAAACAACCAATCAGGTAACTGGTATCAAGAAATTGATTTTTCAACTTTGGTCAGAAAATATTGATTAAACTTTCTAAAGCATGATCTTTGTTATAATTAATTCTTGTATAAAATCAAGAAAGTTCCCAAAATCAAGTTAAAATAAATTTATATTCACAATCACCTGCAACACATATTTGAATTGAGGGGGAAAACTTCAAAATGAATCCAGAATGCAGAATTCCCCAAACTTTTTTAAACTATTTGAGGATGTGTACCCTTTTAAGAAACAGGTAGATTTTGCCAAAATTCACCACCACAAACTCTTCATTATCCTCAAAAAGTAAAATCAAAAACCATTGGGTCTTGAAAGAGTCTTCCAACCAACTCAAGATTATGGCTATGAGTCATAGGTGCTTCATCTCACCCACCAGGATCATTGATAAATAATTAAGAGGGCTAAGAGCAATTGCATGCATTTAATATGAGCTCAAATATATTCCTCTTTCTATTATTGAGAAGATGAATCTTTTGCAAATCTGATTCATTGATAGCAGCATTTTTTTCTATTCAAGCATTCAATTCCTGGAGTTGATTCATCTGAAGATTTTGTTTTTGAGGACCCTTTGATCTTTGATCCCAAAATGATTTAAAGCTTCCACCATGAAGTTGAGGCATGAATTCGATTGGAAAAGTGTGATTTCTGGCTGAAAAAGTGCCAATAAAATTTCAAACAACTTTCTTGGCTTGAGATGGTGATTCTCCTCATGATATTTTTGTATTTTTGCTTTTGAATGATGATTTTCCTCAAGTAAAAACTTGGAAAAAGATTCATGCGTGAAATTTGCATAAGAAATTCCATTGAATTGCTTTATTTTATCAAATGAAGTAGCGCCAACAGAATTATTCAAAAAAATCTGAGAAACTAACTTTCTGAATCTTCAGGTTGAATTTTAAAAATTATCCCAATTCAAAAACCAATCTGAAAGTTCCTGCAATCTTTAATGACTGGATGAAATGTGAAGTATGATGGAAATTGTAAATATTTCATAATACTTGCAAAATTATCAATTGCATTTATTTTGAAGTAATGTGTAAGAATATTTTTTACTTGTGTTAATCTGTGAAGAACTTCATTCATGGCTTCATCTGGTTCAAATAAAACCTTTTTTTTGGCCAGGAAGATGGATATCCAGCCTTAAAACAGAAGATGAAGTAGCAAAAACTTTGAATGAAAAACCCTCAAACATGTCTCTGGAGGAGCTACCCACCTTGTATCCACAAATTTTTCTATTTAAACCAAATTTGAAAAAACATCCACAGTGAGCATATCATAGCCCTTATGAATTTACTTGTAGAGGTATTCAAAAGTCATGATTCCTTCACATATCTCTGCATTTATGTGGCATTGGTACTTTTTAAAAATCTAAGGATTGTGAGGAACCCCACAGGATTCATTAATGAAAATGTTTGTATGATTCCTCCTCATTAAAATGATTGGTCCATACTGGTGTCTTCTATACTTGGAATGACTTTTTTTACTGAAAATGAAGGTGGGATAGGAAACAATTTGAATGAAAAAAACTCCAACATGCCTCTGGAGGAGCTTCCCATCTTCAATCCCTAATATATTCTATTTCATCCAAGTCTGCACCAACATCAAAATTCACACAATCATGGCCCTTCTAAATGTATTTTTGGATTTATTGAACAGCCAAGATACCTTCACATATCTTCAAATTTATGTGGCATTGGTACTTTTCCAAAAGGTAAGGGTTTTAAGTAACAAACCACAAATTATCAATGAGGAAGTTTGTATGGTTCCTCCTCAGTGAAACGGTAGGTCCATTCTGGCATCTTCTATATATTGGAAAACTTCTCTCAACCAAAATTTTTTCAGGATAGAAGACTTTGGGGTATTTCTTCTTGCATCTGCCATCATTGATGCAAGCTTCTTTCATTTTTGAAGTAACACATGGGACAGGTATCATGTGTCTTTTAATTGCTTGAGAAATGTTTGACTGTGTGCATTTATCAGGTAGCTCTGCACAAAAAATCATGCCAATTTATTCAGATGTTCTTGGTGAGCAATCATGGTAAGGGATTACAAAGATGTGAGCATGATGCAGACCTCTTCCTGGAATTCTATAATTTTTTTTCTTCCCATTGTCAATCCAAATATTCCATTCATGGGTTTTGATTTTCAAACCTGTTTTACTTTATCTGGATTTTGTATGGAACAGGTTTGCCATTTAACTGATGAGATGGATGATGGATCCACTACTTAGAGCATGATTGGAAGCAGAATAGTGTCTGGATGGTGATCCAACTATAAAAAAATTGTGATTTGGGGGTTGAGAAATAATTGATGATTAAGATCAGGATGATCATATGTGGTGGGACTTGTCAAGTGATTGTAATTTGAATAGCAAAGAATTTGATCAGGATGTGAGTAGTGTGATTCATTTTGAAGCACAATGAAAGGAACTGAAGATTTTCTTCTATGAAGATTTGGAAAATGACTCATGGTTGTTTTATGCTGAGGAATCAAGGATACAAAAAATGTAGCTTGTGGTGTGTGAAGATGAGCAAATGCAATAGCAGGTGATATTTATGCAGAACAAATAACACCCAAGCTGTTTGATGTTTCACTGAAGGTGATATCCTTGGTTACATCCCCCTTTAGCACTGTTCTCTGTAACATATCTTGCAGCTCATTGATATTGCACTGAAGGTGTTCTCCCTGGTTACATCCCCCCTGTTACACTGTTGTCTGTTACATACCTTGCAGCTTCTTGATGTTACACTGAAGGTTTTCCTGTTGGTTACATCCCCCGGTTACACTGAAGATGTTGTAGGTATGTACATGTGTGTATTCAATACTTCTAAAAAAAAAGCAGACATAAACCATATGTTGTATGAGTTGGGAATGTTATGCATGGAGTTGTGTGATATATATACTGGGTAAAAAAAAGAAGACCCAACCTTATGTATAAGTACATACATGCAGAAATATGTATATACAAATGTAGTGAAAAAAGCACACACCATAAAAAAATATATTCAAAAAGCAGATAAATTTATATTCACATGGAGGGAAAAAAAGCAGACACTCAGAAAGAAAACAAAAAAAAATAAGTTACATTCAAAAAAAATTGAGATATATTCACATTGAGTGAAAAAAAATGGACACCTGCAGAAAAAAAACTACATAAAAAAGCAGAAATTTCTATTTTCACATGGAGCAAAAAAGCAAACACTCCAAAAAAAATACATTGAAAAAAAAAGTTGAAATTCAGATGCATGGCACGCATCCTTGACGCTGGGAAATGAAAAGGTTCTGCGCACCTAAAGAAAACAAAACCAATATTTATTGGGGGTGCAGGACCCAATCTTTTTAGTATATAGTAGAGATATATTCACATGGAGTGAAAAAAAGATGGACACCTGCAAAAAAAACTATATAAAAAATCATAAATTTCTATTTTCACATGGAGGAAAAAAAAGCAGGCACTCAAAAAAAAATACATTGGGGAAAAAAATGAAATTCAGATGTATGGTGTGCATCCTTGACAACAGGAACTGAACAGAGGATGTAGGATGGAGGCAAACAACACCAACATTTATCAAGGGTGCAGGTCCCAATATTTTTAGTATATAGTAGAGATAGACTAGGATTATTGCCCCCAATTTGGGGAGGGGAATTTTCATGGTGAAAAAGCTTGGATGAAAGAGGTGCATCCTCAAGGTTGGTAAGTTGAATGGAGAATGCAGGACCAAGGCAAACAACACCAGTATTTTTCAAGTGTGCAGGACCTAATATTTTTAGTATATAGCAGATATATACATTGGGAACCTATGGTGTGGTAGATGAAAGATTGATATGGTGGAAGACCTCATGGCCAATCCTGTTGACCATCAGCCATTGCACCTTGGTCAACTGGCATGATTTGCTTGAAATCATGATCTCATTTTTCAATAAAACAAGGCCACAAAACCTGGTAAACAAGTCTTCCAGACTTCATCTACTTGTTTTGTGGACTTGTTTACTGGAAAAAGTAGTATCATTGGAAGCCTTCAAAATATTTTGAGAAATTTCAACCTCTTCTCCTTCATGAACTGGTGCATCATCAAGTATTAAAAGAGAACATTTCTAGAATTTGGGTTTTATTATGACCTAAAATTCAGAGAAGTGACTTTCATTCACCCCCTTTTTCATCTTCCCACCACTTTTGAAGATTTCATAGTAGATGTGTACTATTTTAGCAAGTGCAGAAGCAGGATTCAAGCGGGGGTTTGAAGGTTTGATCAATTCCAATATGGACTTGATTGGAGCTGGTTGTGTTGGAATATCCTCCTCCACATTGAGTTGGGGCCACTCAAAGGTTTCATCAGGATCATTGTTGCTTGGCTGAACATCTACATCCCAGTCCTCAGCATCAATGGAATTGGATTTTTGAGCATCAAAAGCAGCTAAAGGGGTGATTTTGGCGTTTTTCCAAAGATTTCATCCATTTGAATATAAAAAGGACAAATGGAGTCCAACTTATCAACCACCAAGTTGATTCCCTTGGCTTTATCAGATTTGGTGATATCAAAGCCAGTGGAGATTTACATTGAGTGGTCTTTTTTTTACTTGGCTCAATAGTTCTTGAATTGATCCCTCATCTGTTTGGATGAAATATACAGCCTCAGTTTTGTTGTATCCTTTAGTTCATTGGCCATCAGGAGATAACCGTTAACCTTAGAGGATGGAGGTTGGCCAATGCATGTTTCATTTTTGGAGCCAAAGAAAGCATCATATTTTGGAGGAAATTTTGAGCCAGTTCACCATGATTATGTGATCAGCTTTCTTTAGCTGGCTTGAGCATTTGGAAGCTGATGGGGGAGTATTGTTTGTTGTAGGGTTCTTTGGGGATGTTTTCATAGGGGCATTGGATTTTTGTGTGGACTTGTGGGGGGAGGTTTACTGAGGGGCCATTTAAAAAGAGTAAGAGGGATGAAGGGATGAAAAAATGAAGCAGTGAAATTTAGGAAGTGATGAGATCAATTATTGATGAGAGCAATAAGTGATGAGAGGGTTAAATTTATGAGAGTGAGGAAGTGATGAGATCAATGATTGATGAGAGGGTTAAAGTGATGAGAGTGAGGAAGTGATAAGAGGGTTAAAGTGATGAGAGTGGGGAAGTGATGAGGGTGATAAATTGATGATAGGAATAAATTGATTAGAGTGATGAATCAGATTGTTCTGATGAGTTTGGAGGAAGAATGAGGTTGGAAACCAGGGGTGTATGACATGGACCAATATGTGGACCAATGTCTGGTTGAGGTTACAAAAAACTTTAAGTAATTTATCTAAAAAAAACCCATTTATTTTCAGGTAACTCTGACTCATCTGACATGAAATAAGGGAGTTTTTTTATTTTTAATTGCATGTTAGAAATTTTTTTATTTTTCTGAAACCTGCCATTCAAAAATTGGCAGGTGCACTAACTCTGATACACCCTAATTTATTTTTTATGACTAATATGGCATTCTTGGTTTCCACAATGTTCATAATTATTCCCACGGCTATCCTCTCCTTTTCCATTCCACATCCCCTTCTACCTTTGCAACCCTCCTAATTTCTTCCTTCCACAGATTCATTTTCCAATCATTTACCACAGTTTTGATCAAAATAAATAAAATAAGGAAAATAAACCTCTATATTTTTTGCTATAGAAAGTAAATAAATAAAAAGATTATAATCCCAACCTTAAAATAATAAGTTCTGTGTTGAATTTTGATTTTTCTACTGTTTTTTTTCTTTTCAAGAGATAAGTAATTTAATAAGTAGGACCAGAAAACCTGATTTTGGCAAATTAAATTTTCACTCCCTCAAGTCGGCATCAGCCCACATCTGAAGTATTCCAGGATTTTTTGCCTGGAGTTTCAGAAGGTGATTGCAAGTAATTTTCAGACAGCAGATGATTTTATTTATAATTTCCCATTTCAAGTATAGAAGTTTCTCACTATAGTATGATATTTAGATGGAAGAAAATAATATATCCAGCCAAGTCCCTATCACCACAGAGTTGATTTAGCCAACAAAGGATTGGAAGGCTTCTAAATCAATGGCCAGATGCTCAGAATTTCTTTTTTTCAAATATTTCATAAATTACAGTAGAACATCCTGGTTTTCATTCCAAAATTTTTAAATCATTTGTTTGATAAGTACATGTTGATCCGGATGAAAATTTCTGTCTGGTTAGGTAATTATAATTGCAAACATATTATCACAGTTGCTGTTCCTTTCTAGCTTAAATTTCTGCTCCATCTTTTCACACAGTTTAATCAAAACACATGTTTTTTACTTAACACAAGGAAATCATTGAGATGAAGCTATATTGAAACAGTATTTTTGCCTTTTTGGTAGATGTAAAATTCTTTCTCAATTTCCCTCCCATGAAAAAAGAATCTCAAATTCCTTCTAAAATAAAAATTTTCACTGTGCCCCTTTTTTGGTTAAGTAAGGATATTCCTTTATTCTCATAGCCTTTCAATTAATTTCTATGCTCAGGTTTACCAGTGCTTTGAAATAAGTGATATTCATGATTGGTGAGTGTAGATAGCCTTCCAAGAAAGCCAAACTGTGAATTTAACATTTGAAGGGGTGGTCCCCATTTTTCTTGCAGGTGATTGGAAGTTCCAAGATCAATTGAATTTTGTAAGTTAATTTTGCTCAAGGTGGTGATTTTTTGAATTCAAGAATACTGCTTGTTGCCAATTATTTTGGTAGTTCATTCAACCATTCATTGCTACACAATTCAAAATGAAGGCTTAATCATGTTTGTGGTGATGGGTTTTTTGATGAGTTGTTTGGGCTGAATGTTTCAGAATTTAGAAATTTTGGGTTAAAAGAGAGACTTGGTGTTATATTTCCAGAATACATGACCTCTACAATTATTTTTTTAAATGAAAATTTAATAATTGATGCTCTGTTTTCAAATTTGGTCTTTTTCTCTTTGGGGAATGTGTGTAAATTCAACAGTTCCAAATTTCTTGAGTGTAGTTTAACTGTGTGTGCTATTGTAGATATATTTAATGGAGTTTTTTGAATTTTATTTTCTGTTTTGGCTGCAGCTGTGGAAAAATTAGGCATTTTTTGCAGGATAATGACCCTAATAATTTGGAAATCTGGGCCTGCGTGAGCATGGTGCGTGAAGTTTCTTCTAAATCCCAGTTCAAATTCCAAGATTTTCCATTGCATTCAGGGATGAAGGGGGACATACAAAAGATTTTTTTACCTAGTGGTTCAATATTTTTCTGAGTGACTTAGACTGGTATTCCTTTCTTTTGTAAAATAGATTAATCAGGCCCTTGTGAAAATGTTGCTGAAGGTATTCTTTGGGTTTGCAGGTGAAATTAGGAATTATTTGGTGGTTCTTCATGAGATGGAAAAATATATAATTGGATGGATTTTCACTGGTGACAAGGAGGATTTTTTTTCCATCTTGGTAAATTCCCAAAATGATTGAGTACAGTTATATAAAAATGATTTCCATTAGGGATTTAATCTTTCAGAAATTTTTATTTTCTTGTAGTATTTGGAGTTTGAAAAAGGCCATTGATCAAAGGAATCCAGTATTTTATATAAAAATATTGTACATCTTCTCTCAAGTATGCTTTAAACATATTTTCTAGTACATTCCCAAGAACAAAATGGTAGAAATATGCAAATTATAAAAAGGGATTGAGAGATATATCAACTTGGTGATAAAATCAATAGGGGGGAAGATAGGGAAACAATTGAAAAGAGACCATGTATAATTATGATAAGAGGTGGTTATTTAATGTTTAGGATAATTTAAAACTAGGCATTTACCACAGAAATAAAGTGATTAGAAATATTCAAAAAATTGATCAAGAGAGATCAAGTTCACTTGAGTTGTTGGCCATAACCCCCTTGCACACCAATTGAAAATTTAAATTTTGATGGTCCCTCTACCAATGGCATGAATTTCAGCTTTTAGTTTCAGAATATTCTTGAAAGAGGGTTCTGATAAGTGGAATAAAATACTAAGTGATGGAAGACTCCTTCAAAAAAGATTTTCCACTTAGTTTATAAAAAGGTTGCTTGTTCTAGTGACTAACCTGATGATATTGGTTTTCATGTGCCCCTGGTAATTGATGCTTGCTGTGTCTATTACATTGAATTTGTTTACTATCTGAGGAATTTTGTTCTCATTTTTAGGTATTAATGGTTCCATAAGGTCTGTAGTGTGTGAGGGAGTATTGTAAGCAGCCCCAGGGGTTAAAGGTGAAATTCAGCAAGAGCGTTGGGCAGCTCCCTTGCCAGTGGTCTGTGGTATTAAAATAGGAGAAATTGGCACCAATAAAAGTTTGGAGAAAGTTTGATATAACAATTCTACCAGCTTCAATTTTCAATTCCATGGAATTTAGGTCTATTATGTAATTTTGAAGCAAAAAAATTGTTTCTCTGGATCCTGGTTTTTGTTTTTATTGCAGTTTGTTCTGTGTTTTAATTTTTTTTCAAGGCCAAAACCAGGGTTTCACCATGTTGATAGTGTATGGATTGTCTGATTTTTTGCCTCCTGTGACTTCACTATAGAATTAGTTGATGATTTATTGAGTAATTTTATCTCTTGATTTTTCAAGTTGGTCTAATTTGAGTCTCCAATGTTTTTCAAAATTAAGGTCCTTGCCATCTCTGGCAGAAGTGGGGCTCAACTTGCATCACATTCAATATCACATCCTTTTCTTTTATGAATCCTGAACAGCTTAGGTTGAAATATATATTAATTATTGTGAATCTGATGAAAATAAATCCTGTCCATTTTCATGAGATTTCAAAAAAGCTTCCACAGAGTTAAGCTTTACATATCCTGGTCAACAGTTGTATTTTTTTAGATGGTCTTCAATGAATTTTCAGCTGTTGGCAATTTGGAAACCAAGTTCTTAAGCTGCCTATCAATGGTCAGACTAAAGAATAATTTGATTTCAATGTCCTAATTTTGGTTTAGAAACCAAATATTTACCAGTCCAAAGTGAGTTCTGTTGAGTTATTAGGGGGAGGAACCCATTGAAAATACTGTAGAAATTTTAAGTTGAAGATATCCTGAAGTTAATATTTAAGGAAGAGGATATATTGTGGCACCCAGAGTGGGATATGCTCAAGGTGGACTCAGAGCAAGAATTTGCAAATAAAGAAGGAGGAGTCTGAATGATTGTATTTCAATGATGGGTAAATTTTTGGTTCATAATGAAAAAGAGCCCTGGAGGGGGGCCTAACAATATGGAAGAATTTGAATAGTTCAATTGTGGAAGTGGTTAATTCCAATAGGGAAAAACAATGATATTTAAACTATGGGGTTAGAATTGATAATGAATCCTATGGGTATATGTATCATAAAACCTATAGGGAATAATAAATGCATACAGAATACCCATAGGGTCTTTCCATCAGAGTGTATGGGTCTGTTTGCTTTTTTTTCAGTATGCTTTTTTTTTCAGTCCACTTCTTCTTTTTTTAAAGAAATTGACACAAAAACTGACGTATCTAAGTATGTATGGTTTATTTTTATTTGTTTCTTTTTTCATAATTTTCAACTAAATCTTTGTATGTATATAAATTCTTTCTGATTTATGTGCATATTTGAGGTTTCCTCATGTTTTTTTCATACTTTTCAACAACATATTTGTATGTAAATAAGGTTTTTTTAATATCAAACCCATACAGGGCCAAAACATGTAACAGGTCCAAAGATGTAACTGTCACACTCTAAAATGTAGGTTTATTGTTTACTATCACTTTGAAATATTCCCCTCTCCTCAGTATCATCTTCCTCAGTCCAAAATCTGAAACAAAAGCATGCTAACCATCATATGTAATCTGTTGCTACTTTTGACACTAACAAAGGAACTTCCATCTCTGGAAAATCAGTGATAACCTAAAATTGAACTTGCAATTTATATTAAAATCCAAAAATATTTCCAATTCAACTTGCAATTGGGGTTGCACCCTCACATTTCCATCTCTGGACATCCATGGAACTTGCACAAGCCTAGCTGCCTTTTCAAATCCAATTCCGGTCACTTTCAAAAATTAATTTAAAAAATTCTATATTCAATCATCTAATTAATTTAAAATTTCACTAAAACTTTCCCAGGAACATCAATCAGTCTTCTTCTGTCACCTTAATTACATTCATCATTTTCCCATTTGCATTGCATTCCATCATCCCTTGCCTGTACCTTGGATGCAATAATTTCTTGTAACCTTTCATTTCCATACATTCACTGAATCCTTGCTATTCCAAACTAGATAGAACATCTATCAGGTTTCATCTAGTCATCCCCATCACAATTTAGATTAACTCAAAATTCAAAGAACTTCACCTGCAGATTTTTTCCTCAGTTAGTAAATTTCATATTTTCTTGCATTCTTGCTGATTCTGAATCTTTGCATCAAGATTTGCCTCAGTTCCCTCTTTGAAAAATATCTCTTGTAGTTTGCACCTGAATTTTAACATTAAACTTAAACTTTGAAGGATAGCCTTACTAACTTTGAGACTTATCACAGTGTTGGTCATTCTAATTTGCACCATTTACATTTAATTCTCCCCCCTTTGAGTACATGGGGTGGGCACATGTCAATAAAAAGGACAAAATATGTAAAAAAGGACAGAAGATTCAACAGAGGACTTTGAAAACACATGTAATGAACACTGATTCCTAACTTGGTTGAAATTTTTCTTTTGAACAGTGAAAATTTGTATAACAACCCTTCCACCCCACTTTGATTTGATGTAATTTCCCCTCAAACCAGAAATAAACACAATGGATTTTATTTTCTCAAAAAAAAAAATGAATAACTTTAAAAATTCAAAAATTCTTTTCTCAGAAACAAAATTAGTAATTTCCCAAATTTATCACATAGAAGAAGGTCATCCTCCCCTTAATTTTTGGTTCCAAATTCACTGCACCAATCATGTTCCAATGTCTTTCTTTATGATACCCATCACCATAATATGGGAACCACTTCCTTATTCCCACCTAAATCATACCTTTCCAACCATACTCTACATAGAAGTCACAATTATTTATTTCAATCTGCATACCATACCAGATACAAAAATGATCATTATACCTCTGCCATCTCACACGCTGTTATAAAACTTTAAATTCACCTGCCTGACCAACAAAATGTTTTTTTTTACCCTTATGAATCCCTGGATGTAGTTTTTCAAAGATAAAACCAAGCTAAAACCATTCTCACAGAAAACCTCAAAATGAATTCTATTGATCCATCTGCAAGGACCATCAAATACTATATATTTCCAGAAAATTTCACCTTCCATCCCCAAAAAACAGAATGGAGCCAAAGACAGAGTTTTTGCCATTGGGATAATTTATACTGTTTACCATGCAGATTAAGGTGGTTTCTCAGATTTTTGTTGAATAATTCTGTTGGTGCTACTTCATTTTATCACCTAAAAAAGTTCAATTTAATCTCTTACTCAAACTTCAGACAGGAAGATTTGGCCAAGGGTCTGCTTAAGGATGATCATCATTTGGAAACAAAAATGGAGGAAGCTAAGCAATATCTTTGACCTGATGAGCTAAGGAAGTTGTTTGGAATGCCTTTATTACTTTTAAATCCTACAGACCCACATTAAATATGTAATTTATCCTTCAATTTAATTGTTTATGATTTAATTTATCCTTGAATCACAGACCAAATAATTATCAAAAATGAAATATCAAGATCCATAAACCCTATATTATTTCAAACTTTTTGCACAAGTTTTGAAGAAGCTTTTACTTATGTTCCAAGATTTGATCAATCAGTGGAGGCAAAAAGGAACAACCAGAACTGGATTCTTTAGGGAATAAAAAAGCTTTTATAAATCAATCAGACTTTCAAAAAATCTCTCTTCTGAATCATAGACAGAATAAAATCTTTTATCTGATAATGAATGCATGAAATTCTTATCAAAACTCTTACTTCTTTATTGATTGACCCAGTGTTTCTGGATCAACCTCCAATGTAAATTATTCCTAGCTTTTATCATATAATATGGAAGAATAGATATTGCACATGCTGTTAGTTGAATACCTGCAATGAATCTACCAAGTGGAAGAACAGCTCATCTCACATTTGGATTTCCTCTGATTTTAAATCAATCCTCTGTATCAAGAATATCAAAGAATTCTCAAAAGGGTGGATATTTCAAAAAGGCTTCTTTGATAATCTGGTATGAAGCACCTATGAGTCATAGGTATGCTCTTGAGTTGTTTGACCGGCACTTCAAGGCCTCATGGATTCCAAACTACCTTTTGGAGAAAAGTGATGGTACTTGGTGGAGAATTTAGTAAAATTTTGCCTGTGGTTAAAAGATTTAATCATCTCCAAATTGTTGATGCAATTTTGGTTAATTCTTCTTTGTAGAGAAATTTAAGAGTTTTGCGCCTTACTTCAAATATGCATGCTGCAGGGGATCCTGATTACTAGAATTTCTTACTCAATGTTGGAGATGATCTGAATAATATACAGGTTTCAAAGAAAATTCTGCTTCCTGAGCACATGGTCATCCATGGCTTTAGTGAAGATCAAGCTTTTGATAGATTAATCAATTTTTTTTTCAAGCTTGCACCATTTCTACCTTGAATATGGTCATACAATGGACTGTTTCATTGTATGTTGCAAAAATACTGCAGTCTACAACATAAATACATTTCTACTGGATTCCCTTCCTGAAAATGAAGAAAAACAGACTATGAAGACTCATTACAGCCATGAATCTGTTGAATATTATTCTCAAAATCTATAAAAACAAGAGTTCCACAACACATCATTCATTCCCAAATTTCCTACCCATAGCTTGACTCTGAAAGTGTGTTCCCCTATATTGATTTTGAGGAACATGGACAATACAATTGGGCTTTGCAATGGAACTTTCTTAATTTTCTTCAGATTGGGAAGCAATTTTTTAGTTGGAAAAATTGCAACTGGTGATTTATGGTGTGTAAAGCCCACCTGGGCACCATGTAAAGTTATTTAAAATTTTTGTAAAGTGCATGTGGCACTTTTTAAAGTTGACTTGGAACCAGGCCAAGTAATTTGGGAACCTTGTCAAGCGCCTGTTGGCACCCAGCCAAACTATGTTGACGCTTTGTAAAGGCCCACTTGGTGCCAATCAAAGCAGGTCACAATGACCTGCTCACAACTCATTATTCAGAGCTCATATCTAAAAAATAATGAAAAAAACTTTATTTCTTTTAAAAAATGTATTTAATAATTACATAAATATATCTACTATTTGATGCAATGAAAAATAAACCATGAATTTTCTTTTTTGGAATAAGCAATGGATGAAAGGCTTTCTGATAGTCTAGAAAAGTACATTTGAGGGAGGTAGGTTGAGCTTGTAGGGCTGATTTCCAAGATTGCCAAGATTTGAGGAAGAGGTGTAGGATTGGATGAGGGGATTGAAGTTTACAGTTTAGGAAAGAAGGAGGAGGGGATCATGATAGTTTGGAGTAACAACTGAGGGAGAATGGAGCATGTAGGGGTGATAGGTAGGGGGATAGCCCATCAGTGACCAAGTCAAACCAATTGATGAGATGGCATGATAGATGATGAGCAGATGAGATGTAGCAATGATTGATGAGGTTGAGGGTTGGGATGGAGGATGAGTAAAAAAAAAGAGATCAAGAAAGATAATTAGAATAATCCTAAAATAAAAAAAGAATCAATAAAAAATTAGATTAAAAAGAAAACTCACTTTTTTAAAAAACAAAGAGATGATTGATGGTTGGTGAAGAGTGGAGGAGAGAGAAGCTGTTTGGCCAAGTGCAACCAGCTTTGATTGGCTTCCAAACAAGCTTGATTGGGTTTCAAGATTGGCCCTCCACAAGCCCAACCCAATCAAGCGTTCTGGGCACACAATCAAGCATTCTGGGCACCTATCCAAGTCCTGCTTGTCATGTGCCAAGTGGACTTGACCTGGTGCGCAAACGCACTTGATACACCATAATAGGAAGGCTAGTTGAAATTCATCAGATCCCATTGGTTACTGACCCTGATGAAAATGGCCTCCCTTTCAAGTTGATTTGCAAACAGTTTCCAGTAAATTTGGCTTTCTCATTGATGATCTACAAATCTCAAGGTCAGACAATTTCAAATGTTGGTCTTTATCTGCAAGATCCATTGTTTGGCCCTGGTAAGTTATATTTAGCATTTTCAAGGAGAAGATCCAGTCAATCAGCAAGGGTAGTGATCATACACAGAAATGATAACCACATTTTGTTTGAAACTGATAACATTGTTTACAATCAGGTTTTCAATGCCATGCATCCCATAAACTGATGCATTTGAAATGTACATTGTGTTTGGCATACTTGTATATCAATAAATTGATATTTATTTTTTAGCTCAATCCTGATTTGAGTGAAAATCAAAAATTATTTTTATTTTTCACATTTTTCCAATCAACCCAAATTTCATCCCCAATCCAAATTATTGAACTCCAATCAGTCCACAAATTTGGGGGCAATACTCTAGTTTTATTAAATACAACAGATGATGTGTGTTGATGTGAGAGAATGGTCTGGATTATGCTGGAAATATCAACATGTGCCTTGGGTATCTATTTATTGGATAAATTGCGCCATGCATATGCATTCATTACATGGTCGAGGCCAGTACTCACTGGCATGTGGGAGGGCAGGATGAAGATTGTCGAAGCGATGCATTCTGGATCCCCGGTGATGGAGCCACACCACTTAGGGGGAGAAGGGAAACCCGCCGGGTGTTGAGCAAAAATCGATCACGTCTCCCAGACCGCGCGAGACTCGGTGGCGCAACGCGCAACGCGATACCCAGTCCCAGCCCACTAAAGCTCAAAGACTCAAACCAGGAGGGCGATGGTAAGCAGTACATCTTTCCTCTCATTGAATGATAAGTAGAAGTACACGAAATGATGTATGATTGTTTCATTCGAAATTAGATCTCATAAGATATATTTCTACCGGAGTTAAAGATCAAAATTACAGCAGCAGAGTCTGCCGGATAAGCAAACCGTCACTTGAGCTAACGCTCGTCAACGAGCATAATGTGAGTCGCCCCGATTCCGAGTGAGGCCCCTCGATTGTAAAACAAAGGGTTGGGCTATTGATGCCAAGATCTTAGGGACTTCCCCAATAGGGATGATGAAAAACTGATCATCAAAATTTTTCATTCCACCCCTCGTAGGTCTTCCATCGATAAATTGGCGATCCGTGGGATTAGGAGTTTTGACAATCAATCGATGGCCGTCATTCAATTCTATTCTCCTTTGACCGTCATCGTTGGGCATAATGGTAGTGGTAAAACAGTTTGAGTCAAATCATTCCCTTCATTTTATTCTTCCTCTTCCTTTCATTCGAACCCAAATACCCACCATATTCTAAAATTTCTTCCATCATCGGTGGCATCACTGACATAGTCAGGCATTTCTCTTTTCGCATCAAAAAACGCACAAACTCGCACACTGGATTCATTCCTCAATTGTGCCGATTCGACATGAAAATTTCAATATCGCGGACATCGTTTCTCAATTAATTAATCAAAAAAACGGGGAATCTTGCAGACAATTATTGAATGTCTCAAATATATCACGACGGGTGATTTGCCACCAAATACCAAAGGGGGTGCATTTGTACATGATCCCGCAATCGCAGGTGAATCAGTAGTAATGGCTGAAGTTTTACTTAGGTTTAAAAACCTGGCTGGTACCAAATTGATAGCAAGTAGAAGGCTTCAAGTCTCTAAGAAAAAAAACACTGCCCTTACCATGAAAACTCTTGAGGGTACTTTATCTTACCATGACGATGCCTCAGCTTCCCACGCCAAAGTTGGTGACATTTCCTATCATCTGATTGCTCTACCCATCTCCAAGTCGAGCAACCCCAAGGAAAAGAAGAAAATTCCAACCAGTTGAGAAGTCACTGTGCGGCTCATTTTGGCATGCCTTCATTGAATTCCCCTGATTTCATTTCCAGAGACGGACTATTTCAACCAAATGTGCTGAGATGGATTCAGAAGTACCCCGACACTTGGGTATCTCGAAGGCCATCTTGGAAAACGTTATATTTTGTCATCAAGAGGACAGTAATTGGCCCCTCTCCGAACCTGCAGGTTTGAAGAAAAAGTACTGTCGACTTCCACTCTCTTCATTTAGCTTGCTCCCATCAACTTGACATTGATAGAAATTTTCGCTGGCATGTTCATTTCCTAAATCTAAACAAATAGATTCGATGAAATATTTGAAGCTACCAAGTTTGCCATTTTTTTCCTTTTCTTATTTTCCGTTAATCTTTATAAATATTTTTAAATTATACCTTGACGATAGAATCACCATCCCTATGCCTTTCCTTCCTTTAAATCAGGTATACGAAAGCATTAGATAACATAAAATCAATTAAGAAGGAGGCCGCGATTGAACTCAAGGTCGACAAAGAAAAATACAGTTCCCTCGTGATTGACAAGAATCGAGCGGAAAAAGTACATCGACTTTTCCCTAGTTGACTTGACACAATAGGCTGATCCAAGACCGTTGACTTTGATGAACGCAAGCTGCAAAGCAGTATCGATAAAATTATTGCCGGAATCACAGTCAAGGAACAGCGGCAGCAGGAATTAGAAGATGACATTCGCCGCCTGACCGAGGAACATAAGCAATTTTACGAGGGCGCCCTCCGCCATAGAGAGATTCTCAACGAACACTCTACCATCACTAACCAAAAAGACAATAAAATGAAGATTATCCAAGATCTACTAGAGCACATTGACGAGATTAAAGACGGTACTTTCTTCACTGTTTCGGTTCAGACTTTTCCCCCAAGCTTCAACTAAAGCTGCGCATTTCACACAGTAACCGAATCTGAGTTGATTGAGCGAAGGGACCAATCTAGAAGGAACTTTTCCAGCCATGCTCACCGTCTGGCTGAAGCCAAGAAGCAACTGGCATCAACCGAGGAGGAGCTGGCAAGATCCCGCCGTCGGCATCAAAACAAATTTACACAGCTTGGCCAACTGAAAGCCCAGACGCAAGTAAGCATGTCCATTTCTCCTTTGTTCGTGCCCTTAAATTTTGAGCGTGACTGTGTGTTGTAACTTCTGATTTTTAAATTACATTTCTTTCACAGAGCAAAGTGAATGTCCTCGAAGAACGTCAAGATGTCATCGCCTCAATCTGTTCAAAGCATGGCATTGCGGGCTTTGAACGCATTGAAGAAACTAGAGTAGTCGAGTTTTTGAACGTATTGCGAGATTCCCAAAAGCGTGCAGTTGCCAAACTGGAAAGGATTAAGGTATACGCCCTTGTTCAATCTCTATCACGTTCTCGAAACACATGAAAGAAAGTAATCACCTGCATTCCTGATCTAGAGAGGAGGAAAGAAGTTAGAAGAGGAAAAACAAGCTGAGATCTTTGAGCTGAAGAGTGATGTAGCATCTAAGCGACAACAAAAACAAGCTATTAGTAACCGCGTGGTACGTATTGGAAGGTCCCCACGTATGATGTAGTAGTGAATTTCCCGGGCTCATTAGGTGCTACGTTGAACAGGATGATATAAGAAGCAAAAGCCGAAACGTGGTCCACCAGATTGAAGGGATTAAGGTTTCTGAAGCTGATATCAAAATTCTCCACGACACCTTAAAGACCCGTCGGGAAAGTTTGTCAGATATCAAACAAGAACTGCTTACCGCTGATCACGACCGTGAAGTCAGGGTCAAGCAAGAGGACATTGGAAAACTCGAAGCTTCACGAGACGAGCTGCACGCTGAGCTGATGACATTGAACCGACAGTCTGATAAACGGGCTAAGTTGGCACTCAAGCGCACAGATGTTGAGAAAAAAAAACAGGTCATTACAGCACTGTTGCGTCTTTTCATGTTTATTCAAGGCTTTTGATATCACAAACTCGTTACTCGGAAGACTAATGATTTATTTTAACTACATTGTCACTCCAGGATTGAGGCCCATGGCACCAGCTTTCGCCAGCTGGTTGGCGCAGAGATGACACCTGGGGCAGCCGAGCAAGAACTTGTTGGCGTTATCCAGTCAGTCGAATCGAAAAGTTTGGCGGCCGAATGCTAACATTGGTGCCACACCGTCTAGGCTTACCGACCGCCAGTTGATGGAAGCCACTGTTTGTCGAGACAGCGTCGCGATGGAAAAGCAAACAATCAATACTAGGCTAAGTTTAAACCAGGACAAGTTGGCGACGGTCAAACTGGAACTCAAAAGTCCGTTTTCCACTTAAAACTTGTGGCTTTGTTCTCATCTTGACCAAAGGCCTCGGAAACGGATGATCTTACCCTTCCGAATCACACAGATCTCGAGGAACAGATAAGCGCCGCAACAGAGGGAAGCGCCGTTGCACAATGTATCACTGAAACCGAAGACGGGATTCAGCAACTAACACGGTCAGTCTTCCTTTGTCTTTTGGTTTCACTTCCAATGTGTTTGAGCACTCATGCGTGTATCCGCCCCCAATGGTTTCGTTTGATGTACTGCAGTGAATTAGATGAAATGACGTTTGCGTCTACCTTTTTCAAACACTTACTAGACAATGCCAAAAAGACAAAGCAATGCGGAGCTTGTCAGCGCGCATTTCACGACGAGAGTGAAATGGCGAGGTTTGATCGATTTGTGAGTTGAACCTTTCGTTTGACTTGTACCTAACTTTGCCTTGATAGAGTTTATTCTGGGCGATTAATCCGACTCGTTTTCTTGACATTCAGTGCGTTCAAAAAATGGAAAGGGCGCCAGCGAAGAAAGCAGCCAAAGAGGCAGAACTACTAGATTGGAAAGCTCAGCTAGACAATTTGAAGGAGCTCTTGCCCTTGGAAGTATCGTTAACTACACTTCGAGAAGTTGACGTGCCGACTTTGGAGCGCGAAGTTAAAGAACTTGAAGCCAAATTAAGCTACTGCGACCAGGAACTTGAGAAGGTTGTGTTGGAATTCTTCCCAACATGCCCATCTGCAGTGAAGTTTAGCTTCGTGAGGTTGATTTGCACTGGGCGTGCAATTTCTCATGTTCAAACAGGCACAGGGGGAGGTTGCGAAATTGCAAGACCGTCAAAGTGATTTGGGACTGCACAAGAGTTATGCGGCCGATATTTGTAGAATGAGTCGAGAGATTGCAGAACTGGCCCGGGAAATTGAGAGTCTTGAAACGGAGTTGTTGAGCTCCGGAACGACAAGGACCGCAGACAATGTCCAAGAAGAATTGGATGATCTGGGATTAAACCTGTGAGTGAGCAGTGAAATATGTATGAATTAGAAATGCACCATTCAATCCTATTCGTCGCTGCCGTAAGGTCGGAAACGAAGCGAGAGCTGGAGGGTCTCATTATCGATCGAGAACAGAAGCGGACAATGATGCATAACCTAGAGGCACAAATTCATCAGTCAGAATTGGATTTTAACGTCAAGCAGCTCCAAATCAAGGAAAGGCAGTCGTTTGTTGAGCAGAAGGACGAATTGAGACGCGAGATTACTGACCTCCAGCAGCAAATGAAGGTATGTCGCTCAGCCTCATGGGGCAGCCTGTGTGCTGATACGAAGAAAAAATCAAGCCTATGAACTGAAATACCAGTAATAAATGGCATCCCAGGCGATCGAGGAAGAATTAGGGACGTTTACCGCGCCATTGGCGAAAAAGGAAGACGAACTAAGCAAGATCAGAACCGAAAACGCTGCGAAAGAAAATGTAGAGGTACAGCAGGTTCAAATTTACAATGAGAGCTTGAACCGACTGGAAACTATAAACAAGGAACTTCAAAAGTTTGTGAATTGAAACCAATAAAACTGGTCGAACCCCACCCTAATACATTTTTATAATTCTTCTTGGCCCCTGATTGTCTGAAGATTGAACGAAATGAACATCGATTCAAACTATCGACAATGCCAGCAGGAGATCGACACACTGGATAATTCCATCAAGGTTGCTACCCAACGAATGACGGAATTGCAAGAAAGCTTGTCAGACTTGGACAAGGAGGCTTCCAAAGCCAAAGCCTTCGAACGTAACGTTGGGGATAATATTAGGTTGAGGGCTTATCAACGTGAAATTCAAGAGTTAGATCTTAAGTTGGCTGAGCTCGACATAGACAGCGCTACCAAAGCTAGCAAGGAATACGATGAAAGTTATCACACAGCTCGCAAATATCTAACGGGTCTTCAAGCCGAAGTGAGGTTATTTTCGCTCGAATAACTAATCATGTACTGGTCTTGATGAACTCTTCTATCGTTGCAGCAAGCCAAACTGGGAGGAGAAATCGGAATCGATAAGAAAAACTTGAAGGACAAAAGAAGCGAAATGGATTCTGAATTCAAGGATATAACGGAACGTTATCGTAGCCAATTAGTTAAGGTTAAGGTAAGGAAATGATCAATGGCTCGAGCTCATGGTAACCGTCTCAATCTAACATTTCCCGGGGATTTGAATAGACCGTCGAGCTAGCAAATCAAGACCTAGACAAATATGCCAAAGCATTAGATCAAGCCATCATGAAATATCATTCCCATAAAATGGCAGAAATAAACGATACAATTCAAACCTTATGGCAAAAGACCTATCAGGGGACAGGTTAAGCCTTACATCGCTCTCCCGTTTTCATCCTCAGAAGACTGGAGGTTTGGAAAATGAACCAACCGTCTTTATGCATACAGATATCGACAACATCTCGATCAAGTCCGAGAATGAAAACCTGAAAAGCAATCGATCGTATAATTATCGAGTGAATAACCTCTCTGTTTTTTTAAGTCATCCATCTGTCAAAGAAAAAGACCCTCAAACTTTCCCGAAAAAAATCTTACGGTCGCCGAGACGATTTAATGCCTTGGTACTTTTCCACTAGGTCGTTATGATGAAAGATCAAGTTGAAATGGACATGAGAGGTCGTTGCTCGGCTGGCCAGAAAGTTTTAGCATCGATTATAATCCGATTGGCGTTGGCTGAATCGTTCGGGACCAATTGCGGTATCCTTGCGCTCGATGAACCGACTACTAACCTGGATAAGGAAAATATTAATGCTTTGGCCGCTTCATTAGCCGAGTGTGTGGTCGCTCTCGTTGGCCTCTTTTATTTTCAGAGCGGAAGTTTACTGACTTCTGCATTCTGGTATGGTTAGAATAATCAAAGAAAGAAGGGATCAATCCAACTTTCAACTGGTCGTTATTGTCAGCACCCATCCTTTGTTGCTTGATTTGATTATTTACGTAATTACCTAGGCATGTTGTTGCCTTACTCAAACCTGTTTGACCCCACAGACTCATGACGAAGATTTCTTAAATCAATTGGGCCAATCTGATGTTTTGGATAAGTACTGGTAGGTCATTTATTTATTTCTCATTCCTATGGTCTCATTTCCTCTTTTTATCCTGGAGGAATTGATCCTCATTAGCCCTGTCATTCTTTTTTTGTGGGTGGGGCGGTTTCAAGGCGTGTTAGTCGGAATTTACAGCAAAAATCAATCATCGAGAGGCAGCGACTCATCTAGTCCCCCGCAGTTCGTCATCTGCGACGATCACATGAATTTTTCCAAAACAAAAAAGCAAACAAAAAGAAGAAAAGCGAGATACAGAAAATTAGGCAATACAGCAGTGATGGCCGTCGCTGTGGGAAATGCCAATTGCGCAGCATTGTGATAACCCATGATGACTAGGCTGTTTTGGCCCTACTTACCGGATGACTGACGTATTTTTCACACCATCAGCAACTTACTTGGGCTGGTAATATAGTTCTTATTAAAGGGTTCCCCATGACAAACGTGTATCAATTATGTGTGTAATGAGCTCAACCCCAAAATCACACCAAATGGTAAGCTTAGTACTACCTCAAACCATTGGAAATTTTGACTAGGGAAAATGCCAATAAGGGGAGATAAAGACATAAAACAAAAAGCTTAGTAGAAGCAAAAATGAAGGTTATCAAAAGACAAGAACCCTATTATAGTTGGACAAAGTGCATATCATGAAGTGTAATAGGTGAGGAAATCCCAGTATGGTCTCAAATCCTAACATACCTGGAAACTAGAATTGCTGCGTGGATGTGCTGCTAACCTATTTAAATACAATTCAAAAGCATGAAAAACTTGACAAACAGATGTGATTATCTTCATGTTTTATTAGACTATTCTGATTTGGCAAAAGAAGGAAGACAACTTCTGTTCATACTAATCACAAATCTGTTGAATCAGGTTTTGGAAACATACATCCACTGTGGATTGAATATGAAACCTTCCCAAGGGCCTGCTGGAACCATGACTTGTGTACAAAACATCCTGTGAATTTACTGGCCACATAAAACACTTGAGGGAGACTGCTCTTTTTTTGAGACCTGGGATCAGATTGGGAACCTGTTAGGATTGTTCTGTTGTTGTGAGAGATATTTTGAAGTTTGAAGATATATCTTATATGACATTCAAAAGCAATGATGGATGTGTGTTTTTATTGCAGATAGGGATCATGAGATTAAAGTTAACCTTGGTTTGATTGAAGGAGAACCATGAATATTTATGATTAAGACTTCTGAACACTACTCATAGCCTCTAGAAGGGATTTGAATGAGGTTTATCAACAACAAATGAGGAAACTTTAATTTACTTGTTCAAAACATCAGCAAGACAGTTGATCATGTTGAAAAAAAGTCATTGATTGAATTGAAAATGATGGAAGTATGAAAAAAGATAGAGAGAAATGAAGTGAGGATCAATTTCAGAAAGAAATCAGATCAAATTCTACTATCTCCAAACAAAATTACATCAAGATTCATCTTCCACCATCTTTCAAAAGTATGTTCTCAATCTGTATATCCCAGAAGTGCTTTTGTATAGGCACACTGATTGGTGAGGATATGAATTACTTAAATGTCTTGTTTTTATGATTTTTGGTATGGTATTGTTGAATACTTGCAGGGCATGCAACATCTGATACCTCCAATATAGTACAAAAAATAAACTTTACCCAGGTATATGAAAGGCAGTTGGTAGGTGGTTTAGGCATCAAATGAAACTGATGAGTTCAAATTGATTCCAGTTTGGGTGACAATTCAAGTTGAAAGATCCAGAGAAGAATTTTCAAGCAGGGATAAAAAACCTTGAGGGGAAATTTGTGCTTGTCATTTTTTTTTTGAATGGTTTTTGGATTGATTCTAAATAAGTAAGTGTGCTCATCAGTTCCATTTCCATTTTTTTTGTCAGCACTATCTGGCACCAATTTGTTAGTCATCCATCAACCTAATTGGACTGAAATTATAAATCCAATTCAATCTCAGAAATATTTGAATCAATGAAATCATTAGAGGATCAAATACTCATCATGACCAACCCATTTTCATTAAATATATCATTATTCAAACATCCTCAACCACCAACACTAAAACTAAAAAAAAATGAAAACCATGCCCACAATTCATAGTTGATGTCAACATTTGATGAGATTAATTCTAACTCATTGTTTGAATTTTGATTATAGATTGGGAGGGAAGTGATGAAGAAGTTCTATGTCTGAAAAGGGATTGATTTTTGTGAGGTAAAAAAAATATATCTGAATTTAAGTGATCTGATTCAGTTTGAATTTTCCAGAAATAATTTAATTTAAATGATATATTGATCTTTTTGGACAGAAACTTGAATCTTCAGCTAGATATTTCTTCAACATGTTCTGTGAAGTACCCCACATATTCTCAATCCAAAGATGTCTTTTTTTCAAAGGAGGGTTTATTTGAATAACCCTTTTTTTTTACTAAATAAGTCAATGGGTGGTTCATATTTTTTAAACTTTAGCACCTTTAATCACCAGAAAGTAAATTAAAGATATATTTTTATTATTGGCCTTAGCAAATCTGAAATCTATTATTTATTTTTTTCACAGAAAAAGAAATTCAGAAAAAATCCCCAAAATGTGGTTTAGAATACTAATGACAAGGTTTGAAATGTAAGAACAGGGATTGAAGGACTGGAAATCTACTAAATTACACTCAAAGCCATATTTAAAAATGGAAAGTGAACCAGTCAAACTTTGAGGAGGACCCTGAGATCTGAAAAGAAGTCACTTTAGATGGTCTGGTCAAAGTAGTTGAGGATAAATTTCCCTGTGATGATGAAATTTGGCCATGGTAGGCTTGTCCAATAAGAATTTTTAAATTTATTTCTGGAAGGAAGAGAAAAGAAATTAGGTGGGAATGACAAGTGAATGATACTACAAAGGCTCTGAGGAATGGACTAGCAATTGGAGAGCTTAGCTTCCTGGAATCACTCAATTCAAAGGATTTCAGAGTCTGGAAGATGATATATTAAATATCTGGGAAACAGGATGAAATAATAAACAGTCCTAACTGGGGCTAAATAACTTTTTTATGCAATGTGAAAGGAAATTTGATTTGATTCAAACTGAAATCCTGGAATATTGAAATTTTTTATCCAGGCTCAAAGTTCATGTGTAATTTCCAGTGGGATTTTTAAGTTGAATTACTCTGAGAATGGGTTATAATTTTTAATTATAGACTGAGTTGTTTCAGGTGCAAAAATAAAATGAGGAGGAAAAAATATTTTCAATAGGGAAATGTTAAATTCACAGCTCATTGAGCTGTGTACACAACTCTGCACAAAGCTCTTTGAGTTGTGTGGCACCCTACACAACTCAAATGGGTTGTGTGGCATGCTACAAGACTCAAATGGGCTGTGTGGCATGATACATGTCCCATTTGAGTTGTATGGCACGCTAAACAACTAAAATCAAGTTGTGTAGCCTCCACTAAATAATAAATAATGAATAATAAATAATAAATTATAAATAATAAATTATAAATCATGAATTATAAATTATAAATTATAAATAATAAATAATGAATAATAAATAATAAATAATGAATAATAAATAATAAAAAATAAATAATAAATAATAAATAATAAATAATAAATAATAAATAATAAATAATAAATAATAAATAATAAATAATAAATAATAAATAATAAATAATAAATAATAAATAATAAATAATAAATAATAAATAATAAATAATAAATAATAAATAATAAATAATAAATAATAAATAATAAATAATAAATAATAAATAATAAATAATAAATAATAAATAATAAATAATAAATAATAAATAATAAATAATAAATAATAAATAATAAATAATAAATAATAAATAATAAATAATAAATAATAAATAATAAATAATAAATAATAAATAATAAATAATAAATAATAAATAATAAATAATAAATAATAAATAATAAATAATAAATAATAAATAATAAATAATAAATAATAAATAATAAATAATAAATAATAAATAATAAATAATAAATAATAAATAATAAATAATAAATAATAAATAATAAATAATAAATAATAAATAATAAATAATAAATAATAAATAATAAATAATAAATAATAAATAATAAATAATAAATAATAAATAATAAATAATAAATAATAAATAATAAATAATAAATAATAAATAATAAATAATAAATAATAAATAATAAATAATAAATAATAAATAATAAATAATAAATAATAAATAATAAATAATAAATAATAAATAATAAATAATAAATAATAAATAATAAATAATAAATAATAAATAATAAATAATAAATAATAAATAATAAATAATAAATAATAAATAATAAATAATAAATAATAAATAATAAATAATAAATAATAAATAATAAATAATAAATAATAAATAATAAATAATAAATAATAAATAATAAATAATAAATAATAAATAATAAATAATAAATAATAAATAATAAATAATAAATAATAAATAATAAATAATAAATAATAAATAATAAATAATAAATAATAAATAATAAATAATAAATAATAAATAATAAATAATAAATAATAAATAATAAATAATAAATAATAAATAATAAATAATAAATAATAAATAATAAATAATAAATAATAAATAATAAATAATAAATAATAAATAATAAATAATAAATAATAAATAATAAATAATAAATAATAAATAATAAATAATAAATAATAAATAATAAATAATAAATAATAAATAATAAATAATAAATAATAAATAATAAATAATAAATAATAAATAATAAATAATAAATAATAAATAATAAATAATAAATAATAAATAATAAATAATAAATAATAAATAATAAATAATAAATAATAAATAATAAATAATAAATAATAAATAATAAATAATAAATAATAATCAATAAATAATAAATAATAAATAATAAATAATAAATAATAAATAATAAATAATAAATAATAAATAATAAATAATAAATAATAAATAATAAATAATAAATAATAAATATTAAATATTAAATAATAAATAATAAATAATAAATAATAAATAATAAATAATAAATAATAAATAATAAATAATAAATAATAAATAATAAATAATAAATAATAAATAATAAATAATAAATAATAAATAATAAATAATAAATAATAAATAATAAATAATAAATAATAAATAATAAATAATAAATAATAAATAATAAATAATAAATAATAAATAATAAATAATAAATAATAAATAATAAATAATAAATAATAAATAATAAATAATAAATAATAAATAATAAATAATAAATAATAAATAATAAATAATAAATAATAAATAATAAATAATAAATAATAAATAATAAATAATAAATAATAAATAATAAATAATAAATAATAAATAATAAATAATAAATAATAAATAATAAATAATAAATAATAAATAATAAATAATAAATAATAAATAATAAATAATAAATAATAAATAATAAATAATAAATAATAAATAATAAATAATAAATAATAAATAATAAATAATAAATAATAAATAATAAATAATAAATAATAAATAATAAATAATAAATAATAAAATAAATAATAAATAATAAATAATAAATAATAAATAATAAATAATAAATAATAAATAATAAATAATAAATAATAAATAATAAATAATAAATAATAAATAATAAATAATAAATAATAAATAATAAATAATAAATAATAAATAATAAATAATAAATAATAAATAATAAATAATAAATAATAAATAATAAATAATAAATAATAAATAATAAATAATAAATAATAAATAATAAATAATAAATAATAAATAATAAATAATAAATAATAAATAATAAATAATAAATAATAAATAATAAATAATAAATAATAAATAATAAATAATAAATAATAAATAATAAATAATAAATAATAAATAATAAATATGTGGAGTAGTGTATGGGCCCCTATGCTTTGAGGGTCCCTCACAGGCCATTTGGGGCCCTACACAACTCCTACAGGCTTTCTAGATCCCTCAACGGCTCCCACACAACCGGAGCCGTGTACACTTCTCCTACACAACTGGAGCTGTGAATTCAACATGACCCTTTTCAATATATAAATTTGGTCCTGATCAATACTTTAAAAATTAAATTACTGAATTTGACATAAATCATCTGTTAGTTTCAATTCTAAAGGAAGCGTATTTTCATCCTCCCATAGTCAATCCTTCAGAAAGCATTTTAAACAGGATTGAAATTAATTTTTAATCATGAAACCAAAAAAACCTATTTTTTTCAGAACAAAGCTTTGTCTCATTCAGAAGAAAATATTAAGTTTGGATTTTTTTTTATTTGCAGTTTATGATTGAATTGAAATGGTGCATATTTTCTCATCCCTTGAAATTTTTTAGTCATTCTTTTCAGCAAGTTTCACTCTTGCAACAATAGTTATATGGTTAAAAGGCTTGGATTTTCAAGCTGCTGAATTTATTGTTAACCAGAATAAAGACAGGGCAAGTTATTTCAGCTAAGGTATTGAATGATTTTTCTTCTTTTCTGGGATGCTTTAAAACCTTTTTATTTTCTAATCATTAATTTGAAATCAAAAAAGCCCTCATAAAATCTATGCCTTCTTAGTTGAAAACTTAGAAAGGATATGTCTATTTAGTATACTAACTCCAGGAAAACCTTTCTATTATTTTTTTTACCAACAAATTATTTTCAAGAAGGGACCAGCTGGATCAATATCTTTTCAATTACTTAATTTAAAAAATTCCTGATTCAAAAACAAAAAATAAAATCACATAGGAATTTTTCTTACTGAAGCCACACCTTTCTTGGCTAAATACACAATATGTTGGCTTTTTTTGCACCCAGGGATAGCCTTTCAATCTTTAAAGGTTTTCAAAAGGATAAAGTTTTTTGATTCAATAATAACTCAGCCTTTTTTTGAGTTCAAGAAATTTCTAAGGTATAAACTCCTTTCTGGGTTTGGGAAAAACATTTCTTTGAATGTACAAAACCTTTTTGGGATATTAGAAAATATAACTAGCCCAAAGGGCCTTACTAGGGAAACTCAGATCCCCTGAAAGGTCTTTCCAGAAACTTTTGGGAAATTTGAACCTGAAATTTGAATTGAGGCATGGTGACATAGAAAAATTTGAGAGTATTCATTCTTTCTTTGAGGAAGTCAAATCTGATTTGATAATTGAGAAAAAAAATAAAAAATAAATAAACAGAACATGAAGGAAAAAATTATCCCAGAGATCAATTTGTTTTGTCACATTGAAATATCTGTTGGATTGCCATTGAATTTTAAAAATTAAATAGAAGATTGTTAAAAAATGATAATATTTCCAGAAATTGGTTTGAATAGGGTGTATCAAAGTTAGCAAAACTGCCATTAGAAACCCACCTTTTTTGTGAGGAAACCCAAATAAACATACCCCCTAACTGGTTTATTTCAAAATGGCGGGTTTCATGAAAATGGTGGGTTTCAAAAATCAAACCTTCCATTATCTTCCATTGCATGCAAAACACCCACCCACACCTCAAACTCAGCAAATCCATACCAGTCCCGTCTCCACTGCATCACACACATCTCATCTCCATCAATTCACATATCCATTGCTTCACACAAATCCCATCATCATCTTTCTCAACATTTCCAATCAAACTTCATGGAAGAAAGTTGAAAACACAAAAAAGCTGACTGAACTTTTTTTATTATTTGACTCTGATTCAGACTCTGATTCAGACTCCAATTTGGAATAAACTTGGTTGGCTGTGAATTCTCTATTGGAAAAGAAATACATAGTTCAACAAAGACAAACTTTCCACAAACCTATGTATGGAAGGCAAAAGCTTCATCTACTCCCCAACTTAAGCTTCCAGAAACTGTTACAAACTTTATTGCCTTCATTCATGAAACTTCTGGTAAGGATTTAAGACCACAAAATCTTCCAGAACAATTCTTGTCAGAATTTTTGCCTGATCTTTGTGTTGCCTAAATCTTTAGTTCAACCTTACCATCATCAGTGTCTATCAATGTTCTTTATATCTACTATACTTATTCTATTTAATTTTGAAGCTTGAAAAGGGAAATTCATCATCTTTTCTTACTTACTTTGAACCAGAGTTCCCTCCTTGGCTCCCCAGATCTGCTCCTCTTGGGGTCATAATATTCCTCCTCTACCTCTTTAAAACCCTTTCAATTGGAGAACCTCATCAAAACTTTAACAATTCTCAGAATCCTAAATGCAATCCAGCTATCCAAATGTCTTTTGCTCTTTGTATATTTGAATCAAATGGAAATGGATCAGCAATTCATCAATTATAAAATCTATTCTCAGTCAGTTATGGAAGCATTGACGTATACACCAAAAGATTCATGATTGCTACCCTATCTTTCTGTTTCTTAGTACTTTGTTGGAAAACCAAAGAAGAACACAAGGATATATCTCAAGTAATGGAGACAAAAGGCTTTCCTGGTTGCATTTGTTTTGTTGATTGAACCACTATCCCCTTGATTCAAAAACCCAAGCTAGATGGCAACCACTATTTTGATCAGAAAAAAAGGCAATCAATTCATTTCTTTTCCAAAGACTTTGCTAAAAACTTTGATAAAACACTTAACAAATATGTTTTTTCTGTTTTTATAGATACTCTGTGTAAATAAAACTTGTTTGTGATAACAAAAGGAAGTTCATATCCCTCCATGCTGGCCTTCCAGGTTCTTATGACAATTCATATGTTTTCAATTGAATTCAGATTGCCCAACAAACAGATAACTACTTTGAGAAAGATGAATACCTTTTTTACAATTCATCTTATGCTAGTGGGAAATATGTGGTTCCAGCATAGTGCAATGTTTCATCCAATGATCAAGCAAAACCAACTTCAACTATTTTCTTTCCCAATCACAAGTTCAGATTGAGCATGCCATAGGAATCCTGAAAGGAAGATGGTCCAGCTTTTGGGAGACGCAAAACCAACTACAAAATTTCAAAGAAATGAAGTTCCTCATGAACTGGATTATCACTTGTGCAATCCTTCACAACCTTCTTGCCAACATCAAAGATGAATGGGAAGAAATATTTGAAGAAGATATTCCCAATCCTCCTCAAGTAATCCCGGTCTCATTGTGTACCTCATCTTCTGCATTGAGAGAGGGTATTCTACTGCTCACACTGGCTCACTATGATGAGTATAATTTAACTGTTAAATAGTTGAAATATCAAATCACATAATTGTTTTGGTTTTGGTTATTCAAATCCTAGGCTGGCTTGGTTTTTTTTTTTTTGGTGCACTTAGAAAAAAAACAGAACCATAAATTCCAAACCACCATTAAACCCTCCCTCCTCCTCACAAAACCACCTCACCCACCGCAACCACCTCACCCCACAAAACCACTGTTTGACACCTCCCTTCTCCTCACCAAACCACCTCACCCACCACAACCACCTCACCATCCACCTGCACCTACCTCCAAGTTAACCCGGTCATTCTCCTCCTTATTGTTCTTTTCTCAGCTACCCAGGTAAGCCCCCCCCCTTCTCCTCCTCAATTCATTGGAGCTGACCTCCCCCCCCTCCTCCTTTTAGAAGCCTTAATCCTTCCTTGCTTGGCTCCTCTGGTAAGCACCCCCCCTCCTCCTCCTTGTCAATCAATTGCTGAACAAACAATTGTTTGTTTGCAGCGCAATTGATTGACCAAACAGCGAGCAAAAAATTGATTGCTTGAGGTTTGTTCAATCAATTGAACCACAAACAAACAATTTTTTGTTTGCCGTTTGGTCAATCAATCAAACTTCAAGCAATTGATTGACCGGAAAACAATTGATTGTTTGCTGGCCAATTGATTGATTGATTGACCAGCAAATGATCAATTGTTTGCTTGCAAATTGATTGATTGATTGAGCAGCAAAAAATTGATCAATTGACAAGGAGGAGGAAGGGGATGATGTCCCGCCCCCCCCCCCCCTTCACCTCCTCCTCCTCCTCCCAATCAAATGGCAAGCAAAAAATTGCTTGATTGCCATTGGATTGACAAGGAGGATGGGGGGGGGGGACTATTTCCTGCCCTCCTTCACCTCCTCCTCCCTGGTGATTAAAAATGGGCTGATGATTGTTTTTTTGTTTTTTTGTAGGAGAATTCACTGGTATTTTTTTTTTATTTTCTATGTTTGTTGATTATACTATACTAATGAATTTTTTTTTTGATTCCATGCAATGCAACACAATTTTCCACCGCTTTCTTGATCAATTCTTCTCCTACTACACTCAAAATGCTAAAAAATTGTTTGAATCCTTTCTTGATCCTCACCCCAATTGAATTATTTGGATTGGAGGGAACAAGATGGGAGGAAACAATTCAATAAGCATACAGAGTGGTGGGAAGAATTGGGCTTTTTGGTGTAAGACTCAAAACAGGGCTGGTTGTTGGCAGTTCTGCAGAGGGGAAAGGTGCTTTTTTAGGCTGCACTCCTGAGTGTTACAAAAATATTTAGATTTAACCAGAATAAAGGCCCAGAACCTTGTAGATGTAGAATCACAGAGAGGGGATAACTTGGTAGTAAACAAAAGAAAGGAAGACAACACACTCTGAGACAAGAGAGTGAGGGAAAGACTTGAACAAAATACAATATAGTCTGTTTCAGAGTTCAATAGAACAGTTCAGTTGAAAGTAATAGCACCCACAAGCTAATAGCTCTGGTCGTAGAAAGATGCTCAGGAAAGATCAACTCAATCCCAATCCTCCTCCAAGTTCTTAATGAACCTGCCCAACTTAGACAATCAATTGCTTAAAGGTACAAGGAGGGTACCAGATAACTGTGGGAGGCCATACTAACAACACAACTTTTCTATGAAGTTCCAAAGCATAACAATGACACAGTTGAACAAGAATAACCAAACACTTCTCAAGGAACTCAAGAGTAGTGTGACAGAATGCAAATATCATGGAAATACAGGGAGGCTTAACACTCCAGGTTTAAACTTAATAAACATCTTAGTAAAACGTGACTGTTCCAGAAAGACAATCAGATGAATGATCAATACCAAAGTGGTCAGATAAATTGATCAAAGGATTGGTTTAACACACTCAAGAATTAAACCAAATTAATTCTTCTTCAACCAGAAAGGCTATTGGTTGGTGATAAGGATGCGGATCAGGGGATAATCAACAGATATATACAGCTTTATGATGATGAGAAACACAGCGGGATACCCTTATTTATTGATCAGAAGATTAGATGATTGATTGGATACCACCATGGATGAATTGTTCCTCTGGGGAAAAGGAAAAGGCAGGGGAAAGCCCCCCCTTTCATGGGCAAGAGACCCTGTAGACTATTTACAAGAGGATGACACATATGATAGCGGAAAAAAATATTGTTTTTTTTGGGGGGGTGATAGGAATGAAATGATGGAAAAAGTAAAAAATCTTGCGGAGAAAAGATCACAATTCAAAAAAAGAAAGGAAAAAAAAGACAGAAGCGGAAACAAAATAGGCCCTGGGTCCAAAGATGGGTTTCAGACAAGCTCAAGCAGTTGCTGGAGGGGGCAATGGGATGAGCCGCGTGCTCAACAGCAGGAAAAGGATGACTTGGAGATGACAGCGGTAAGCTGGTTGCTGACGGGTGTCAGAAATTTGGAAAATGGCCACAAAAATGGCTTGCAACAATGATTATGGTGAAGGAGGATCAGGGGGGGATTATTGATAGGATGAAGGGTTGATAGTGGGCATCCACAAGCTGGAAAGCTACAGAACCAACCACGGCCAGAGTCAGCAGGTTGACAGAAAATGAATAGAGAGAGAAAACTGTCTGCAAGTAATTATTGTGATCAACCAATCAATGCACCTTGCGGTTGTATCAACTGTTGGAGATAGTTGAGTTTTTGTGGAGATTATTGACAAGAGTGGAGAAAGGGGATAAATGATGCAAGCGGCACCAATGACCGTCAGCAAGAAACTGTTTTCAAGCACTGATTTTTGAAGAAGTTTTCATTGTTCATTGCCCATGAGAATGGTGATTATCATGAAAACAATGGCGGCAATGAGGAAGGGAATGACTGTTTGGGCATGCACTTTGGTCAAAAATTGAAGCCGCAAGTTCAATGGGGAGGGTTTGAACAGAGGTCTGGGTATTTGAACACCCTGGAGAGGCCTATATAGACCACTAGGACAACAATAATTTGGGAAAAGGAAAAATAAAGGGGTTTCCAAAGAAACACAGGGAATATATATATATATATTTGATTTTTGGATAAGATAAAAAACTAAGATTTTTTTTAAAAAAATTTTTGCCCCTTTTCTTGAGGTGTACCAAATTGGTCACCACATTGGAAAAAGAGGGCTCAATACCAAGATTCTGAAACCTCTTTGGAGATCCAAGAGGAAGGGATCAATGAAAAGGTTGTTTTGTCAGAGCAAAAAATATGGCCTTTGGATCTGTATCTTGCCATCACTTCCAAAAAAAGAAACAGCCATCAAAAACCCTCCCTTGAATAGTTTGAACAGGCCAAACAGAAGATCAAACACTTGCATTTCTTCTCCTCTGGAAAAGTATTTGTTCATTATAAATCCAATCATAAGGCTCTTGTTTCAATAATTGAAGTTGTCCCTTTGAATAAAATCTCTGAGCAAGATAAGAAGGACATCAACTTTGTGACAAATCTCCTTCACCAATTGAAAAAATTTGTCAACAATTTTAGTACCTCAATATCTTGGGGTGGAAAAATGTGGGAAATTGGATGGAAAAAATTGATGTACCCCTCTGAATTATTTGCAAGATATTTGAAGAAAGCTGTCATTCAATCTTCCCCTCAATATTATACTTTTCTAAAACTTAGGTTGGACAAATAATCTCAAATCCTAGACCAAATGTTCAAAAAATTAGCCAAACTGGCACACAATTCCAACTGGGAAACCATGATGGACAACAATATCCCCTCTTTCTCTTCATTAGAATTTGGATCTGGCCTCACTCCTTTTGAACACTCCCCTCACATCACCTTCACCTCAGACTCCTTCTAAAGCTCTCCCCATATTGAAAAAGTTGATGTCTCCTCCTATTCCTTTTTGCTGGTGGTCCAAACCAAAAAATTGCATGGAAAAATTATCAACAATGAGGAAAAAAATCAAGTATCCAATGGCCAATTTGTTTTTCCTCACTTGGGATTTGGAATTTATTTCAAAGAAAAAGGTATTTTAAAAATGGTTTGGGCAGCAAACAAGTACAAGCAATGTACTTTTCCTGCCATGGATACTGCCACACATACTAGGATGGCTATGCCTTTGAAAATTAACAAGACCACTCTAAACACATGCAAAGACTTAAAAAGCGGTCAAATATATTCTAGACCAAAGAATGTAAAAAAAAATGAAAAAAAAATTTAATTGGCAGGGTTAAAAATAGGCTCAAACATTGTTTTATCTGAAAATATTTTTTTTGTTTTTATTTTTAAAACTTTTATCAAAGGAAATATTATACAAGCCAAGAAATCAAGTAATTTCCTTTATTTTGTCAACAGTTCTACTGCTACCAATAAATGCCATGGCTGCCAATGAACTATCTTTTTTTCTGTGGCTAGCCTTTTACTCTCCTTTTTGATTCAGTATTCCTCTTGATGCTTCTCCTTTTTTTCTTTTTGAAACTCCAGCTCAGCCTGCTTCATTTTCCACTCAGCATCCAAATTTTTTTGATGAGTCAAAGTCTCAGCTTTCTGCTTTTGACAATCCATAGCCAGTTGAAGATCCCACTTCTCCTTTTAAAATTGAAGTTTTTCAGATTCAATTTGTGATTTCACTGTTTTTCAGAGGGGAATAGGAATGAGCTTGATTTTGAAAGCAAGGAGAATAAATCAATTCACTTACTTGAATCTCTCTTCTCCATGATATCCTCAAATCCAGAAAAATTTGAAGTTTTTCTCCTCTTTTGAAAGCTATTGGGGTTGAGGTTGATGGAATTGGAGGCCTTTTTCTTTCCCTTAGCAGAGGAGGTTTGTGTGGGAAAGTCATTTCTCTCATTTGAAGGAGATGTGGGAGGCCTCATTGGCTTGAGTATTTGGCCATTCAGGAACATATGAGCCCATTTTTTTAAAATCTAAATCAGTCAGGATTAACCAGACAGAAGAGAAAAGAACTTGGTTCCTTACTTGAGCAGACATTGATGGTAGAGGTGATACAGGAATAACTTTCTCCTCATTGGAAAAGTTGTTAAGTTCTTCCACCCAAGGAATAGAGAAATGCAAAAAAGGAAGTAAGGGGTCCAAGGAAGGGTTTGAATTGTTGATCAACACTGATGTAGAAATGATTGGAGCTGGTTCTGTTGGAATATCCTCCTCCACATCAGATTGGGGACACTCATAGGCTTCATTGGGATAATCATTGCTAGGCTGAGCATCCACAGCCAGGTCCTCAGCATCAACTGAATCTGATTTTTGGGCATCAAAAGTGGCTAAAGCGGTTATATTGAACTTCTTTGCAAATATTTCATCCATTTGAATATAAAAAGGACAAATGGAGTCCAACTTATCAACCACCAAGTTGATTCCCTTTGCTTTATTGGAGTTGGTGATACCAAAGAAAGGGGAGATTGAAATTGAGTGGGCTTTTTTGTAATTTTTCCAATAGTTCATGAATTGCTCCTGCATCTGTTACAATGAAAGATCCAGCCTAACTTTGTTTTTATTCTTAAGTTCATTGGCCATAAGAAGATAACCATTAACCTTAGAGGATGGAGGTCAGCCAACTCATGTTTCATTGTTGGATCCAAACCAAGTGTCATAGTTGGAGGGGATTATGAGTCAGTTTATCAGGATTATTTGATCAGCTCTCTTGAGCTGAATTGAGCCTTTGGAAGCTGATGGGGGAGGATTGTTGAATTTTGAGTTCCTGGGGGATGTTTTATTTGGTCTATTGGATAGTTTAGTGGTCTTGCAAGGGGAGCTTTCTGAGGGGCCCTTTGAAAAGAGTAAGAGAGATGGAGGGATTAAGCAATGAATTGATGAAGGGATGAAGGTATTTTTTGAAAGAAGGGATGAAGTGATGAAACAATGAAGCAATGAAGCAATGAGAGTTAGGATGTGTTGAAAGGGGGGATGAAGCAATGAAGTGATGAGAGGATGGATGTGATGAAAGCAATAATGTGATCAGGATGATGAAGCAATGAGAGAATTCAAGTTTTGAGAGTGATGAAGCAAAGAGGATAGGAAGAGATGAGAGTGATGAAGCAATGAGAGTGATGAAGTGATGAGGATAGCAATGAAGAGATGAAGAGAAATTAACCAAATTTTTTGGATGAGTTTGGAGGTAGAATTTTTCCAATGAGGTCAGAGGTAAAAAGCAGGGGTGATGATGTGGAATGATGGGTTGAGGTGGTGAAAGCCTTTAAATACTTTATTTGAAAAAACCCATTTATTTTCAGGTAACTCTGACATTTCTAATGTGAAATAATTTTTTTTTTTGATTTTTAGTGGTGTTTTTGAGATTCCAGATTTGGTTTGAAACCCGCCATTAAAAAATGGCAGGTTTCCTTAACTTTGATACACCCTGATATGATACAAGATTTGGGAAATAGCTTTGATAAAACTTTGGAATAATGGAAAATCATACTTTTATTTTTTTAAGTCATAAATTAAACAACCAGTTAAACTCTATGAAAATTTGGAGTGTTTTTTGAATATTTACCTCAGACCTCAGACTTTCCCTCAAAAAAAGAATTGAAAAAAAAAAATTTTGCCAAAAGTGTCAAAGAACAGGTTGAAAAAGACCAACCATCATCAATATTGGTTTTTGGATTGATTCTGCAAGTGCCTAAAACACCTTCAAAAATTAGGCTGGATTTTATTTGGAAGGTCTTCAGAAGCCTAGCTTAAGACCTGACTTATCAGCTCCTTGGAAGAAGAAAAAAAAAAGAAAAAGAATTGTGAATTAATATGGGAAATTTGTGTGCATAGGATTTTTTGAAACCAAAAAGTATTTGTGGATACAAGAATTAGTGGCATCAAAAAAAGGAAAAAAATTCCAAAATTGTGTGAAACCTTAGAATCAATCAAAGTATCAACTTAAAATTCCTGTTGGAATTATGGAAACTAGTTCCCTTCCTTTTTTGACTTAAAAATGTAAATAAAAATTGCTGAAAAAATTACTCTAAATCTAAATTAATTTTCCATTACTATGGGGCTCATAAAATTAGTGTGTTATGATCAAAAAGAATCTCTCATATTTCTAATCAGTTGTCCCTCTTATTAATTGATTTTTTCAAGATTAAGTCATGATTGAGTCTGAAAGAATACTAGTTCAAGTATTCTGATTTTCCATGACTGATCAAACTCTTTTAAGAACCCTGAGTCACTAGTTGTTTTAACAGACTTCTTATCTTTAAGAACCTTCTTTCTTATCTTGATCTTTCTTAGTTTTAGTGTTTTTCAAGTGACCAAATCAGCTTCAATTAACACCTAATTTGTATTGTGTTGTTGCTCTTCTTTTGATAGCTTTTATTTCCTTTCTTATGGATTGTTATGTCTCTGACTTGTTGCATACTGTCTGTCACTGATTATGTGACAGCTTTTTGGTTTTTTATTATTCATTATTCATTAACCTCTTTTTATCAAAACCACAAGTTGGTCTTTATCAAAATGACTTGTATCCAGACTACTTAAACCTGCTCTAGTCCAGTCAATCAATCCACGTCCATTCTGACTTACAACAAACCTGAGTGCCCCTTCTGACTCCTGGATCTGCTCCTCTTAGCAATATAAGATTTCATCTTCCTCTGAAGATTGTCTTAACCAGAGAATTGACCACTCATTTCAAAAATACCAAATCAAATGAGAATGAATTTATTTATTTTAAGAGGCTTGATAGTTTTTTTATTTATTTTTGAAATAATAAATTCATTCAAAAATTTAGGAAAAGTCAAAGGAGATATCTCCTTCAATTAAAAATCTGATTTGAAAAATTTGATTCTGGAAACCAAGATTTATTTCAACTACCACAGTGGTTAAAAATGATTAATATCAAACCTGATGATCTTCCCATAAGCTTCATGCCAGTAAGAAATAGTAGGAGTGATAGTACCTGCAAAGTTAGGTAATTTTTCCAAAATATTCCACCTTTTAGATCCATACAGCTGGAAATTGTTTGAAAGAGCTTCATTGTACCCAGTTAAAATACTAGTGGTTTTTCAAGAAAAATTTCCAGAGTTTTTGTTTCAAATTTCTGGATGGCCCAAATCCAGCCAGAAATAAAAAATAAAAAACGGGAAATCCATGTACACACTGGAGTGAAAACATTTTTTTGGACTTTTGGAAGATAGGTTTCCAGTCTGAGGTTTTCTTCAACCAGAATGGAGGCTACTGACCTTGACTCCATCCACCAAACAATCAGTCCATTTTCATGGTTCATTCATGTTCTCTCTCATTTCAATGGTTTTTATGTGCTTTTATTTTCTCTTGTGGAATTATTTTTCTCATTTCCCCAAACCTTAAACTCATGGGTAAACTATTTCCAAATGATGTAAAACCTACATAGGTAATTCCTTTAACTCAGGGGGATTTTAAGAATTTTGAATTTTGCATATTTCAAACCACAGCTGCATAGATGGGTCTCTAAGTACTCCATAAAAAATGCTAAAGATAAACTGAATTCTTTGAAGGCCTTCAAGGATCCATCCAAAAATTTGAAATAAATCACAAAATCAATGTTTCACAACATGTTTCTGGATCATTCCCATTGCCTTTTGTGGTTGATGTTTTTTGGAATTATGAATTTAAAAAAGGTTTTGAAATTGATTGAAGATCTCTAAAATATTTTTTCTCATGATTTTTTAGATGTACTTTTGGCCACCAAAAAATTGAAACCAATTCAAGAAAAAGGAGATATTAACACACCCTTTTTAATATTTCTTTTAAACATCAAGCTTCAATATTTATTTCAATTTTTTTTTAGACTTTTTTTTTTTAAAAAAAAGAGGAAATAACAATTATTTGGATTTTTTTGACAATGTTTTACACCCAAAGATATTGGTCACAATCATAATAATTTAATAAAAAAGTGTGGGGGTCTGCATTTCTGAATCAATTCTTTGTTTTGTTTTAATAAATAAAATCAAAAACAAAGAAAATATGTATCAATAAAACAATTGATCCAATTCTATTTTTCTTATTTTCAAATGTATTTACTTTTAAGGAAAAACAACCCATTACCAACTTCCAAATTCTTCTGAACAATTGTCTTCAAAGATTTGTTTTTTTTTAAACAGAATTCATCAAGTTCAAAAATTGATTGTTTTGTTATATCTATTCAGTTTTTGAGAAAGCAGAAGGCAAAAAAATGAAAAGGGGAATTGAAGGAAGAGTTTGGAATTAAAGGGAGAGGTTGATTTTTATATATTCACTTTATTTTCTTAATAGGAACTGATTTATTTGATAAATTTTGTAACTTTTTTTACAATAGCATGATTTTGTGACTGAAGATGAATTTTCAGAAAATCAAGAGATCCCAGATTTGGATTTTATTGAGGTGATTTTTATTTTATTTTATTTTATTTTTTTCATTAATTTTTTCATTCAAATCATGTTTTATTCCAGAAATAATCCAGATTTTTGCTTTCAGTTCCAATAAAAAGACTTTATTTCCCCAGTAACTTCTATTCCACATATCTCTCACTCTCATGATGTTTTAGGAGATAGAAACTTTGGTTTCAGAGCAGAAGATGTTGGTATGAGAGTTAAATCTGAAGATTGGACTGAAATCAGGAAAGAGATGGTCAAAAAACTGGATTCCAACCCAATCTTCAAGACCCCAAGATTAATCCATGAAATCTAGGCTAAAAACCTTCAAGAAGCAATAAGTAAATTCAACCACCTTTCTGGCCAAGCTAATATAAATGTTTGGATTAAATTTCTTGGCAATTTTTTACTTCTTCCTGAAACATAAGTGTGCAGTTGCTCTATTTTCTTCCTTAATGTCTTGCACTTTTCTTCCTCTTGAGTCCCCACCCACTCCAAATCCCCTATCTTCTCCTATCTTCCTGATTCTTTTGGAAGAGTCAAAAAAATATAGTTTTCTTCAATCTCAACCTTGATCCTTGGCCAACCCCCAGATTTTATCCACCTTCAAACAGCTTGGTGAGCAAGTATTCAAAATCTTGGAAGAAAATTGTTCAGAATAATTGGGATCTTGGTAATGAGGTCCTGTTCCCTACCATGAAATCCAGTAGAAAAATAAAACCAATAGAATCGGATCAATCATTTTGGTAACATATATTTTCTTTGTTTTTGATTTTATTTATTAAAACAGAACAATGGATTCAAAAATGCAGACTGCCCCCTTCTGTATTTTATTATTATTATTGTGACCAACCAATATTCTGGGGTGTAAAACCCCTCAAAAAAAATTCCAAATAATTTTTTTTGACCCTTTTTATTCTTTTGAAAGGCCTACAAAAGAATAAATTTAAATAAATATTGAAGCTTGATGTTTCAAAAAAATATTGGAAAGGATGTGTTAATTTTTCCTTTTTTTTTGTGTGTGTTGGTTCCAGCTATTTTTGGGGCTAAAACTGCATCCAAAAAATCATCAATTAAATCATCTTGGAGCTCTTTCAATTGGTTTCAAAAACCTTTTCCAATTCAAAATCCCAAAAAATAAATAAATAAATAAATAAATAAAAACTAACCAGAATGGCAAAGGGAATGAAAGGTCCAAAAACAAGTTGTGAAAGCTTGATTTTGTGATTTTCTTTTGAAGTTTTGGATGGATTTTTGAAGGCCTTCAAATAATTCTATTGATCTGTATCAATTTGTTTTTTGATGGTGGATTTAGACAGCCAGCTATGCAGCTTTGGCTTCAAATATTCAATATTCAAACCTCTTGAAACAGCCATGAGTTTAAGGAATTACCCTTGTAGGTTTTACACTGAGGGGACATAGTTTACCCATGAGTTTAAGGTTAGGGAATCTGAGAAAAATAATGCGCATGATCCTGTGCCATTTCTCATCATCAAAAAAACATTCCTTCATTCACATCTACAATGGTTCTATTTCCACAGATGTACAGTTTTCCTTTTTTTCAAAGAAAAAAAGAAAAACTTGAAGCTAAGCTTACTAAAAAACCTTGTCTTCCAAATTCAAAAGGTGAACAAGAGAAACTGTGACTGATTAGGATAAAATGGTCAAAAAAAAAAGTGAGCAGCTGTTTTTTTTTCTTTTTTTTTTGTTTCCTTGTGAATTCCCAGGTATGTCTTTTTTTTTGTATGTCTTTTTTTTTTACAAAAAAAAAAACCATAGGACAGAAATAAAAAATAAAAAAATCAGACTTAGGACAAAGGAAGTTGAATTAAGGGCAGAGACTAGGAAGGGTAGGACACAAATTTTGAGATGATGGACAAAAAACATCTCTGCCAAAGAGAGACAGTAACCATCAACCCGATAGTGCTTTCAGGTAACACAATCTGAGTTCACATGATAGCTGGGAAGTTGAGTATGAAGGGTATGAAAGAAAAAAAAGGAAAAAGCAGGCCGATCGGTTCACAGTCATCATCTCTTAGAACTGATTGAGGAATTTGAAGCTCATCCCAAACTCTGGAGATCCCCTTCTGCCCTATGCTCATCGACCCACATTCCTCTCAAGAGTAAAAATAATCATAATAATTCAGTCGATCGACTTGGTTACTTTAAACCCATGCCCACTGATTACTTTCTGTCTCGAAAAAAAAAAAAAAAAAACAACTTGCCAAGTGGTGGTGAGTGATGAGGTTTGATAGGCTCGATGACTCGAGTGAACCTACCGACGAACTTGGGCCAAGGCTTGATTTCAAGTCTCTCTTGGCCGGGGGCCATGTGTAGTTTGAAAACGTCAGGGTTCCCGTGGCGTGTGATCTACGTGACTCGATGAGCAGCTCAACCCCCTTTCCGACTCGATTCTTACTTTCCTTGGACTTTCTAGTCCAGCCGCATATCCCCGGTTTCCGTGTGGATCTTCCGGCGCTCTTGGCTTCTTCTTCTCAAGGCCAACTCAGCCCCTCGTAAGAGGCCACCTATGTTCTCACCTTCTCAAAAAGCCATGTCTCGAGGACTGACGCAGACCTTCGCCCATGTTTTGAGGCCTATTAATCGTGCTGGTAGCTATTGCCTGGTGTTGATTGCTTGGCCGTCATGACCAGAGGGAGCAGCCGGCTGACCTGTCAAGCTAAGAGCCCAACCTTGTGGTACGTCACCTGCGGGTATCGAACTAGATCCAACACCGATATTTCATGTTAGGCTACTATAACAAGTTCATCGCTTCTCCTTATCGTCATAATGGCGATGGAGCGTTCATTTAGTCGTCGATGAGAATGACATGGGTACAGGTGAGAGTGCCAGTAATTCTAACGCTACCAAGTGCTTTAACCTATGACAACCCGAGTTCGTATTCGTATCGGGTTCATCAACAGAGATAACAGACACATTTTCAGCTATAACAAAGCTCAAGTTGCATCCCAATCGGAATTGCAGGTTCAACATTTATGTGGCGCGAGGACAGGAGAATTCTATCACTCAGATGAGATGGGACCCATCAGTAAAGGGTTAGCCAACCCTAAAACTCTTGTTGGGGCTTGAAATAATGCTAATGATTTTCGTTTCTGAAAAGAAGAAATTCAGGGAAGAAAATAACCGATTTCCTTCTCTTAAGCCGTAAAATCTCCTTTGAGAGCTCGAAAGTATTACTTCTGGTTTTGCACTAGAGTATGGATGAGGCCCGTATTGATTACTCCGAATTCAGGTCAAAGAAAAAGATAGTCCGCAACTGACAATGTGGCTATTGGCTGGTTTGTATGGTGTGGATAACTACAGTGATTGATAGTCAAAATTTAACCTAGCATTCTCCGGAAATCATCTTGGGTTTTGCTGGCGATCATGGATGAATTGGATTGATTTTGGTCGATCATTTCACTATCACTGCCGACATTGGCCTTGTCGGCGCTCGATTTTTGATTAGCTTCGGCTCCTTGCGGCTTTATAGAAGGTCGGGCCCTAAGGCCCAGACCAAGACGGGTTTTCTTGTTTGCTGTTGAGCGAGGCACGAGGGGTGTAAATGAACTAGACGACGCCAGCCCAACGTTGACCGATGTACTCGGGACGGAAACTTCGACTGTTTGTCCACCAATGATGATCGGCTCCTTGTGCAAGAAAACAAGCCCAGCGTCCTGATAGACGAAATAGCGGGAGCACCAGACCCAAACTCAGCTGAGCCACAGTCATTGAATCTTCCACACAAACCGTTTGAAAATTGACAATGACCTACTTTTTCGAGGGCAAACTCTATCAAAGCCTCATTCCTTTCAGGATAGGTGATAGTTTTGATCACCTTACCAAACGATTCAAAAGCTTGTTGAACCAGCGCTTCTTGGACTCCTGGAGGTAAGTTTGACACTTTGACGCTTCGACTTCGGTGATCAGTGGCTGTGCTTAATCTTTCTTCATCTTTGAATGCTGTAGTTTTCCGAGCTAATGATAGCCCCTTGCTACTTGAAATAGTGACACCGATTCTTTTCTTTTTGAGCTCGAAGTTGTTCATGGTAAGCGCAGCTCTTGCTGACATCTACAACAAGATACGAGCAAGTTTTCGTAAGTTGACGAAGAAAAATTTGCCCAAGCAACTTTTACCTCATTTTCGAATTCGACAAATGCAAAACCTTTGGAATGCCCGGCCTTGTCAGTAATTAATCGGACACCCTTTATGTCACCAAACTGTTGTGCAAGTAAACGAAATCAGTTTAAAGATCTTAAAAGGACGATGTAACTATCAGAGGACGGGAAGAGATGATTCACTTGAGCAAAAAGCTTTCTGAGATCAGATTCTTGCACAAATTTACCAAGGCATGTAATGTAGATCTCTCTTTCATTTGCATGACTGTCACTTCGCGTTTGCTTTCTTGCTGGATCAGATATGAGCACCGACATCTTTTGTTTCGGGGAAACCTCGAGATTGTGTAATGCAAGGGCAGCCTCAGCTGCTCCCTGGAACATGAACCAAGTGGGGTGTGAATACTCCTTTTCGGAAAAAGAAGCAAGCTAAGCAAAATTTGTGCCTCACCGGAGAAGTAAATTGAATGTAGCAAAAACGCCTTGTGCTTTTGAACCTTTTACTAGGCCAGCGGACATCAAGTATGCTTCCAAACTATCGACGTACATCACCGAAAAGTGCCCTAAGTTACTGATACCGTAAAGACTTTTTCATTGAACCAACCACAAAACCTACTGGGGAAAATTTGCTTCGGATCCATTCGTCATTAGCGTCTTCAGGGAAATTGGTAACGTAGAGAGTAGAGCGCCAGGCCAAAGACACCGCAACCTCGACACCATGCAGTAGTTTTTTATCCTTCGTTTGTGCCGGTAAAACACTCGCCTAAGAAGTGGGAAAGCGGGCCCTGGGTCAGTATGTCTCGACGGCTCGATAGGTAAGAGGAAGCGGGGCAGAAAATCACTTGCCCTATCTTCGAATTCAACCGTAGCTACGACGTCATCACTGTGAGTCTTGTGAATGGTGATTTCCCGAATTTTGCCACACTATAATGACCAAAACTGGATTAGAGCGGTCGATGGGTCCTTCAAGAGAATTTTTAAAACGAGCTCACATCTCGGAATAGCTGATTGATATTTGCTTCAGTTGTTTGAAGTGTAAGACCGGCCAGTAGAACCGTAGAGTTTTCACGATCCCTGCTCACGGCAGCTTTACTCAGCTGCTGGGGGATGTTTGAAGAGGAGAGGTTGGTTAACGCTTACCGTTTCAATTCAGTGTGATCGTCTTTGGTAGCAAGTTTATCAGATTCGTGTGGTTTTGCCGCTGGGTGGGCAAACAAGTTAGCAGGAAGATGGCGAGTCTAGTCATGGGACACTCGAAGATTTACTCAGTCTGGGTTTCTTGTCGCCGTTAAGATCATCTTCAATAGCTTCTTCTGATTTCCGTTTACGCGTTTCATGATTTTCTTCTTCACGTTTGGACTGACTGGCGGATGGCTGACAAACTTGAGTTTCTGGGTTGGCTTGCGCAGCCGATTCAGGGCAGTTTTGTTCGGCTTCCTGAAAAGGATTCTGATCAGAGCAAAATCGCACGTAGATGAAAGTCCGATTTCCCTACCCTCCGCCTGCGAGCATTAATTCCTTTCATGATATTATTAACTTTCGAAATGGTATATTCGAGGTCGTCCAAAGTTCCAAAATGATGCTCAAACATTAACCATGCTTCCAGTAGATACTCAGGATAATCGAGTTTGATGTTAGAAGCTTTTTTGTAATATTCTCGAGCCCGAGTGAAGTTCCCATGCCGCCTAAGGCAAGAAAGCAGAATTGAGAAATCTGATTGAAGATCGATTAAGAGCGCGAACTTTTGACGCACACTTCACTTTCAGCTGCCGATATCCAGGTCGAGCATAAATTGCGATACTGTTTGGTAGCTTTGTGCCAGATTTGGGCAGCATCCTCTTGTTGATCATGATGTTCATACTGTTTGAAATAAATAGGTTTCTTTTTAAAACTTGCACATATATCAGTCAAACTGAAGTATAGACTGACTAATGCCGTAAGATATTTCTCAAGCCTGCAAGATGGATCACCGGACTTAGGAAAGACTATGACACGAGACATGATTAATACATAGTACTCGAAGGTATGATATCATCATAAACATGCCTTTCTTTGTCTTATCGATCCCCTCTTGGAGAACATTTCCTACCGTCTGAATGAGCGACTGGACTTGCTCCTTGCTCTCACCCCCTCCCGCTGCAACTAAAGGTCACCAGCACGCATATTGAGCTGCTACAGGGCATATTATACATTCTTGGGATACCTTTTGGGACTTACTGTAAGCATCAAGTCTTCTTCGGTGAAAATCAGCCCGACCGATAGTAAAAGTGACCCATGCTTCAACGTCGTGCTCGAGGAACTTTGAATTTAACCCTCGAGCACATAATTCCTCGATCGCCTCGGCAGTTTGATTGTTGCGTTCCTGTTAATTCGATCAAAAAAAAAAACAAATGAGGAATCTTCGATTGATAAGATAGTGCACACAAACCCACAAAGGTACGGATCGCGCTGGCCCAAACATCCCCAGACCAGGGAATGGTGCGAGTGGCTCGCCGGGCGAATGCAATCGAGAGCGTGACCTGGTCACGCAGTTGATGCTACTCCAAACAAAAAAATTGGTGAATAAAATTGACAAGAACGTTAATTCAAAGTCTAATATTGAATCAGCTAGCTTACCAAGTAGCGTAAGCATTCAAGCCATAGCTCGGCCGAGTTTGGATGATCCAGAAGAGCTCGTTCAAACAACATCAGAATAAGATCAACATGGGGAGGTTTCCGGGAAAGCTCCCAGGATAAATACTTCAGGTACTCCTGAGCGCTATATCCAGAGTTTTTCTAAAAAGGTACATTCAATGAACATCAAAGCAGGGAACAGGTTATTGGAAGCGAAAAAATTCGAGCAATCAAATGATCTAGAACACTATGCACACACCAGCTGGACCTCATGTACTTCACGATCCTCCATTAGTTTACGGGCTGGGCTGTAAAGATCATTGACAGCAACCATCTCATCTTCGTAATGATCGTTATCATATTTAGTAATCAAGGTCGAGTACATCTGAAACGTCCTCGAACTATCTGGCCCGCCGTTCAAAGAAGGTCAGCAGAAAGATTGCTTTTACTTTGTGAGCCACGAAAGCATGATAGGGCTCATCACCTGTGTGGGGAATGCGGAGCCTCGCTTGAAGCATCATTTTGAACCGTGAGAGACCCTCTTGGCTATTAAGATGAAGTCAATCGACTGAACTGGGGCCAGTAGTTGAATGGAGAGGATCGTGCTCACTTCCAGTCACGCTTAAGGGTATCAAACTCGTAGAGCGCCCACATGTTCCAAGCGGCCGAGCTCTAAACGTACACAGAGAACCAAAAAGAAAAAAGTGTAAGTTGCGTCGACTGCGAAAATAGCATCCAGCCGGTGGAGATTCACTTCAACTAGATGATAGCCTATTCTATCCATGACATCGATCGCGCAAGCTCGTAATTTCTCTTGGGTGATCATTTGTTCCAAAGCCTGTTGCTCTTCGTTAATGTCTCCTGGCTGCCCCGCGGGATCGTCCACATCCATGGTATTTTTCTCTAGAGATTCCTCGATCAACTCCATTAGATCACCCGTAGGTTTTTGAATTCGGCAAGCACGATAGTACAAATCGATCGTATACTCCAACCTGGCCGCCTCAATCTTCGGAACTGTTCGGATGGAGGAAAGATCAGGGCCGCGCCACAATCAGGACGTTGTTAGTCAGAGATAGGCTTACAAAATGCGTATGATGAGGCTTGTTCGTAAACATTCAAAACCATTTCTACGCAACTGGCCTCGTAGGGTGACTGGTAACATGAGACCAAATCAGATATCCAATCCTGGAAAAAATCTACCGGACCGGCCAGTGTTTTTTTATTGACGTGAGCAGGAGGTAAGAACCAATCGAAGCCATGTCAGTGTTTGGGAGGCTCAAAGATCGATCACCAAGGGGATCAAATCAGTTAAGGGACCAGCCTTCTTTGACTGGAAAGTATTCCGACATCAGGCTTCTTGCTTGGTTCAATTCATGGATCGTATCAACTCCGAGTTTCTGGCAAAGAGCTACATTCCGCTGATGGAGCCCATGATCAAACGGGTTCGATTGTAAGGCCGACATGAGCTCAAGTAATTGGTTGAGAATCTGATCGGGAGACTCGTCATCTTGCACGGACATCGGATCCTCTGGTTGCACTTCGACCTCCACCATGATCAGATATCCCCAGTGCTCGATGGGGAGTTGAGAGTGTGAATGTGGTGGTGGATGATAATTGAGGATTTGTGGATGAAGTGCTTAGCGGTCAACAACGACCAAGATATCGTAAATATTCTTCGAACAGATCGATGGTGCTCATGACCGATTCGGGTGAGACCGAGGACCCCCCGGTGCAGAGTGGAGCAGCGACGCGAGCGGGGGGGGGATGATATTTGAAAGGGGAGGAACAGTTTTCATGAAGCAAATGCTGATACTGAATGAATCTGCAACTAATTGGAACCGGATTCGATTGATGTTGAATTTATGTTTCCTTGGTAGAATAGTGATCATATTGTTGAGAAGGGCATATTTGAAGTAATCAAAACAATTCATGCATGCCTTTTAAAGCTGTTTAAGCATCCAATGCACCCATCATTTGATCGTTCTTATCTTTTTGAGGTTGGAGGTGCCCTTGAGTTCTTTAAGGTCTTTTCAAAAGGAGTTCAGTTTGCAACGGAGAAAAATAAAATGGCTTGAGAATCTGTTCCAACAACTTCAAAGATCAATGTCTTCAATCGTTTGATCATCTTGATCTTTGAAATAAACCATTTCCTTGTGGGAACCTACGTTTTGAAGAGCCCAGGCCAAGAATTAGCATCAAAATCAAAGACTAGCATTTCAAAAAAAAAAGAAAAAGTTATCTATATTGATTTTTTCTTCATTCAATCAAGTAATATAAAACAAATACAAAAAAGATGAGACCAGCATTGTCTTAAGCTGGGTCAACTGGAATGAGAGCTGGGTGGTGGAATGCTCAAAACAGGAAATGAGATTCCCCAGGCTTGAGCAACATCCTTTGAAGTGCCTAGGTGATTTTGATTTAATAGAAATCCCTAAAACTTCTGTCAAACCACTTGATTTATTTAAATACATACACAAAGTGGGGTGGAAAAAAATTGTGGGACTGATTTTTAAAGTGCCCACACCCACCCACTCCATGCAGCTTCAATCTTCTTGGAGAAATTTGAATTAAACAAGTGATATGAAATTCTTCCTCTTGACCAGATTTATTAATTTAAACCATCCCAACTTCCCTTTGCTAGTCTACCCTCCACCATGAAAAAAACAATGATCACTTTTAATCAGGTGATCATTGTTTTGTCATGGTGCTCCCTCATTCCTTCCAAAAGTTTAATTTGGTAAGTTTTTTTTAGCACCCCAATTATTCTTTGAATGTATTCTTAGAAAAAAGCTCTCTATCTCTTTTTTTTTCTTTTGAAAATATAATGCTAGGAAAAGAATTAGATGCAATGAAGGTGCAGATTTTTTTGAATTTAAAGATTGGGGTTATTGGTGTAGTGTCCATTTATATAACCTGACTTGGAATCAATCAAATTGAATGGGTAAATGGTGCAGAGCATGCAGCAAAAGAATTTTAAGTCTTGAGCCCATCTTCAGCACCTGGAAAAGGAAGACATATTCATAGTCAAAATCAAAAGCAGAATTTGTGGGATTTGTTCCCAAAGAATGTGAGTGGACCACTGCTATTGATTTTCAAAGATTTTCTTGGAGTTTCAACTAAAAAATGTGGAGGTAGGTCAGGAAGATCATTGTGATAGGATTTTATGGATCATGCAAGTGGAGTAGAAAAATTCAAAATGCAGAGAACAAAATCCAATCTCAAGGAGGGGCAGTAGACAGAAAAGGCACATGCAAGTTGAGTACTAAATGCAAACAACAATTGAGACATTTAGACATGGGTACTTGGGAGGCAAATTCAGAGAGTCAGGAACATTGTTCCATTTGAGGAGTACAGTTTGTGTGAATAGAACAAAAGGAAACAAGTAGGAGAACAGAGATGAAAAAAATGTTCAGAAATTCTAAAAATTTGAAAATGTTAATTGAGGCTTTCAAAATGTGGGAAAATGGAATTAAATGGCAGGGAATGGTTTCAAAGGGTGGGATGATTATAAAATATTACATAAGGACAGGTATAATTGGTCTTGAATCAGAAGGGAAAGAGAGATATTAGTCATATTTTATATTTTTGGGATATTACTAGACCTTTATATGTTTCCCTTACATATCTATAACTTTGAGAAAGCCCAGAAAAGAAATAAAACAAGGGGAAATAAGGCAATGAATACTTGGAAGATCAAAGTTTGAGAGGCTTTAAAATTTACCCTTACTTATTTGCAGAGTTTTATAGAGCTGGTAAGCAGTTTGGCACTGTGTGGTTTAACAAAGGACTATGCTTCATATTGAACTCAAGGACAGTAATCTCTCACAACTTAATTTTCAGAAAAAATATATTACCAGTTTGATGAATTCAAGCAGGAAATGGCATAGATAAATCCATTCTGGAATTTTTTGCCACATTGGGGAATCCCACTTTCACAAATTTGAATATTCAAAGGGGAAAAAATGATGATTCCATCAATAGATTCAAGAAGCAAGGAGCTATCAAGGCCCAAAAAAGATCTGGAAGACCCAGGAAGATGACAGGCTGGGAGATTTGTAAGTTTCATAATACAATCAAGAACTAAAATATTATGAAGGCACCAGATATCTGCAATACTCAGAAAATTTGAAAAAAAGGCCATGAGCTTAGTTTTTTGTTTCAGGATTTTTGTAAAAACCAACTGTTTCTAAATTCAGACCAGAAGAAAATTGGAATTCAATTTTCTTTCAAAAAATCAAAACTGGACCATTAAAAATTGGAAGAAAGTCTTTTGGACCTATGAATAAAGCTTGGAAATTGTCAAGAATTCTCAGAAATTGATCTTCTGGAAATAACCTCATGAGAAAAATGTAATCCAATCAACTGAATCCCAGCTTCAAGATTTAAAGATACTCCATAATACTCTCTGGGTGGTTTTGTTTTCAAAAAATCCTCTACAATCATGGTAATGCCACCAAAAAAAATCCCATGAGTTTATTGAGATAATTGATGAATGGGACCTTGACCAGGGATCCCAATTTCAATTGATTGGTTTTTTTGTTTTTGTTTTGGAGGATGGTTTTCCATTGAACAAGCAAGATATAACTTTAATTGCACACAAAATATCATAAAACATTTCTTTGGAACCCTTCATCACCAGACCTCAATCCAATCAAGAGATTATGAAAAATATTTAAAAACAATATTCAAAAAAGGAAAATGTTAAATTCGCAACCTATGGGTTGCAAACAGGTGTGAATTGCCATTCACAAACCTTACGTGTTGTGAACGGCAACTCAAAAATCCACAAGGAGGAGGCAAAGTTTCCAAGAACTTGCGCATCCCCCAGGGAGTAAAAAACACCCAATCACAACTCCCTGGGGGATGTGCAAGTTATGATTGGGGGTTGTGCTGGTTTTGCTGGCCCATTTGGGGAAAAATAGCCCTCAGTGGGCCATTTGAGGGGGAATTGTGGTACCTAGGCATCCCTGGACCACATTTTAGTGCCCTAAACCCAAATTTGGGGATGTGGAATACTATGTGGGACTTTTATTGGACCACAAAAAGAAACTTGGGAATAAAAAACTCTGCCTATTGGCAAAGCTGTGTACACACACAACACACACCTGTTGGATAAATTTATTTTTCTCAACCCAAAAGTGAGCAAAATTTTGGATTTCTTGGATTTAAAATTGAATTGAATACTAAATTGCCTTTAAATTTTTTTGGTTTATGCAACCAGTGGCAATCCCAAGCCCGCCTGGTTTAAAAATGGCTGCATTAACAGGCTTAATTGAAAGTATTGTTTACAAAGCTTTGGATTCTGAGGTTTTGGGTAGGGAGTTGGAAAAGAAAACATTGGAAGACCCAATTCCATCCTCATCTAGGGCTACAATTGAGGAACAAGATGTTTCTTCACAACTGGAATTGACTAAAGGTGGTGTGTCAAATTTCATATGCCATTTGACTGAGAAGGATTTGGCTTGATCAATACCAATGTAACCATGTGGGTTGTAACTATGAAAATAAGGGGTTCCAGAACCGCTTGACCCTCCTCCTGTGAGAGCCTTTGATAGTAGGAAAGAATCCAAGATTTGTTTTCAAAAATGGGCAGCCATGCATGGCTAAGAATTGAATACTTTCAATTCAAGGAAAGATAAAGATGTGGATCTAGCATGTGACAGATTTGGGGTATATGAAGGGCCATGCCTCATCAAACTTCAAAGGAAAACTCAGACAAGGAATTTTGGGTGTCAATTCATGATAAGTGTAAGTTGGAAAGTAGCAGATCTCATGTGGAATCTCTCCATTAGAACTGGCCTACACAATCATCAACCATCTGAAAGCGCCTCAGTGCATCCCCAACTGAAGAGAATCTCTGGTCAAGCATTGGATCAACTTAAAGAATTCATGAAAGATAGGCTCAATATGGTCCAGCTTAAAAGTAAATTGAGCAAGATTGATTATAGAACAATCTATAACACCAAGCGGAAGGTTAGGGAAGCAGAAATGAATGGGAAAGGTGTTATGGATTTTCAATTAGAAATTCTCCAGGAATCCCAGTGGGTTCCCAGGTCAAAATTTGGTGGAGAGGGTCACTTAGAGGCCATTTTCTTGGCTCATCCTTAGTCTATAAAACTATGCAAAAAATACCATCATATTGCTTTGTTGGATTGTACTTATAAAACAAATAGGTACAACATCCCTCTGTTCCATGTTATAGGAAGGACTGCCAACAGGAAATTCTTTGAAAAAAAAATTGTTTTTATAGAAAAAGAAATCTTTGAGTTCCACAGTGTGAGGTGAATGCACTAAAGGAGTTGACTTATGATCCCAAGAGGCTTCTTAAAGTCTTTGTGATAGATTTTTAAAAAGCTCTGATTTGTGCTATTGAACATAGGTTCCCCAAGTCATCCAGACAGTCATGCTCCTGGCACTTGTCTAAAGATATTCAAGAAGATTTTTAAGTTTGCTTCAGTAATGAAAATGAAGGATGGAAAAGTTTTATGAATCTGTGGGCCAAGTATTGGGCCTCTAAGACCAAGGGGCAGGCAGAAGTCAATGATGTGGAACTCAGAGTATGCCAATTTATTGCTTCTTCTGTTCATCTCTGCTGGGAATGCTGATGTTTAAGCTTGTATACATTATTTCTTGAAAGACTGTGAGGATGTTCTCAAGTATATGGAAAAGAGAATTTTCCTTATCAAAGAGAAATTTGTAATGGCGTGGACTTGTGTCAACCCAGAATTTGGAAAAAAAACAATGTCTTGGGTAGAAGGGGGCCATGCTAATTTCAAACAGTTACTTGCAAGATCTTTGGGAATAATTTTGGATGTGTGGAAACACCTGGAAGGAACCATTGAAAGCAAAATCCAATCAGTGCATGCATCACTCAAAGACTCTTGAATGAAGTTAGGAACTTTTCTTCAAAAATAAATTTTACCTTTGGGCTAAAAATGTTCAATTGAGGAAATTAAACTCATTGGAAAAAAATTTTAGAAGTTAAAGCACAACCATGATGGTAAGGTGTGCTCAAAGTCTTATTCAAAAAAAATGGGATTGCCATGTTCCCACATTTTAGATGAAATACTAGCATCAAGAGGATCCATTGTGCCTGAGGATGTTCATCATTGGTGGAGGTTAGACTATGACCATTCCAGTGAAGTAAGTGGGGTTTTTGGGTTTTTTAAGGGCACCAATTATAGGATTGACAGCAATTATAGGATTGAAAGCAATTATAGGATTGAAAGATTGATTATAGGATTGAAAGATTAATTATTTTTTTCTCTTTTTAAAATTGACAAAGATCCAGTGCTTGAAAAATCACAATTGTTCAACAAGTTGAATTCCATGCTTATGGGATAACCTCAACATGTTAGATTGGAGATTTTAAATTCTGTGGTTGATTATACAGCAACTTTGATTTCCAAGCCAAGGCTTGAGCCAAAGGTCTTAAGGTCCAGCCCCAGTCAACTCAACTTGAAATCAACTTGTTGTGAACTTTCAAAATTTGAACAAATTGGAAGAGAAATTTGGAGGGGAAAAAGGGTTAAAATGGAACCAAAAAGACCAAATATAGTAATTCTTTTATTTTGAGAGATTTTCATTTTTATGGTTTGATTAAATGATGGGAAAATGGCTTCTGTAGTGCAAGGAAGGCCCTTCATCTGAATTTCATAGTTCAAAGGAAGAGACTGAAAGTGAATTAGGGTCCCTTCATCTGGAATCAGAATCATTTTCTGAGGAAGAAGAAGAAATGGACAAGTCAAACAGAAGCTCATATTTGGTGAGTGTTTTTTCCTTTAATGAGGTTAGAATTTTTGCTAAGCAATTTTTGATTGTAGGAAGGAAAAGTGAATTGCCTCAATCAAATATCTGAGAACTTACATAAGTTCTTGGGGGAGGTCTGTGATCCAGTTGATGATGGGAATTGTGGATTTAGAGTCATTGAAAAATCACTTGGGTATGATGAGCATGGATGGTTTAAAGTAAAAAAAGAAATTGATTGAAACATTGAGGAGAAATAAGACATTCTATTCTAAGATCCTTGGTGGCATTGAGGATTTTGAAAAGATAGAACAGAGACTTCATGTTAATGACATCAATGAAAAGATTCCCTCTTCAGAATGGCTTTAAAAGTTGGATATGGGTCAAATAATAGCTGATACTTATGGAAGACCAATCTGTTTCATTTTGTTGGATTCACGTTTTAATTATAATCCTATGGAAATGGGTGTAAAAGTAAAATCAGATCCCATGTTCATTAGCTTTGTTAACAATAATTACTGGGTTCATCTTGTACTTGAGGGAGAAATTATTCAAATCCTGCAAATTGTTTCCCAAACTCCTTCTTTGACTTCTAAAAAAGCTTCTGTTTGGGTTGATCATCTAAAAGATCAACTTAATTTTTATTTTAAGTTATAAACATCATTTTAATTTCATCATTTGGGTTAAGGTTCTGATGCTGATTTTTTTAATTCTATTAATATAAAGGGTTATCACATTTTGAACATCATTATGTTGAGTTTTTGGAGTTAAAATCATTATTTTGAGTGTTTTGAATGAGATTTTATTGGAGAGTCAGTTCAAATTGTGTTGGGCTGATCCCATCATAAGGAGTAATTTTACTTCTTGTGATGGGATCAGCTTAACACAAGTTATTTTTTTTTGTGTTTTTACTTTAGGGCTAGTCAAGATGAACTTGTATTTTTTTGCATTTTAACTTTAGGGCTGGTCCATAAACTCTTTCATTGTTTATTTAATTTTTGATGTTTTTAATTTAGGGCTGGTCCATATAATTTTTCATTGTTTCTTTATATGGGCTGTGGATTTGGCTGTGCATTCATGGCCCCAGAGTGGTGGAATTTTTGAACCTTTCATTTTATTTTATTTTTTTCCCTTTTTTGGTGATTTTGTTTTGTTTGTTTAATCAATTTTTAATTTATTTTGGTTTCCCATTTATTTTTATCTATTTTTATCTAATTTATTTTTCTTTTTTCTCTTTTTTTGTTTTATTTGTTCAATTTTTGATTTATTTTAATTTAGGGCATTATTTTTCTCATGTATCCAAACCTTTTTTTCACACATTTTGACGTTGGCGCGCAGTTGCACCCCTTTGGTATTTCATGCAAAAATACTTTATTTCATGCAACTTTCAAGAATTCATTTTTTTTGAATTCTGAATGCGCAGCCGCGTAGTAGGGGTTCTTGAACCCCTAACAAAAATCTTTGTTAATTTTGGAGCCATTAGAACCCCTTCAACAATGCAATCAAAAAATGAAAAATTCCATAAAAACAAATTTTTTCATGGGTTTTTGGATCATCATTTTGGCTATTTTTATTGACCACACCATACCGTACCACACCATGCCACCCCACACAACACCACACAACACCACACAGCACCACAAAACACCACACTACCTAAAACAACACCACACCACACCTTTTCACACCACACCACCAACCACTCCTCAAAACAACTTAAAACTCCAGATACTTCAAAACAATAACATCTCTTTTTCCAATGGGTCAAGAAAACATACACTCACTTTTCAGAAATGTTTCAGCTGTTCCACCAGGCCCATCCTCCATTATCTAATCTAATAAAACTAGTGATGCAAATCCTTTTGCTCCTTATTCATCTACTCAAACTCTTGATTCCACTCCCCTGGCCCCTTCTCCTGAGCTATCATATAATCAAAAGGAGGAGCTGGTTGAGGATATCCAATCATGGGCAAATTCCCATGGATATGCCATATCTACCAGAGTATCAAATTGCAAGAATCAGGCCTACACTTAACAATGTGATAAATCTGGGGAATATAAACCCAGCAAAGATACTTCCAAATTAAAAAAATCAAGAAAGACCAATTGTCCTTTCAGGTTATCAGGGAATTTTTCAAAAAGATTGGGTGTTTGGGTGGTGAAGGTTTTATTTCTAGAGCACAACCATCCACCTTCCATTGATCCTTCCACTCATCCCATCCACAGAAGAATCCAAGGGGAGAAAAAGGAGGTGGTTGAAAATTTATCCAAAGCAGGAGTTCCCCCTTTAAAAATTCTCAACTCTCTTATACAAAACCCATCATCACCTATCCATGCAAATCTCCCTGCAATTTACAACAAAAGATTCCAAATATAAAGAAATGCCCTTGATGGCAAAACTCCTGTGGAATCACTCATACTGGAACTCAGGAATTCTTGTTTTTACTACAAAATGAAAAATGTGGATGGTCAAATTACTTCATCATTTATTTCACACCCTGATTCCATGAAGCTTCTCAACCTTTTTCCTACTCTTATTATGATTGACTGCACATATAAAACCAACAAATTTGAAATTCCCCTTCTTCATATTCTTGGGATAAAAAATTCTTCTAGAAGCTTCTAAGTTGAATTCTGTTTCTTATCTCAAGAGAAAAACAGAACTATGATTGGCCCCTGACTCAACTTCAGGAAATATTTGAAGATAAAGAACCTAGTGCAATTGTGACATATAAGGAAAAAGCACTTATTATCTCAATTGAATAAGTTTTCCCTTCCTCTCATCATCTTCTCTGTGTATGGCACATTTTCAAGAATATTCAAACTCATTTCAGCAAGCACTTTAAATCTGAAGATGAATGAAAGATATTCCAGAAACAATGGCATCATTTGGTCTATTAAAAATCTGAATCAAGCTATCACAAAAAATTCACAAAGATTTCTCTGGTTTGGAATCCTCCCACTTCTGACTACCCTCTTGAATACTGAATTCCTCTAAAAATGAAAATTTTTCTCCTATTTGGAAAACAAATACTTTCACTTTGGAAACACAAGTACATCAAGAATAGAAGTTTCTCACTCCTACATTAAAAGATTCCTCAATTCTTCTATTGGCTATTTCTATAATGTAGTTCAAAAAATTTACAGTTCCATCACCATCCAAACCTGTGAGAGAGCCATTGAAGCCTCTCAGCAATAATTCAAGCATATCAGTGGTTTTCCTCACTGTGTGGATTATCTTTCTGGAAAGATCAGCCACTTTGCCCTCAAAATCATTCATTCATCACATAAAGTTCCTGATTCTTCCACCAATTGCAACAACTGTGATTACTCTTCTTACATGGGTATACCATGTGTTCAAAAAGTCAAAGTGGCCATCAGAAAGGGTGAACTCTTCCAACTTGATGATTTTCATCCTCAAAGGCATTTCAAAGCTCCCATCTCAGTAAGTTTTTCTCTTTTTTTTTGGGGGGGGATTAAAGCTCAAATGAATAATGTCCAGATTGATTTTGATTTGCCTTTCTCCAGTTAACTGTGAACCCTGAATCAACTGGAGATTCAGCAAAAATTGAAGTTCCAACCAAAGACAGTAATGAAAATATATATTTCACTAAACTGTTTGAAGCATTAAGAAAGTTGCCACCTAGAGAAGAGCTATATTATCTGGGTGAAAGCATGAAGCTTTACAGTGGAAGATATCAACTTACCCTGATTGAAGAGCCAAATTCCACTCAAAGATCCAAATTTAGAGGAAGACCCAAAGGAGCAGCCAATAAGTTCAAGAAGATCTCTCAGTCCTCAAGCAAAAGAGATCCATCTGGCTTTGAATATTTAGAATAACCCAAGAGGAGAGGAAGGCCAAAGAATAAATTCATAGCAAATTTAAAGGTCAGTCACCAATTTTTTGGACAAAAAATATATCAACATTCATAATTATTTTTTTTTCTTATGCATTCAGGTTTCAAGAAGGTGCAAGGCCATCCAAGGGAAGGGGAAGGTAAAAAAGAAGGAGGAGTCGGAGGAAGAGGTAATTTTATAACTATACTTATTTTTTCTGCAATGGATTGTTTTTTTTTATGATTCCTTCTCATTTTTTAACATAGAGTGAATTTCTGACTGAAGAGGAATATTCAGAAGATGAAGAGGTGCCAGATTTGGATGAAGGGCAAGATTCAGCAGATAAAAAGCTTCCAGATGTGGATTTAATTATGATGTTTAGCTTTCATTTTCTTTTATTTTTGGCTAATTTGTTGGATATTATTTTTCAATAATTTTTTAATTCAAATCTTTATCAGAGGTCTGGAACCATTGTGAATAAGAAAGTTGCTTTTCCTGAATAAAATCCTGGGACAAGAATCAAGAGAATAAATGTATCCAATGAAGATGGCAATGCTCCTTACCATCCTCCTGGGGGGAAGGTATTAGCAGCCCCAAAAATCAGTGAGAAAGTGAGTACAATTGGTTTTTTCTCATTTTTTAATTTTGTCTGATTTCTTTTGGGTTTTTCCTCTAGTTTTCCTGCACATTATCTTATTCTTCTTATGGAATATTTGACCAAGTATCAATCAAAGAAGTGAGTATTATCTTGAGTCCATATTTTCTGTTATAAAAAATTCTTATTTTTGGTTTTAGTCCCAATAAAAATATTCCAGTTCCCCAAGAACAGCCATTCCACATATCTCCCATTTTCAAGATGTCATAGGGGATAGGAACTGTGGCTTTAGAGCAGTAGCCATTTGCTTGGGGAGGATCTCAGAAGACTGGATTGAAGTAAGGAAAGAAATGGTGAAAGAGCTTGATTTAAACCCAATCTTCAAGGAAAAAATATTACTGCCTGATATCTGGAATGAAACTTTCCAAGAAGCAAGAAGGAAACTGAACCACCTTTATGGCCCATCTCCCATTAATATGTGGATGAAATTTCCATGCCATGGTTTCCTTCTGGCTGAAACATATAAGTGTCCAGTGGTTCTGTTTTCTTCTTTAATGCCTTGCGCTTATCTTCCTCTGAATTCCCCTCCCACTCCAAATTCCAAAACTTCTCCTATTTGATTCATTCTTTTAAAATAATCCAAAAATATAGTCTCATTCAAGTTCAAGTCTGATCATTGGCCAGCTCCCAGGTTAGATCCACTTTGGAAAAGCTTTGTGACAAAGGATTCCAAATGTTGGAAAACCATTGTTCAGAGAAACTTGGATCTTGGTAATGAGGTTTTGTTCCTTCCACAAAAATCAAGTAGAAAAATAAAACCAATCTAAGTTGAATAAATTTTAATATTTGTATCCATATTTGTTCTTTATTTTTAATTTTTTGAATGAAGCTTGTAAGGTGTATGCAAGAATGCAGATGATCTTCAAAAAGTATTAATGAACTTTTTTTGTTTTTTTAACATTAAAAATTCTGAAAGCTTGAATTACCCCCAAAAAAAAAATTATATAGGCCAACAAAAGTATTTAAAAATCCAGTGAGAAAAGTGAATTTTTTAAATTTTTTGGTTTTTTGATGGAATTTTTAAAGGTCAAAAATGACATCCAAAAATCCCAAAAAAAATTTTGGAAAGCTCTTGAATAGTCGTCTTAAAATTTTCAAAGCTTGTAACACCAAAAAAATAAGTCAAAATTGCAAACATAAGGATCCAAAAGTCAAATGAGAAAATTGAATTCTTTGATTTTTTTGCTTTTTTTGAAGGAATTTTTTAAGGTAAAATAATAAATTTTCAAAAAATATGGAAAAAATATTTTGATTCTCTTTCAATGTTGTTTTAACTTTTTGATAGCTGGAATTACCCAAAAAAATGAAATAAAAAAAGGAAAATAAAATGATTCAAATGTCCAAAGAGAAATTTGATTTTTTTGATTTTTTGTGTTTTTTGAAGGAATTTTTCAAGGTGAAAGGATACATCCAAAAAATATGAAAAAAAATATTAGAAGACTCTTTGAATATTTTTCAAAATTTATGAAAGCTGAAATAACCAAAAAATAAATAAATAAATGAATAAAAATAGCCAAAATAATGATCCAAAAAGCCATGCAAAAATTTGTTTTTACAGAATTTTTTCATTTTTGATTGCATTTTTGAAGGGGTTCTAATGGCTCCAAAATTACCAAAAATTTTTTGGGGGGGTTAAGAACCCCTTCTAAAGTTCTGCGCAGTCAGAATCCAAAAAAAAAAAATTCTTGAAAGTTGTGTGAAATAATGTATTTTTGCGTTAAATACCAAAGGGGTGCAACCGCGCGGCAACTTCAAAATGCGTGAAATAAAGGGTTGGATGCGTGAGAAAAATAATGCCCTTAATTTATTTAAATTCTATTTTTAATAGATTTTCTTTCCTTTTTTTTCACACCAGGAATGGGTTGTGAACAGCCCCTCTCAACCCAACATGGGGTTGTGGCTGGCCATTCCCTGCCAAAATGGGTCCTGAGTGGCTGTTCACAACTGAGATGGGTTGGTAGTGGCTGGTCACAACTGAGATGGGTTTGGAGCAGCTGTTTGCAACTGGATGCAGTCACAAGTTGCACCACAAAAAACAATTTTGGTTGTGAACAAGTTGTGTAGGGTTGCAAATTTAAAATTGCCCTTCAATATATATATATATATATATATATATATATATATATATCAACAAAATTCAATCCCAGAGAGGTAAACTGGGAAAACTTACCACATCAAAATTTCCAAAATCTCATGAGATAGATAAATGATTGCATGCATTCTGTTTTCAAGGCTAATGGGGTTTCAAACCAATGGTAGGATAAATTTTCATGACCATTATTGTTTGTTTATATCTCATGTTATTAGTTGCTTGTATATAAATCTCATTGAAAAATATTTTTTTCTTTCTTTTTCAAATCTTTTTTTGTTGATCCATCATCAATTACAAAGAAAATTGTCCATTACAATTTTTTTATTTTCTTTGGGAAATGTTTGGTTTCTTTTTAGATTCAATTTGAGATTCCAAGTAACTAAAATAAATGACTTTCAGAATTTTCCTCTATTATTTTTTTTTTCTCAAAAACAACATAAAAAGAATATATGTAAAATTTGAAAAAAAGGAAGGTACAATTCCCATTATTGTTACCAATGCACTATAAATGTGTATAATATACCCAATTGGACCCTACATTATTGAAGAAATGTTTTTCAGGGAAGAAGTTGTGGTGTAAATCAAAAGCAAATACACAAGCTTTGGCAGGAAGGTGTTGTGAAAGATTCTGGACAGGATTATTAATTCAGTCAGACCCTGCTCTGGTATTTCTTGGGATACTTTTCTATAACCACTGACAGATTTTTGGTAATATGTGCAATACAAAGTAGTGATAGCTCCTAAACGGGGAAGCTCCAAAATTTTTATTTCTTGTAATACACACTTCACCAACAGTTTACTCTCTGGTTAAGCTCTTCAATTTCAAATCTCTTGAAAAAATATGAGGTTTCAACTCTTGTAAAAAAACACAATTTTGACCCTCTTGCAGTGCTTAGAAGATTGAATGATTTTTTGATCCTACCTACAACAGCCCTCCTTAAATATTAAATACAACAACAGAAGAGTAAAACCCTGGACCACAACTTCCTCCAATCTTTTGTGGTTACTTTTGCACATCTATTCATGGTCCATCAGCTTATTGGAATATTTGGGAATTAGGGGGAGCTTGATTTCCTCCTCCAACCAAATTCCCATCCATAAAAATTTCAATTAAACCACTTTCATAAATTATCAAGGTAGAACCCTAACAAAGTGTCATCTCTGATGTCCTACTCATTGAATATCTCTAGTTTATTCCTGGTTGCTTACTTTCCATGCCCATTCTCCTCAACTTCATTTCCCTCATCTCCCCTGGAATGAATTACCTAATCCATTCCTGGTCTTTTTGCTTAGTTTTTAATACATGTTTACTCCAGTTCTTTTGTCACACATTTTTGGGAATCAAAACATACCTTTTTTCTTTTTGATCCTGAACATGAGCCTTGAAGCTTTCCACACCATGAGAAAGTAGATTGTTCCTCCTGTTTGGAATCATCTGCACATATTTTGGCACAGTATCCAATCTTGTGGTTCTGGATGCCTTCCTACACCACAGCTTGGCTGGTGCAGTGCTTTTCACACCATTTATATAAATATTCACCGCAAAAAAATGGGTCAGAAAAGCTGAATAATAAGTCCAAGCCTGTAGAAAAAGCAATAGGGCTGTTGAAGAAAAACCTTACAGGATTTAAGAAGGGGATCTTAATGAAAAATAATTCCTCTTGGAATCCATGAAATTCTCATTTTGGAACACTAGAATAAATCTGTGGGGTTTAATTGGAAAAATAAGATAAATTACAATTTTGATATCCAAGAAAAATGTCTTGGAAAGATATTGAGAGGCCATGTGAATTTTTTGATTTACATAAAAGATGTATTTTTCTTTAATAAAAAAAATAATTTAAAAAATTTAGAAATAAGAATAAAAAAAACATAAAGCATCAAATGAAAACCTGAAGATAGAAAAATCTCAAAAAATACAAGAAGAAGCCAAGAATGAATATTAAAAAAAATAAATAAATAAATAAAAAATAAATGAATAGAAGAATGAAAGGAAAACTAAAAATAAAATATTGATTTTTCAACACTCAAAATCCTTAAAATGATGGTGTATTTTCTTTTCAACAACAAAAAAACCATGGTAAAAGTCAGAGAACATGGCTACATCTTTGGTGACTGGATATCCTGTGGAACTCCATTGTAAATCTTCTAGAAACCTGTGGTGAAATGGGAATTCCCCAAGCCATGCCCCCCTGGCCTGGGATTTTTCCCAATTGGGACAACTGCCAGGAAGGGGCAGGCCCCTCTCAGCCCCCCTCCCTTGGTTGAATCAATCTTCCAAATGATCTGCATGCATACTGCCCCCCCCTTCAACCAACCAACAGGCTGATTGACTGGCCCCCCCCTTCAACCAACCAATGGGCTGATCAACCAGCCCCCCCCTTCAACCAATCAATGGGCCAAAGGTTGAGGATGATAATTGGGTTGACAAGGTGATAAGTAGCTGTGAGAAGAGACAGACCACATGTTGCCCAGGGGGGGGGGGAGGAATGGTTAAATTGATAAGGAAAGTAAACAAAGTTGGTATTGATTCAAGTGTGTGACTAGCAAAATGTGAGCTGGGGTTATCATTGTGGGCAGCGGGTTATTATCTACTCAGGCTGAGAATTTGGACAGGCACATTGGCTCATTTGGCAATGGAACACTTAGCTTAGTGGCTAAAGCATCACTCACCAATGTTGAGGTCATGGGTTCAAATCCCATAGTGTGCAATTAAATTTTGGCTTATAAATCTGCCACTGCCCTCAAAATGTTATGCAAAAAATTGAATTCCTTATTGATCCTCACCCCAATCAAAGTATACAGTTGGGAGGGAACAAGATTGGAGGAGATTAGTTGACAAAAATACCAAGATGTGGAAAGAATAGGGCTTGCAACCCTTGAATTTTATACAATGAACTGAATCCCTTCTTGATCCTCACCCCAAATATAGTATGTGGATGGGAGGAGATAATTTGGAAAACATACAGTGACAGGGACAGAATGAGGCTTGTCAGCATTGGATAAAGGGGAAATGTTTGGATTGATAGTTCTTGAATTTCTTCCTTGTCTATTTGGATGAAAGAGCCAGCCTACCTTGGTTTTATTCTTTAGTTCATTGGCCATCAGGAGATAACCATCAACCTTAGAGGATGGAGGTTGGAAAAATTTTGTTTCATTGTTGGATCCAAAGCTAGAATCATAGTTGGAGGGAATTTTGAGCCAGTTTAAAAGGATGATGTGATCAGCTCTCTTGAGCTGACTTGAACCTTTGGAAGCTGATGGGGGGGAATGTTGGATGTTGATTTCCTGGGGGATGTTTGATTTGCTTCAGTGGACTTGCCGGGGGAGTGTTGCTGAGGGGCCATTTAAAAAGAGTAAGAGGGATGAAGTGATGAAGCAATCAAGTGATGAAGCAATGTGATGAAAGCAGGGATGAAGTGATGAAGCAATGAGGCAATGAGAGTTAGGATGTGATGAAAGGGGGGATGAAGTGATAAAGGAATGAAGAAATGAAGAAATGAGAGGATGTATGTGATGAAAGCAATAAAGTGATGAGAGTGATGAAGCAAGGTGAGAGTGATGAAGTGATGAGGGGATGGGAGTGATGAAGCAAAGAGGATAGAAAGAGAGGGGAGTGATGAAGTTATGAGAGCAATGAAAATCAAATTTTTCCAATGAGGTTGGAGGCATAATTTTTTGGATGAGGTTGGAGGCTGAAACCAAGGGTGATAATGTGTAATGATGTGTGGTTGAGCCAGTGAAAGCCTTTATATACTTTACTTGAAAAAACCCACTTATTTCATGACACGTCTGATCTGAAATAAGTGGGTTTTTTTGATTTTAATGGCGGGTTTGAAATGGCATTTTTGGGCTGAAACCTGTGATTAAAAATGGTGGGTTTTCTTAACTTTGATACACCCTATGAGAGCCTTCATAATTGTAGAAGGCTTCTCAAAAAAATCATTTTTTCCCTTTTTTGGAATTTCTAGCAGTTTTCTTTCCCCTTGCAAATTCTCTGAAAATAAAACTATGAAAATCACCATTAGGTTTTAGTTTGAATAGTGGACACAATCTTCATCAACAATATCATTTATATCATTTAAAATATTCCTCTGAATATATATCAAAAACTTATACTCAAAGTCTCTAGACGTTTGAAATTCTCATCAAAATTTAGTACCCCTTAATTAACCAAACCCATTTGACACCATTCAACAAGACTCAACAAAAATTTATGACAAAAAATTCACTTAATTGAAAAAAAAAATAGTGAAAGGCTTATTTCTATTGAGGCAAAATTTTCAGAACATAACTATTTTGAGAAAAGTTGTGCTTCCCCCTTCCATGTGTTTCAGGTAGGGGGAAAGGGGTATAAAGCCCTCCCATAGGCCCTGAAGGTTCCTTTATACAGCTTTGAGGGCTGTTGAAGTCCTTTGAAGTGGTGAAGCTACTTGCATTATATTTTTACCACCACTTTAGAGGCCACCAAGGCCATCTTGTTTTTAAGGCTGGGTGGGCTTTCATTTTTCTTGTTTGTTGATTTCTTCTTCTTTTATTTTTCTAAATCTTTAATTTTTGATCTAATTTCATATTTTCTTTGTAATTTTTTTTTTCAAATCAAAATGATTTTGGTGTAGGCCCGGGTTCCCCTTTTTCCATATTTTTAGTTTTTTCTTCCCTTTTTTCCCCTTTTTTCCCCTTTCCACCCCTTTCCCCCCTTTCTTCCCGATTTTCCCCCTTTCCCCCCCTTTCCTTCCCTTTTTTACCCTTCTTTCCCCTCCCCCCCTTTCCCCCCCTTTTGTTCCCTTTTGTTCCCCTTTTTTCCCCTTTTGTTCCCCTTTTTTCCCCTTTTGTTCCCCTTTTTTCCCCTTTTGTTCCCCTTTTTTCCCCTTTTTTTCCCTTTTTTTCCCTTTTTTCCCTTTCCCCCCCCCTTTTTTCTCCTTTTTTCCCTTTTTTCCCTTTTCTTCCCTTTTTTACATTTTTCTCCTTTTTTCCCTTTTTTTCCCTTTTTTTCCCTTTTTTTTCCCTTTTTTTTCCCTTTTTTTCCCTTTTTTTCCTTTTTCCCTTTTTTCCCTTTTTTTTCCCTTTTTTTTTCCCTTTTTTCCCTTTTTTTTCCCTTTTTTTTCCCGTTTTTTTCCCTTTTTTTCCCTTTTTCCCTTTTTTCCCTTTTTTCCCTTTTTTCCCCTTTTTCCCCCTTTTTCCCCTTTTTTCCCTTATTTTCCCCTTTTTCCCTTTTTTCCCTTTTCTCGGCTTTTCTTCCCTTTTCTTCCCTTTTTTCCCCTTTACCTTTCTTTACCTTTCTTTTCCCTTCTTTTCCCTTTCTTTTCCCTTTCTTTTCCTTTCTTTTCCCTTTCTTTTCCCTTTCTTTTCCCTTTCTTTTCCCTTTCTTTTCCCTTTCTTTCCTTTTTTTCCCTTTTTTTCCCTTTTTTTCCCTTTTTTTTCCCTTTTCCCCTTTTTTTGCCTTTTTTGCCTTTTTTGCCTTTCCCCCCCTTTTTTTGCCTTTTTTCCCCTTTTTCCCTTTTTTTCCCCTTTTTTTCCCCTTTTTTTTCCCCTTTTTTTTCCCTTTTTTTCCCTTTTTTCCCCTTTTTCCCCTTTTCCTCCCTTTTCCCCCCTTTCCACCCTTTTTCCCCTTTCCCCCCATTTTATCCCTTTTTTTCCTTGTTTCCCCCCCTTTTTCCCTTTTTTTTCCCTTTCCCCCCCTTTTTTCCTTTTTCCCCTGTCCCCCCCTTTTTTCCCCCTTCCCCTTTCCCCCCTTTTTTTCCCCTTTCCCCCCCTTTCTTTCCCTTTTCTTCCCTCCCCCCCCTTTTGTTCCCCTTTTCCCTTTTTCCCCTTTCCCCTTTTCCCCCCTTTTTCCTTTTTCCTTTTTTTTCCTTTTTTTCCTTTTTTCCTTTTTTCCTTTTTTCCTTCCTTTTTTTCCTTTTTTCCTTTTTTCCTTTTTCCTTTTTTCCTTTTTTCCTTTTTTCCTTTTTTCCTTTTTTCCTTTTTTCCTTGTTTCCTTGTTTCCCTTGTTTCCTTTTTTCCTTTTTTTCCCTTTCTCACTTTTGTATTTTTTTCCCTTGTTCCTTTTGTCCTTTGTTATTTTTTTTTTGTTAAATTCACACATTTTTGAACAAATTTATTTCATGCCTGCTTTTTTTGTGGAAGCAGCAATTTTTCTCATAGGTCTCCAGGGCTGAGAATATTCAGGCCAGCTCCCAATGCTGCAGGTAAAAGTTTTCTTATTATTATTATTGCTGATTTTAAATAGCAGGATTTTCCTTTCTTTGTAAACTAGTTTCTTCCTTGAAAAATATTCAGCAGGCTTTTGAGCTCTGGTTCTCTTCTTTCATTTTGGATGAATTCAAAAATTAGGTGTCAAGCTTTTTTTAGATATAAATTTTACTCATCATTTCATTTTTATGGTTTTTCCTGATTTCAGCCCTAGGATTCAATTTCTCCTGAACTGTAATAAATGGTTTATATCATTTCAATCATTCCTTGATTCATGGAAATGTGGACTTAAAGCCCTGGTCAAAACTTATGGTGGGTCTTTTGATGATTGGGGTCATATAAGGCTGTAAATGAGGTTTGAAATCAATTCCAATCCTTCTGTTAAGGATGCCAGATTTATGGAGGATTTTTGGATCAAAGCCTTGAAGAAGAAAGGAAAAACCCAAGCTGCTTTTATGGCATAGCTCATCCTGTTTTCTAGATTCATGTATAATTAATTTGCCCTCATGAAATTCTACCAGAATTTTAAAACACTCCTTTCCTTGATTCCTAAACTCTAATGGAAATTATCTTGAGACAGATTTTAGTTTCATTGATAATAAGAATTGAAGTTCATTCTTTACCCCAAAGAACCTTCAAAATAAGGAAAATCAATTGCAATTTTATTCACAATTTCTGAGAGGTTCAAGCTACTCTTTGGACCATAAACCAAAAGAGCTACAATGCATAATTTGACACCAAGATCAATATTTAAAGCACAATTTCAAAATTTACAAACCCCTGAAATGAAGCATCACCAAAGTTCTTTAGTTGTGAATAATTACCAACAATGTTTGGCCAAACACTTGGCCCTTGGCTTGCATATGACTGTTGTACAAATTCAGCAGTTGAAAAGGCAATCTTAAAGCAGACAATTCTGTGTAATTTCAATTTCATTATTCAATAGGTAACATGGAACCCAAATTATTGTAAGAAAATTCTTAAGTTTACCAAAAAACTTTTAAACCATTGTTTCAAAATATGTGCCAGCCCAAATGTAAATGTCTACCCCATTTATTTATTTACTGGGCAATTTAAAGAAGAGGCGTTCTTTGTTTCAGCACCCGATGAATTTGTGCTTCAGAAAAAAATGACTTGTGCCAATTATCTCATGAGGAATGCTCCAAAGGACCATATCTAAGATTTCACCTTTGGGAATGTAAACTAATTTTTTACGTTGAGGCTGACTGGGCTCATGACAATTCTGTTCACGCTTTTTTCCAAAGGAAAAGTAGAGCGTTTCACGGAAGCATCTCGTGGTTTCAACTTGTAATGACATGGTCATAACAAGGACAGTAGGATACTGGTGCATTACTTGGTTTCAAGACAAATTCATCCATTGGCAACGATGCGGCCGGGGCACGATTGCAAAAAAAAAAAGTACACGATTGGAAAAACTTGGTGCCTTGCAAGAAGGTTGCAAGTAATTGGATAACATCAGTAAGCTTGGTTTCAATAGCTGTAAGCCACTCGCCCGCCCGCAAAAACGTACGGATACTAATCATAGGAGTCCCAGTCAGCCTTTTGCACTTCCCATATGTTTGGCTCAGCTCATTGCGTACCTTGTATTGATACCAATTTCTATAAAATTTCATTGAAATCAGTCATTGTTGCTCCCTTCATGTCAGGGAAGGGGAACTGGTTAAAGCTGAGCTCCAGACTTACACAAAACTCGGCCGATGTGCAATCCTGGGGACTGAAGCCCAGGAGCCACCAAGAAGAACATGATGTTCTCCATCAAAAAATCTTGTGAATAACCCGGATATAATTGACTAGGTCGGAAGTTTGGATGAGATTGAAATTTGGTGGAAGTCCATTCCCAAACTCCACCGTTCCAGCCGCCGCGCCAGCGTCCCTCTGTGTCTCTCTGTGGTATACGAGGAGGTTGCGGATGCAATTTAAGAAGCCAATGTAATTTTGGGCGATTGGCTGATGGGATTGTCGGCGAGATAAACCCTGAGCTCATCGGCGGTAGGTAATCGGCCCCCCTTTTGACTTAGCATACAGTCTAATTGCATTCCGGAAGCTTGCAGGGGCCCACTGCTTCGCAAATTCAAATTCAATGCTGCCATATATGGTCTTGACCCGAACTTGATGTTTCTGGGATTCCAGGGAGTATACCCATGATGCCGGGACGGCCTGAGGTGCAAAAAGGCTGGGAACCAGGGTAAGTTTTGAGAAGGAAACTTAGATAGTCTTCGTTAGTGATGGGTGTTGTTTCCAGTTTGAATGGCTGGACAATGACCTTCCTTGAGGGACTTTCATTATCCCATCCATACTGGTGAATATCGGAGAAAAGGCTGGTGAGCATCCTCGGCCTCCAAATCATCGTGTCCGACTGTGATTTCTACTGGAGCTTCGTACTCGATCAGGTCAAATTTTGCACCTTGAGATTTTGAAGCCAAATTCCATTCCCCGACTTAATGATTGCCCAATCAGGGATTGTAAATCCACGAGGGGGATTAACAAAAGGCATTTGTTGCATCATGTACAGAAGTGTTTCTAGATGCATTGCCTCATGCTCGTAAATCTACCAGCAATCAGAGTTATATTTTTGCAAACAGATTAAGTCAGACAATGTTTTGCGTCCACGAATTAAACAAGTTTAACAAGGGTACTCACCATTGCACAAAACCCTGCCGAGTTTTCTGGTAAGTTTTATCTTGCTCTTGACTTCGTTCCCGAGACAGGTGTACACATTGGTAAGCTTTTTGCGAAACTGGTCTCTGATCCAGACTACTTGCTCCAACGAAGGCCATTTTTCCTCTTGATCCGGAAACGGAGAGTGGGCATGGCATTTGCTTGGGTCGTCAACATTAGGATCGATTCCTCGCTCAAAAATCACGGCGAACCAAGGGTCGATTGTCGGTTCGTCAAAATATCGACTGATTTGAATATCTGCAAACACAGGGATGTGACCAAGGTAAACTGGATAAACAGGAAACCGGTCAAAAAATATCCGCACTCAATAAACATAGGAATAAACTATGGAAGCGACCAATTACATAGGCAAATGTGGCGCAAATCGATTGGCTTCTGATACAACATGTTTCTTGTATCATTTCCATCGTTACAGTGTCCCAAGCTTTCCATAAAACGGACCAATCCTTCAGTGACGAAGCCCACCATAGTTGGCAGATATGTTTTTCTCCTTGCCAAGCAGAAACCATAATGGGCTTTGCTTCAGGCATCGACTTGCCTAAAGAAGTGGCTAAAAGACACGCTAATTCAACAGGATCCATTTCTAGCCAATACAAAACGTTTACATCGGGTGATTTCTTTACTGACCAGAGAGTTCCTCGCATGATGAAGGGTTGCAATTAGAACTACTTGTTGAAATAGAGTTGTGTTTTTTGCCTGCCTAGTGGTCTGCTCCGTTTGGATGCTTTGCAGGTCTGGTGTGGGAAGAGGATCATCTGTCTCACATGGCAAGTGAGCACTGCGAAGAAAATGGAACGGGGGACGCTCAACGAGGTACAGTGTGTGGGTTGGAAGCCATGGGGTATGCACATTCCGAGCAAGTATGCCTCGATCGTCGCTCCATTTTTGAATAACTCGCAGGCCTGCCTGGTCAAACAATCTACAAACCTGCTCATGTGAATATTTGTGCGATTTTTCAATCATGATCAATTCGCCTTCTTCAATCGTGATGACCAGATTGTTTGATTGCTTATCATTTGCCGTCAACGAAGGTACATGAAATGAAAAGATGCCGTCGGGCTCGTAAGTAGGCCTGTCATTGTTAAAGCAAGAAGATTTGAGCCCAGCCCAAAGGCCCAGAAGGCAAATTGAAGAGGCAGAAGGATGACAGGTGAGAATTATAGGTCAGGAAATGTTCCAGACAAGCACCAGGATCCGGGCGTACCTCGTGTCGACTCAAGCCCACGTTGTATCGCGATACATATTCAAATTGATCAGGATTCAGAAGACTTTTATCCAAGCCTAGATGACGGGCGACTACTGTGATCGCATTCAAGATAAACTTGCTTGTTACGCCTTCACTATCATTGTAAGCGCGTTCAACTTTTTCCGGAATCTGGCAATTATCGATTCCGATTAGAATTCGAGTCTCGTGGTCTAGGACTCTGCCGACTTCCTCCCTCAAAAAATCGACGGCCTCTGTCGGTGAGAGATTACCAATTGAGGACCCCAGCCAAAGTATAGCTTTGCGGTGGGTACTACCCTGGCCCTCTCCATTGTCCGATGGATCTTTGAAAGTCAACCCCTTGGCAATCCAGTCCAATCCTTGATTGTAAGGTCCACAAATACCGTGTGCTTGAACCTCGAACCCAACAGCAGAGCCGACCCCGCTATTCTTTTGAGTTGAATCGCGGATAGCGTCGAGCTCAGTTGCGCGGGCTCCAGGTCGAGCTATAAATCGCATCAAGCATTACTTCACTGGAGCTTGACGAAACCACTTGCCAGAACTTACTGCATAGTAGTCCGCACGTGATAAGCTCATTTCTTTTGGAGCTGAAGAACGATGCTGAAGAAGTCTGGCAACACCCCTAAGCAGATGTGATGTTTTCTTCAACGATCTGGGTTGGTTAAGAACAGAAATCCTAATGCTTTCAATTAAAACTAAAAATATCAGAGACTACGGATAGAAAGTTGCACTGACCCCGAACCTAGTTCGATCATTGATAGTCGAAATTCATCACCGGCCCACCCATCAGGTACGTTTGAATAGTTTAAGCACAGGTAGCAAGCAGTTTGTGCCACTTCATGAAAGACGACAATTAATTGATACGAGTGGTTTGATTCATCAAGCATGGTTCAACTGTGACGATGCACCAACTACCAAAAGACACATGGACGCTCCAGAGGGGCAGGTTGGAAGTTAAGACCTACTTGTTTCCTGCGTTGAAATACGCCCCCTGGCCATTTTTATTTCCCCTGCAAATTTTCCAAACAACTTGTCCTGGCAGGTATCGAATGTGTCGAAATTCCACTTAGACCGGCAAGCCTATGATGGCGCGGGCTCACGGTCACTATGAAATTCGGAAGAAAGGCAAGTCGCATCGCTTACTATCTCGATCTCATTAGCCTGTAAAATCGCCAGCTCGGTCGCGAAGGGCTGTGTGTGGTTCAACCTAGCAT
>CM062633.1:19517802-19537802 GCA_025617555.3 Puccinia polysora
CCTTTTCTTCCCTTTTTTCCCCTTTACCTTTCTTTACCTTTCTTTTCCCTTTCTTTTCCCTTTCTTTTCCCTTTCTTTTCCCTTTCTTTTCCCTTTCTTTTCCCTTTCTTTTCCCTTTCTTTTCCCTTTCTTTCCTTTTTTTCCCTTTTTTTCCCTTTTTTTCCCTTTTTTTTCCCTTTTCCCCTTTTTTTGCCTTTTTTGCCTTTTTTGCCTTTCCCCCCCTTTTTTTGCCTTTTTTCCCTTTTTCCCTTTTTTCCCCTTTTTTCCCCTTTTTTTCCCCTTTTTTTTCCCTTTTTTTCCCTTTTTTCCCCTTTTTCCCCTTTTCCTCCCTTTTCCCCCCTTTCCACCCTTTTTCCCCTTTCCCCCCATTTTATCCCTTTTTTTCTTGTTTCCCCCCCTTTTTCCCTTTTTTTCCCTTTCCCCCCCTTTTTTCCTTTTTCCCCTTCCCCCCTTTTTCCCCCTTCCCCTTTCCCCCCTTTTTTTTCCCTTTCCCCCCCTTTCTTTCCCTTTTCTTCCCTCCCCCCCCTTTTGTTCCCCTTTTCCCTTTTTCCCCTTTCCCCTTTTCCCCCTTTTTCCTTTTTTCCTTTTTTCCTTTTTTCCTTTTTTCCTTTTTTCCTTTTTTTCCTTTTTTCCTTTTTTCCTTTTTTCCTTTTTTTCCTTTTTTCCTTTTTTCCTTTTTTCCTTTTTTCCTTTTTTCCTTTTTTCCTTGTTTCCTTGTTTCCTTGTTTCCTTTTTTCCTTTTTTCCCTTTCTCACTTTTGTATTTTTTTCCCTTGTTCCTTTTGTCCTTTGTTATTTTTTTTTGTTAAATTCACACATTTTTGAACAAATTTATTTCATGCCTGCTTTTTTTGTGGAAGCAGCAATTTTTCTCATAGGTCTCCAGGGCTGAGAATATTCAGGCCAGCTCCCAATGCTGCAGGTAAAAGTTTTCTTATTATTATTATTGCTGATTTTAAATAGCAGGATTTTCCTTTCTTTGTAAACTAGTTTCTTCCTTGAAAAATATTCAGCAGGCTTTTGAGCTCTGGTTCTCTTCTTTCATTTTGGATGAATTCAAAAATTAGGTGTCAAGCTTTTTTTAGATATAAATTTTACTCATCATTTCATTTTTATGGTTTTTCCTGATTTCAGCCCTAGGATTCAATTTTCTCCTGAACTGTAATAAATGGTTTATATCATTTCAATCATTCCTTGATTCATGGAAAATGTGGACTTAAAGCCCTGGTCAAAACTTATGGTGGGTCTTTTGATGATTGGGGTCATATAAGGCTGTAAATGAGGTTTGAAATCAATTCCAATCCTTCTGTTAAGGATGCCAGATTTATGGAGGATTTTTGGATCAAAGCCTTGAAGAAGAAAGGAAAAACCCAAGCTGCTTTTATGGCATAGCTCATCCTGTTTTCTAGATTCATGTATAATTAATTTGCCCTCATGAAAATTCTACCAGAATTTTAAAACACTCCCTTTCCTTGATTCCTAAACTCTAATGGAAATTATCTTGAGACAGATTTTAGTTTCATTGATAATAAGAATTGAAGTTCATTCTTTACCCCAAAGAACCTTCAAAATAAGGAAAATCAAATTGCAATTTTATTCACAATTTCTGAGAGGTTCAAGCTACTCTTTGGACCATAAACCAAAAGAGCTACAATGCATAATTTGACACCAAGATCAATATTTAAAGCACAATTTCAAAATTTACAAACCCCTGAAATGAAGCATCACCAAAAGTTCTTTAGTTGTGAATAATTACCAACAATGTTTGGCCAAACACTTGGCCCTTGGCTTGCATATGACTGTTGTACAAATTCAGCAGTTGAAAAGGCAATCTTAAAGCAGACAATTCTGTGTAATTTCAATTTCATTATTCAATAGGTAACATGGAACCAAATTATTGTAAGAAAATTCTTAAGTTTACCAAAAAACTTTTAAACCATTGTTTCAAAATATGTGCCAGCCCAAATGTAAATGTCTACCCCATTTATTTATTTACTGGGCAATTTAAAGAAGAGGCGTTCTTTGTTTCAGCACCCGATGAATTTGTGCTTCAGAAAAAAATGACTTGTGCCAATTATCTCATGAGGAATGCTCCAAAGGACCATATCTAAGATTTCACCTTTGGGAATGTAAACTAATTTTTTACGTTGAGGCTGACTGGGCTCATGACAATTCTGTTCACGCTTTTTCCAAAGGAAAAGTAGAGCGTTTCACGGAAGCATCTCGTGGTTTCAACTTGTAATGACATGGTCATAACAAGGACAGTAGGATACTGGTGCATTACTTGGTTTCAAGACAAATTCATCCATTGGCAACGATGCGGCCGGGGCACGATTGCAAAAAAAAAAAGTACACGATTGGAAAAACTTGGTGCTTGCAAGAAGGTTGCAAGTAATTGGATAACATCAGTAAGCTTGGTTTCAATAGCTGTAAGCCACTCGCCCCGCCCGCAAAAACGTACGGATACTAATCATAGGAGTCCCAGTCAGCCTTTTGCACTTCCCATATGTTTGGCTCAGCTCATTGCGTACCTTGTATTGATACCAATTTCTATAAAATTTCATTGAAATCAGTCATTGTTGCTCCCTTCATGTCAGGGAAGGGGACTGGTTAAAGCTGAGCTCCAGACTTACACAAAACTCGGCCGATGTGCAATCCTGGGGACTGAAGCCCAGGAGCCACCAAGAAGAACATGATGTTCTCCATCAAAAAAATCTTGTGAATAACCCGGATATAATTGACTAGGTCGGAAGTTTGGATGAGATTGAAATTTGGTGGAAGTCCATTCCCAAACTCCACCGTTCCAGCCGCCGCGCCAGCGTCCCTCTGTGTCTCTCTGTGGTATACGAGGAGGTTGCGGATGCCAATTTAAGAAGCCAATGTAATTTTGGGCGGATTGGCTGATGGGATTGTCGGCGAGATAAACCCTGAGCTCATCGGCGGTAGGTAATCGGCCCCCTTTTGACTTAGCATAACAGTCTAATTGCATTCCGGAAGCTTGCAGGGGCCACTGCTTCGCAAATTCAAATTCAATGCTGCCATATATGGTCTTGACCCGAACTTGATGTTTCTGGGATTCCAGGGAGTATACCCATGATGCCGGGACGGCCTGAGGTGCAAAAGGCTGGGAACCAGGGTAAGTTTTGAGAAGGAAACTTAGATAGTCTTCGTTAGTGATGGGTGTTGTTTCCAGTTTGAATGGCTGGACAATGACCTTCCTTGAGGGACTTTCATTATCCCATCCATACTGGTGAATATCGGAGAAAGGCTGGTGAGCATCCTCGGCCTCCAAATCATCGTGTCCGACTGTGATTTCTACTGGAGCTTCGTACTCGATCAGGTCAAATTTTGCACCTTGAGATTTTGAAGCCAAATTCCATTCCCGACTTAATGATTGCCAATCAGGGATTGTAAATCCACGAGGGGGATTAACAAAAGGCATTTGTTGCATCATGTACAGAAGTGTTTCTAGATGCATTGCCTCATGCTCGTAAATCTACCAGCAATCAGAGTTATATTTTTGCAAACAGATTAAGTCAGACAATGTTTTGCGTCCACGAATTAAACAAGTTTAACAAGGGTACTCACCATGCACAAAACCCTGCCGAGTTTTCTGGTAAGTTTTATCTTGCTCTTGACTTCGTTCCCGAGACAGGTGTACACATTGGTAAGCTTTTTGCGAAACTGGTCTCTGATCCAGACTACTTGCTCCAACGAAGGCCATTTTTCCTCTTGATCCGGAAACGGAGAGTGGGCATGGCATTTGCTTGGGTCGTCAACATTAGGATCGATTCCTCGCTCAAAAATCACGGCGAACCAAGGGTCGATTGTCGGTTCGTCAAAATATCGACTGATTTGAATATCTGCAAACACAGGGATGTGACCAAGGTAAACTGGATAAACAGGAAACCGGTCAAAAAATATCCGCACTCAATAAACATAGGAATAAACTATGGAAGCGACCAATTACATAGGCAAATGTGGCGCAAATCGATTGGCTTCTGATACAACATGTTTCTTGGTATCATTTCCATCGTTACAGTGTCCCAAGCTTTCCATAAAACGGACCAATCCTTCAGTGACGGAAGCCCACCATAGTTGGGCAGATATGTTTTTTCTCCTTGCCAAGCAGAAACCATAATGGGCTTTGCTTCAGGCATCGACTTGCCTAAAGAAGTGGCTAAAAGACACGCTAATTCAACAGGATCCATTTCTAGCCAATACAAAACGTTTACATCGGGTGATTTCTTTACTGACCAGAGAGTTCCTCGCATGATGAAGGGTTGCAATTAGAACTACTTGTTGAAATAGAGTTGTGTTTTTGCCTGCTAGTGGTCTGCTCCGTTTGGATGCTTTGCAGGTCTGGTGTGGGAAGAGGATCATCTGTCTCACATGGCAAGTGAGCACTGCGAAGAAAATGGAACGGGGGACGCTCAACGAGGTACAGTGTGTGGGTTGGAAGCCATGGGGTATGCACATTCCGAGCAAGTATGCCTCGATCGTCGCTCCATTTTTGAATAACTCGCAGGCCTGCCTGGTCAAACAATCTACAAACCTGCTCATGTGAATATTTGTGCGATTTTTCAATCATGATCAATTCGCCTTCTTCAATCGTGATGACCAGATTGTTTGATTGCTTATCATTTGCCGTCAACGAAGGTACATGAAATGAAAGATGCCGTCGGGCTCGTAAGTAGGCCTGTCATTGTTAAAGCAAAGAAGATTTGAGCCCAGCCCAAAGGCCCAGAAGGCAAATTGAAGAGGCAGAAGGATGACAGGTGAGAATTATAGGTCAGGAAATGTTCCAGACAAGCACCAGGATCCGGGCGTACCTCGTGTCGACTCAAGCCCACGTTGTATCGCGATACATATTCAAATTGATCAGGATTCAGAAGACTTTTATCCAAGCCTAGATGACGGGCGACTACTGTGATCGCATTCAAGATAAACTTGCTTGTTACGCCTTCACTATCATTGTAAGCGCGTTCAACTTTTTCCGGAATCTGGCAATTATCGATTCCGATTAGAATTCGAGTCTCGTGGTCTAGGACTCTGCCGACTTCCTCCCTCAAAAATTCGACGGCCTCTGTCGGTGAGAGATTACCAATTGAGGACCCCAGCCAAAGTATAGCTTTGCGGTGGGTACTACCCTGGCCCTCTCCATTGTCCGATGGATCTTTGAAAGTCAACCCCTTGGCAATCCAGTCCAATCCTTGATTGTAAGTCCCACAAATACCGTGTGCTTGAACCTCGAACCCAACAGCAGAGCCGACCCCGCTATTCTTTTGGAGTTGAATCGCGGATAGCGTCGAGCTCAGTTGCGCGGGCTCCAGGTCGAGCTATAAATCGCATCAAGCATTACTTCACTGGAGCTTGACGAAACCACTTGCCAGAACTTACTGCATAGTAGTCCGCACGTGATAAGCTCATTTCTTTTGGAGCTGAAGAACGATGCTGAAGAAGTCTGGCAACACCCCTAAGCAGATGTGATGTTTTCTTCAACGATCTGGGTTGGTTAAGAACAGAAATCCTAATGCTTTCAATTAAAACTAAAAATATCAGAGACTACGGATAGAAAGTGCACTGACCCCGAACCTAGTTCGATCATTGATAGTCGAAATTCATCACCGGCCCACCCATCAGGTACGTTTGAATAGTTAAGCACAGGTAGCAAGCAGTTTGTGCCACTTCATGAAAGACGACAATTAATTGATACGAGTGGGTTTGATTCATCAAGCATGGTTCAACTGTGACGATGCACCAACTACCAAAGACACATGGACGCTCCAGAGGGGCAGGTTGGAAGTTAAGACCTACTTGTTTCCTGCGTTGAAATACGCCCCCTGGCCATTTTTATTCCCCTGCAAATTTTCCAAACAACTTGTCCTGGCAGGTATCGAATGTGTCGAAATTCCACTTAGACGGCAAGCCTATGATGGCGCGGGCTCACGGTCACTATGAAATTCGGAAGAAAGGCAAGTCGCATCGCTTACTATCTCGATCTCATTAGCCTGTAAAATCGCCAGCTCGGTCGCGAAGGGCTGTGTGTGGTTCAACCTAGCATTAGCACTTGGATTGCATCCCTTTCACGCTCTGTGAGGTGCAATGGAACTTGAGCGCTGACATAATAATCCTGGGTGGCAGTGATTTGATCATACATCTCGAGTCCGGCATCGTCATCTGGTTCAGGTGTGAACAATATCAGCCCATGATGATTTCCCAACAATCTGGGGGAATTCGGCTACGGAAACTGTTAGAAACCGGATTCATGGATTCGGATGATCTTAAGGATGTTTCTCAATTAGAACTAAACACGATCATAATAAAATTATCTTTGAAAATCTGCTAACTATTGTCGACTTCTGCTTCGGATAGTGATTCCATAGTCCAAAGTGCATGCAAATGTCTAGTGGAAGAAAAACCCCAGATGGCTGCAAAAGAATAAAAGTACCAGGTGCTCCCCGGCACAGAAAAAAAAAAGAAAAAGAAAACCACGTACACAAAACAACTGTAGACTTCTCAAAACCCCCGCAGCGCACCGGTGAAGTCAAACAGAACCGTTTGGTACATACGCGTTGATTAGAGAGTGTGATAGACCCGGAAAGAATGGAAGAAACATGTAAGTATATATATATTGGTCAATAATTTGAGACAGACGTTTCTTTCATCGCCAATCTCAAGAAGAATTTTGTCTTCCAACCAAGTGAAAATTAAATGGAATGTGATCGGAGAATTGAAATGGAACAGGGTTTATTAGGGAACTGCTCCAGCTGACTCAGAGGCAACGGCATCTTATAAAGCAATAGGCTACATCACTTGCTCAGATAAACCCCATCCCTAGAGAATCCTTCGAGTATTAATCCGCAGGGATAAAATACTCAGGAAGTGTCATCACTTGGGTTACCTCGTCAAAAAATCTGGGTCAGGCTGGACGCGAGACGAGGTAACATTGTACAGCGATTACCCATGTTAAACTTACGGGTAGGAATTGTTTTTTGGTAGGTGAAGGCGCGATCAACAAGAGATTGACCGGGTACTTTGGGATTTTTCTCTGTGAGACCCTCGATGATCTTCTGGCGCACGTCTAATTGTAAATCATCCCTGGAGGAGCCGTTTGTCCTGAGGTCGATAAGTTCAGGTGGATAGAGTTGCTCCCCTCGAGAGATAGAGCCCAAATCACCACAACAGTAGTCTAAATCGTCTAATTCATTCGTCGTTGACATATTTCCATGAGTCAGTAGTACTACGTGAGTGCTGTGAGGAAGAAAATTTAACGCGGTTTGCATGTATGTCAATTCAAGGGTCAGAAGTAACTTTCAGACAACCAAGGTCGAAAGTGCATCAAAACACGTGGGGGCACGAGTTGAATCCATTTAAAAATTTCGGATTTACATCCAAGCTCAAAAAAAAGAAGGAACTCACTCCGTAAAAAGTGAGTCTTGAGGAAGAGAGAATGGGGAGGTTACAGCTTATAGAGCGCTGTGCTTTGCTCGTCTGTTTAGAAGGGAAGTCGATGTGGGCTTTGACAGAAAGAACGATGGCAAAGTATTCCAAATAATAAAAAATGAAGTTAGGCGGAAAATTCTCGTAACCTAAGGGTCGGCTGCAAAGAGGAAAGGTTCCCTAATAACTTTGTGGGGTGTATATCGTGGAGTGATAATGCCTGAAGAACACATCAACTTCACGATTCAGCGTGGTGCGAATTTGGAGCGGTCCGTTTATGATGCACAACACTGGCATTTAAAGAGATTCCACCATTAGAGATGATCAAGGCAATGGTGAGACGCAAGAGGTAGTTCCGAGCTTATAAATTTAACATTCAAGCTGCTCTACCTGGGATGAACCAACAGAGAGGGCGTTATGAGGCACCACGAAATCCAATTCTTGAAAGGAACTCGAGGTGCTGGCTTGGAGGCAATCGTGGTTTGGGAACGGGGAAACAGAAGGGTACCCGATTTGAGTTCCAAGCGAAGGATGCATCACTACTGTACAATGACCTCACAGTCGTTGATAAACTAGCTCAAGATGTCCCTAGTTACCACCTCCGGTTGGATCGGAACGGAAGTTGACAAGTTCTTCTACATATCACATACTTGCATGAGATCCGATGAATCTCGCGTATCCGGTACACGTGAATACATCGGAAGAACTAGCATGTGCTGTTAACCACATCAGGTTACATCTGCATACGCTTGACTCTGCCCAAAGCATTCTATGCATTCTTGCAGGTTATGAAGCGCGTATTCGCACGGTTGTCTTTTATCCACACTCTACACATATTTCTTTACATATCAGTTTTATATGTCAGACCTAAGCCTCTGTGCATCCCTCCCCTATACTTTCCTCATAAGTCTGGACATTCCTCCCGTTTGATGAGCTAAAGAAGCCCGGCATGTCAGGCTCCTTCCCGGAACAATTACATTGACACCCTTATTCTTGCTCAGATCAGCGGCAAGTCCTGAAAGTCCAACCCTCTCTCCAATTGAGCGAGTGCTCCCACCTTCAAGAGATCAAAGTAATCTTAGAACCACGTTCCTAGAGTTAGGATGGCACAACGAGACCAACCTGACGTGAGCAAGGAAGGAGAGCAGCGTGAATGAAGAGAACAACATCATAAAGAAGAGATCCGAGATGGTACACAAGAGTAAGATTAACTAGGAAGTCTCAGGATTAGATTGGGCTTACTCTCGAACAACAAGTATTGTTGCTGATCACATGCGCAGATGAATAAGGTTAAGAAATGAGATCCGCGCGCCCGTGTGCGCAGTGACTTCCGTCCTTTCAACTTCACCCATACGCACTGCGAGCCCCTCCCCCCATTTACCCCGGCCCATATGCCCCCCCTCCCTGCCCCCCAGACCCGAATAGTCATGGCCAAACTGTGGCAATGAATGACGACACCAATGTTTAACCTCTTCCTGCCGCCCCTATCACCGCACCCCCCCCCCGTCCGCTTTGAATAATCTGGTACAAGGGTTGCTCAGCAACCAAAGTAACGTCAGCACGGATGGCTTGGTGACAATCAGTCCACAAATGTCCAAGATGGTACTCGGTTTGGCCAATGACGCCGATGGCAATTGCGCTCGGCTGGAGGCGACTATTGAAAGGATGAACATGCAAATGGACTCGAGATTGGCCACCTGTCTGGTACCCAAAACCATACTATGAGACACCCTGGCAGGCTTTGTGGCTCAGAGGGGTGAGGGTCGAAATGTGCGGTAGTTCCTCAAAATACACGTAGACTCTGAACTTACCACAATTCCTGCCCAATCCTCCCCCCAAGTTTGCCTAACCACAAACATCTCATCACCACCCAATCCGCCCCATTAAATTTACCATTCAGATTGTATAGAGAATTGTTTTGATTTTTTTTTGGAAAATCAGGAGTTCCTTTTCTCTTTCTTAATTGCACTATATCTTTTTTTGCTCTTTGTAGGCACAATTCCCTGTGTTTCTTATCAATTGTTTTTTCCCCATATTTTGAATTGAAGTTATTTCCTCACTTACTTGGTTTTCATTTTTTCTTGCAAACCATAAATGTCAGTGACTAATTGATCATGTCCATTGAGCAAATATTTGTTGTCCAATGTGCTCCAAGAGAATTTGATACCACTAACATTTTCCTCACAGGAAGCCATATCATCTCATAAGCACATTGAGCCAATGCCCCCCAAAAAATGAACATAAAAAAGAGTGAAGAAAAATGAAAAATGAAACAATGAAAGATAAAAAATAAAAATAAAAAAATAAAAAATAAAAAAATAAAAAATAAAAAAATAAACCATAAAAAATAAAAAATGAACAATAAAGAATAAAAAATAAAAAATGAACAATAAAAAACAAAAAATAAAAACTAAAAACTAAGAACTAAAAAATAAAAAATATCAAATATAAAATAAAAAATAAAAAATAAAAAATAAAAAATAAAAAATAAAAAATAAAAAATAAAAAATAAAAAATAAAAAATAAAAAATAAAAAATAAAAAATAAAAAATAAAAAATAAAAAATAAAAAATAAAAAATAAAAAATAAAAAATAAAAAATAAAAAATAAAAAATAAAAAATAAAAAATAAAAAATAAAAAATAAAAAATAAATAATAAATAATAAATAATAAAAAATAAATAATAAAAAATAAAAAATAAAAAATAAAAAATAAAAAATAAAAAATAAAAAATAAAAAATAAAAAATAAAAAATAAAAAATAAAACATAAAACATAAAACATAAAACATAAAAAATACAAAAGACAAAAAAAAAATAAAAATAAAAAATAAAAATTGAAAATTAAAAATTGAAAATTAAAAATTAAAAATTAAAAATTAAAAATTACAAATTAAAAATTAAAAATTAAAAATTAAAAATTAAAAATTAAAAATTAAAAATTAAAAATAAAAAATTAAAAATTAAAAATTAAAAATTAAAAATTAAAAATTAAAAATTAAAAATTAAAAATTAAAAATTAAAAATTAAAAATTAAAAATAAAAAATTAAAAATAAAAAATAAAAAATTAAAAATTAAAAATAGGGTGTATCAGAGTTAACTAAACCTGCAATTTTTTAATAATGGGTTCCAACCCAAATCTACTATTTCAAACCCGCCATGAAAAAAAAAACTTATTTCAAATCAGATGTTGTCGTGGCATTTCATAGACACTGATTGGTAACTGGTTGCAGCCTGCGTGCTCAGCAATGAGCGCAAGACAGATCAGCATGTGGGCAGCGCTGCAGGCTCAGAAGCATCTTCTGTGTGTGCAGTTGGCTCAGCATCAGCATCAAGGACTGATACATGGCCATGGAAGGTGTGTTGGGTGGTTACAGTAAAGGGTGGGGGAGCCAAGTAGGGCGCAGAGGGTGCCATGAGAAGGAAAAGCCACGCAGACGCAATGGTGGGGGGCAAATGGGATTTGGTTGGCTACAAGCCAGGTGTGGGGGGCTCTGATTAGGGCGCAGCGCATGCCATGAGAAGGAAAAAACAGATGGATGTAGTGGCGCAAGTGCTGGGGAAGGAGGATAGGATTGGTATAGGTTTTCTGTTTCTTAGGTTTCTTTCCTTTTTTTCTTGGATTGTATTTGTGCTTGCACTTAGGTTATGGTGTGGGGGAAGGGTAAAATACCTTCCCCCACTGCCATGCTAAGGAGAGGGAGACTGGCACAAGACCACCAAAAAAGGAAGGAAGGAAGGAATTCATCTCTTTTACTCTCTCATTCTCTCTCTCTCTCTCTCTCTCTCTCAAGGGCACATCCTTATCCTTACAGACGCTGGGACCATTAAATTACAAAATTAAGGACTATTTTGGGGAGTATACACCTCTTGTTTCCACAACATGTCAGAGTTACCTGAAAATAAATGGGTTTTTTAGAATATATTATGAAAAGGCTTTCACTGCATAAACCCATCATTCCACATCATCACCCCTGGTTTTGACCTCTGACCTCATTGGAAAAATTCTACCTCCAACCTCATCCAAAAAATATGATTCATTTCTCTCATCACTTCATCAATCTCATTGCTTCATCACTCTCATTGCTTCATCACTCTCATTGCTTCATCCCTCTCATCACTTCATCAATCCCATCACTTTATCACTTTCATCACCTCCTAACTCTCATTGCTTTATAACTCTTTTAACTTCCTCACTCTCATCTCTTCATTGCTATCCTCATTGCTTCATTGCTCTCATAACTTTATTGCTTTCATCACATCCTAAATCTCATCAATTTATTTCTCTCATTGCTTCATCCATTCATACCTCTTACTCTTGTCAAATGGCCCCTCAGCAAACCTCCCCCCACAAGTCTACACCAAAATCCAATGGACCAAGCCAAAATCCCCAAGTAAATCTACATCAAACAATCCTCTCCCGTCAGCTTCCAAAGGCCCAAGTCAGCTCAAGAGAGCTAATGACATCATCCTGCTAAACTAGCTGAAAATTCCCTCCCAATATGATGCTTGCTTTGGATCCAAAAATGAAACACAAGCTTCCCAACCTCCATCCTCTGAGGTTAATGGTTATCTCCTGATGGCCAATGAACTGAAAATAAGAAAAAATGTAGGCTGGATCTTTCATCAAAAAAGATGTGGTAGCAATTCAAGAACTATCAAGCCAAGTACAAAAAAGCCCACTAATTGTCAATCTCCACCAGCTTTTGTGTCACAAACTCCAATAAAGCCAAGGGAATAAACTTGGTGGTTGATAAGTTGGACTCCATTTTTCCTTTTTATATTCATATGGATTAAATATTTGGAAATAAGGCCAAAATCAACCCTTTAGCTGCTTTTGAAGCCCAACAATCCAATTCAGTAGATTCCAAGGACTTGCCTGTGGATGCTCAGCCTAGCAATGATGATCCTCACAAAAACTATGAGCGGCCCCAATTGGATGTGGAGGAAGATATTCCAACACAAACAGCTCCAATCATGTCTAAATCAGCATTTATCAATGATTAAAACCACTCCTTAGAACCCTCACTTCTTTCTTTGGATTGCACTCTTCCTGGGGTGGAAGAAATTAACAAATTGTCCAATGAGGAGAAATTTATTCCACTATCTCCATTACAATCAACATCTGTTCAAGTAGGGATTCAAGTTCCTTTCTTTTCTGTCTGTTTAATCCTGAATGATTGATATTGTAAAAAAACAGAAACATCAATCTCTGAATGGCCAAACAATCATTCAAATGGGGCCTCCCACATCACCTTCAAATGAGAGTGATGATGTTCCCACAAAAACCTCCTCTGCAAAGGTAAAGCAAAAAGCCTCCAATTCCATAAACATCAACCCCAATAGCCATCAAAAGAGGAGAAAAAATTCCAAATTTTCCTGCTTTGGAGATATCATGGAGGAGCAAGATTCAAGTAAGTGAATTGAATGAATATGATCACTTTCAAAATCAAGCTCATTCCTATTCCCTCCAAAAAACAGTGAAATCACAAATTCAATCTGAAAATCTTCAATTTGAAAAGGATAAGTGGGATTTTCAACTGGCTATTGATTTTAAAAAGCAGAAATCCAATGTTTTGGCTCATCAATGGAAATTGGATCCTGAGTGGAAATTGAAACAGGCAGAGCAGGAGTTTCAAAAAGAGGAAAAAGAGAAGGATTGACAGGAAGAGAGACTGGAAAAGGAGAGGGAGCAAATGGAAATGGAAGAAAAAGATAGGTTATCAGTAGCCATGGCATGTATTGGTAGCAGTAGAGCTGTGGAAGAAATAAAGGAATATACTCAATTGCTTGGCTTGTAAAATATTTAATTTGCTAAAAAATTTAAAAATTAAAACCAAAAAATCATTTTCAAATACAAAAATGTTTGAGCCTATTTTTAACCCCACCAATAAAAAAATGTTTTTTTTATTTTTGTTTACATTTTTTGGTCTAGAGTATATTTCACCACTTTTCATGTCTTTGCAAGTGTTCAAAGTAGTCCTGTTAATTTGCATGGACATGTCCATCCTTGTATGAGTGGCAGTCTCCACAGCAGGAAAAGTACAGTGTTTGTACTTATTGGCTGCCCAAATCATTTTAACCACACCTTTTTCTTTGAAATCAATACTAAAGCCCAAGTCAGGAAAAAAAAAAATTGGCCATCAGATACTTGGTATTCTTCCTTGTTGTCAATGATTTGTCCATTTGATTTTTTGGTTGGAACCATGAGTAAAAAGGAATAGGAAGATATGTCTCATTTGTCAATGTGGGGAGAATTGTAGCAGGAGTTTGAAGTGAAGGTGATGTGGGGGGCACAGTCAAAAGGAGTGAGCTGGGATCCAAATTCAAATGAAGATAAAGAGGGGATATTGTTGTCCAGCATTGTTTGACAGTTGGAATCATGTGTCAGTCTGGCTAATTTTCAGAAAATTTGGCCTAAAATTTGTGAGAACTTGTCTGAAATAGGGTTGAAAAGAGAAAACTCTTGAGGATAAGATTGAATATCAGATTTCTTAAAATATTGTCCAAACATTTCAGAAGGGTGCATAAATTTTTGCCATCTGATTGCCCACATTTTCACACCCCAAGATCTTGAAGGACCAAAAGTGTTGACAAAATTTTTGGATTGGTGACAGAAAATTGTGACTGAGTTGATGTCCTTCTTCTCTTTCTCAGAGATTCTATTCAAAGGGAAAAATTAAATAATTGAAACTAGAGCCTCATGATCCAATTGATTGTGAAAAAATACTTTTCCAGAGGAGAATAAATGGAACTTTTTGATCTTCTGTTTGGACTGTTCAAACTCTTCAGGGGAGGGTTTTCAACAGTTTTTTTTTGGCAGTGATGACAGGATAAAGATCCAAAGGCCATGGTTTTTTCTCAGAACACACAACTTGGTCATTGATCCCTCCCTCTTCTTTCTCCAAAGAGATTTTGGAATCTTGGTATTGAGACCTCTTTTGCTGAAAAGCCCTATTCTTGAAACCTCTCTGAATGGTTATTGAATCATTTCCTCCCATCCAAACACTTCAATTGGGGTGAGGATCAAGAAAGGATTCAAGTGATTTTGTAGAACTTTGAGTTTGGTGGGAGAAGAATTGGACAGAAGGAAAAATGGAAGTTGTAGACAGAGAAAGAGGTGGAAAGCTGTGTTTCATTGCATGGAATAAAAAAAAATCCATTAGTAAGTTATAGTTGAGGTAGATGATCAACAAAAATAGAAAAAAAATGGAAAAGTACTGGTTAATCTTCCCTCCCCCCCCCAAAAAAAAGGGTCAGCCCAATATTTTAATCACTGGGTGGAGGCAGAGGAGGAGAAATAGTGGAAGGGAGGGGGTTTCCACAAATGATCAATTGATTTGTCAATTGTTTGCCACTTGATCAATTAATTGATTGGGAAGAAATCTGTCAATTGTTTCCTGTTTGATCTGTCTATCATTTGCTGTTTGATCAGTTGATCATTTTCTGTTTGATCAGTCAATAATTTTCCCTTTTATCCATTGCTCAATTAGAAAGAAATTGGTCAATTTTTTTCAGTTTGATTTATTGATTTATTGCTTGTGTTTTGTTTTGTTAATCTAACTTCCATCAATAAATCAATCTTTTGAAGTTTGATCAATCAATCAAACAAAAAATGATCATTCAATTGCTTGTGGTTTTTTTGGTTGATCAAACTGCCAGCAATCAATGGTTTGTTTTCAGTTTGATCAACCAAACAAACCACAAGCAATTGATCAATCAACCAAAAAAACTGAAATCAATTGATAAATCAAATGGAAAACAATCAAACAATTGATTGGTCATTTGTGGCCCACAAAAATTGATTGATTGCTTGAGGTTCAATCAATTGGATAAAACCAAAAACAATTGATTGATTTCTTGGGGTTTGATTGATTGGATTGAAACACAAAAATTTTTTTTCTTGCCGTTCAAGGGATGAGGAGGATGAGGAGGGTGCTTACCAGGGGTGCCAGGCAGTTCCAGGAAAATAAAAATCAAGGAGGGGGAGTAATATCTGAAAGGAGGAGGAGGAGGGGGGAGGTCAGATAATGATGGGGTGGAGGAGGAGGGGGGAGCCTACCTGAGGTTCCAGCAAAGAAGAAGCAAAATTGGGAGCTGAAGAAGGAGGAGGATGACCAGGGGGACTTTGAGGTGGAGGTGGATGGTGAGGTGGAGGAGGTGGGTGAGGCAGTTTTGTGAGGAGGAGAAAGGAGTGGACCGGTGGTGGGTGAGGAGGAGGAAGGAGTGGACAGGTGGTTTGGTGGTGGGAGTTATGAGGTAGAGGTTTTTTTTTGTTTGATCCAAGTCCATCAAAAAAAAAAAAACAAACCAAGTCAGCCTAGGATTCTTGGTTGAAAAATAAATAAAAAATTACTGTGATGTGAATTTTCAACTATTTTGAAACAAAATCTTACTCATCAAATTGTGCAATTTTGAGGGGTAGAATACACTCCCTCATGGAAGAAGATGAGGGACCAATTGAGACAGGGATTACTTGAGGAGGATTGGAAATATTATCTTCAAATATTTTGTCCCATTCATCTTTGATGTTGGCCAGAAGTTTTTGAAGGATTACACAACTGATAATCCAGTTGATGAGGATCTTCATGTCTTTGGAATTTTGAAGCTGGTTTTGCATTTCCCTTGAGCTGGATCATCATCATTTCAGGACTCCTATGGCATGCTTGATTCAAACTCTGGATTGGGAAAGATGATAGTTGAAATAAGTTTTGGTTTGATTGTTGGATGAAACATTGTGATACTCTGGAACCATATATTTCCTGCTAGCATAATCTGAATTGGCCAGAAGGTATTGATCTTTCCCAACATAGTTTTCTGGTTGTTAGGCAATTCCCATCCAATTGAAAAATATGAATAGTGAAAAGAGCCTTAAATTCCAGAATGGAGGGATATGAACTTCTTGTTGTTATCAAAAACAAGTAGTAGTGCCACAGAGTATCTATACAAACAGATTAATTATATTTTTTCAGTGTGTTATGAAAGTTTTTGCCAAAGGCTTTGGAAAAGAAATGAATCAATTGCCTTTTTTTCAATCAAAATAGTGGTTGCCATCTAGCTTGGGTTTTCGACTCAAGGGGATAAAGGTTCCATCAACAAAAAAAATGCAACTGGGAAAGCCTTCAGTCTCCATTACTTAAGATATCTCCTTGATTTCTTATTTTTTTGGCCAAGAAAGGACTGAGAAAAGGAAAGATAGGAAAGCAATCATGACTCTTTTGGTGTCTAATCAAATGGTTCCATAAACAACTGAGATTAGATTTTTTAATTGATAAATTGCTTCTCCATTTACATTTGATCCCAATCTACAAAGAGAAATGGCTAGTTGGATAGCTGGATTGCATTGAGGATTCCAATAATTGTTCTGAAAGATGTTGTGTTATTCAATCATCTCCAAAGGTTTCATGAATGAAGGCAATGAAGTTCTGAGCAATTGCTGGAAGCTTAATTCAGGGAGGAGATGAAGCTTTTGCCTTTCATCAATAGGGTTGTGGAGAGTTTGTCTTCTTGGAACCATTTATTGCTTTTACAATTGAGAATTGAAATCTGACCAAGTTGATTCCAAATGGAAGTCTGAATCAGATTCAAATAGTAAAAAAAGTTCAGTCAGCCTTTTTGCATTTTTAACTTGCTTCCAGAAAGTTTTATTTGATATGCTGAGAAAGATGGTGATGTGATGTTGGGTGATGAGATGATTATGGGATTTGTTTGAAGCAATAAAGATGAGATGTGTGTAATGCAATGGATATGGGATTGGTATGGATTTGCTGAGGTGGAGGTGTGGATGGGGGTTTTGCATGGCATGGATGGTGGATGGATGATGGTGCATATATGGAAGGTTTGATGTTTGAAATCTGTCATTTTCATGAAACCCACCATTTGGAAATACAACAGTTAGGGTGTATGTGTATTTCAGAAAGCCCCTGTTAAAAATGGTGGGTTTGGTCAAAAAAATGATGAGTTTTCTAACCCTGATAAACCTTAATAAAAAATAAAAAATAAGGAATTAAAAACAAAAAATAAAAAATAAAAAGGGGGAAGTTCAATTCCCAACCTGGGGTGATTGCAAGCAAAGTTGTTGTGAGTTGCAATAAATTCTCTCTGGATAAACACACCACCACCTCCAATCTCTGGTAAGTTGAGATCACCCTCTTTATTTTTCTTTTTCTTTATAATTTTCTTTCATTCAAAAAAAAAAACTTTTTCTTCAATTAATTTTAATATGGGAGCAACCCGTTCACCACTCTTTGGTTTTAAAAAAGCCATTCTCAACTCAGATGGGTTGGAAATGGCGCAAAACAACCAGTTTTGAGTTGTGAATGTTTTTTTAGGGTTGCAATTTTAACATTGCCAAAATTAAAAAAAACAAAACGGATGAGTTAAATTCATGGCCCTGGGTCATGAATGGGAATGAAATAATGTTTGCAAGCCATATGGGTTGTGAACCAGTTTCACAAATAAACAAGCTGCCAGTGAAGTTTTTTACAACTTGAGCATCCCTCAGGGGGTTAAAAAAACCCTCAATTGAAACATAAATATGTTGCAAAAGGGTATTCACAAACCATTTTTGAGGAACAAGATGTTTCACAACTGGAATTGACTCAAGCTGGTGGGTAAAATTTAATCTGGAATTCAACCAAGAATGATTTGGCTTGATCAACACGAATATAACCATGGTGGTTTTAACTATGTAACTATGTAAATAAGAGGTTCCAGAACCCCTTGACCCTCTTCCTGTGAGAGACTTTACTAGTAGGAAAGAAGCTGATAACTATTGTCAAAAATGCACAGCTGTGGATGGCTAAAAATTTTCAAAATTCAAGGCAACAAGAGAAATATATGTTGACCTGGCCTGTGACAGATATGCAGTGTATGAAGGGCCAATCCTCAGAAAAAGGCAAAGGCAAACTCACACATGGAAGTTTGGGTCTGAACTCATGATATGTGCAAGTTTCACAGTAGCAAATCCCACGTAGTTCCACTCCATTAGAGATGAACAACACAATCATCAAACATATGCAAACCCCTCAGTGCATCCTCAACTGAGGAGAATTTATGGTGTGGCCTTGGATCAGCTTAAGGAAGGCATGCAAGATGGGCTCAATAAAATCAAACTCAAAAGGAGATTGAGAAAGATTGATGGTGGACAATCTGTTGAAAATAGAAAAATCTATAACACTAATTGCAAAGTTAGGGATGCTAAACTCACAGGGAAAAGTGTTATGGAATTTATATTTCAACCGCTCCTAGAAACTCAGTTGATTTCCAGTTCAAAGTTCAGTGGAGAGGGTCACTTACAGGCCCTTTTCTTGGATCATCCTGAGTCCATAAAACTTTGGAAAGCATTCCATCATATAGCTTTGTTGGATTTTACTTATAAAACAAATAGGTACAACATACCTCTATTGAATTTTGTAGGAATAAAAGCCAACAATAAAACCTTGAAAAAGGCTTTTGTTTTTATAAAAAAAGAAAAACTTGAGTTCTGAAGTTGGGCATCAAATGCACTAAAGGAGTTGCTTTATGATTGAGAGAGGCTTCAAAAATTCTTTGTGAAGGACTGTGTAAAATCTCTGATTTTTGCAATTGAAAATAGTTTCCCTGAGTCATCTGGAAATTTGTGCTCCAGGCAATTGTCTAAGAATATTCAAGAAAATTGAAAATCTTGCTTCAGTAATGAAGATGGAGAATTGAAATGCTTAATGTTTATGTGAGCAAAGTATGGGGCCTCTAAAACCAAGGGGGAGGCAGGATTCAATGATGCAGAAATCAGAGTAGGCCAATTTACTTCTTTGTCTGTTCATCTCTGATGGGATTGCTTATGTTGAAACTTGTATACCATGTTTCTTGAAGGACCATGAGGATGTGTTCAAGTATATGGAAAGCAACTTTTTCCCTATCAAAGAGATGTTTGTAATGGTGTGGACTTGTGTCAAACCTGACTTGGGAAATAAAACAATGTCTTGGGTACAAGGAACCAATGCTACTTTCAAACAATTACTTGCAGGATCTTGGGAGAACATCTTAAATGTGTGAAAAACATTCAAGGAACAATTTATAACAAAATCAAATAAGTGGATGTGTTGCTCAACAACTCTCAAAAAAATTTAGGAACCATTCTTCCAAAAGAAATTTTTACCTTTGATTTAAAAATTGTGAATAAAGGCAATTAAACTCATTGGACAAAAATTCAAGAAGTTAAAGTAAAACCATGATGGCAAAATTTGCTCAAAGTCATATTCCAAGGCAATGGGCTTTCCCTGATCAAAAATATTAGCAGAAGTACTATCATTGAGAGGATCCATTGTGCCTGAGGATTTTTATCCTGAGTGGATTTTAGAATATAACCCTTCCAGTTCAGTAAGTTGGATTGTTGGATTGTTTGAATTGCTTTTTGATGAATGCTTTTAATTCATATTGGGTTTACTAATGAATGAATTATTTCACTAATGAGTGATTATTTTGATTTTTGAAAGCTTGAAACTGATCCAGTGCTTGACTGATCACAATTTTTTGACAAGCTCCCTTGAATTGGGGTGGGACAATCTGAAGAAGTTAG
>CM062633.1:19542802-19667069 GCA_025617555.3 Puccinia polysora
ACAACTTCAAGGATGCGGGTATTGTTCAACACTTCTCCCCACCATACACTCCTCAAAACAAAGGTTACACCAAACGCAACAACCGCACAATCCTCAACAAAGCTTGTTGCCTTCTTCACCACTGTCAACTTCCTCTGTCTTTCTGGGCTGAAGCTGTCACCACAGCCGCCCACCTCCTTAACCTCTTGCAATTCTCCTCAAACAAGGACCTAATTCCTTACACCATGTGGTATCATCAAAAACCCAACTATGATTGACTACAAACCTTTGGGTGCACAGCCTACGTTTCCTTCCCCAAGCAACTTTGTACCTCCAAGATGAACCAAACCAGCGTCAAAGGTATTTTTGTTGGCTACTCTAATGAATTCTCCACCTATTGCATATGGAATCCTTCATCAAGGAAAATTATTTGCACCTCAGACGCTAAATTCCTTGAATCTGAATTCTTTTACTCCTCTCCTGGTTCCCCTTCCTCCAATTCCTCTACCTCCCAATCCTCTTCCTCAGACATTCTCCTATTTTCTCATTCTCCTCAGGCAGATACCATTGATATTGCCCCTATACCTTCCTCCAATGTCTCCCCTACCTCTTCTGCTCCCGCACCCATTCATGCTTCTAACTCTGACTCTGGTATTTAACCGTCTCCAGCTAAACCCAGGTTGGATATTATCTCCACCAACAACATCCTTTCCCACACCCAGCAAGATTGGCCTCTGGTCTATCTGATTGAAAAAAGTTACCAAGATCCAAAGACTCTACCTCAAGCCATGTCCTGCAAGTTTAAGAACAAATGGGTGGCCACCATGGACCTCAAAATAGCCAATCTTCTTAGCTTCAAGGTGTGGGAAGAGGTTGACAACTGTCACAATTTTGCCAAACTAGGGTGTGTCTGGGTCTTCCAGACCAAGCGCAATTCCAACAATCACATCACAAAATTCAAAGTGCAATTGTGTGTTCAAGGATTCAAGCAAGAAGAAGGAATTAACTTCAACTCTACTTTCTCTCCCACTGGAGATAAAACCTCCTTACAACTCCTCATTACCTTTGCTATTCAGAACAACCTCAGCATGCACCAACTTGATGTGAAATCTGCATTTATTAATGGACCACTATCCAAAAGAATTTTTATGGCTCCTCCATGCAACATCACCATACAACCCAGGAAAACCCTCAAGTTGAATCTGTTAAAATATGTATGCACTTAAGTGTGTGCTACGTATAAGTGTAATCCAAATGGGATGCACATATGGGCCTCTGCAGCCCATTGGACACTCACATGGACCATATGGGCCTGTGTGGATGTCACAGATTTGGGGAAACTGGCCTCAAAATGCGTGAAACAGGCCTATTGGTACACAGGCCCTAACAGGCCCAGTGAGGTATATGGGAAAATACAGCCAGATGAGCTTGTATGGGCATAATTGGGACCAAGGTTTATTTTGGAAATACTTGGACAGACGGGCTGGCCCACCAAACTATGGTTTACTTAGTTTTTGGGCTTGGGGCCGCCGCCTGTGTTGCAGCCCAGTTGGGGCTGCTGTTTTTGCCTTTGGCCCATCTATGGGGCCCAACAGCTTGCACAGGGCCGTTTTTATGGCTGTTGAGCCAATTGCGGCTGCCGGCTGTTGGTGCCGCAAGGGCCAGGGCCAAAGGCCCTGGCTCCCTTGCCTCCCCTCGCCCACCAATGCAAAAGGGGGAGGTGGGGGCAGCTGGTAGCAACCAGCTTGCCACCCAGGCCGGTCGCATCAAGGCAACCAGCGGTGGGGGGGAATTGACCACCTCCCCACCAGCCCTAGGTGGTTAGGGCAATGACAAGGTAGCTGGTTGCAACAAAGCAACCAGCGGTGGGGGGGACCTGACCACCCCTCCACCAGTGAAGCAAAGGGGCGCTCTCCCCCCCCCCCCTTTACCAAGGGGGAGGAGCGACTGGGCTGAGGGGATCTGACCACCCCCCAGCCCACCATTCTATGACAATGCCCTGGGGGTATTGACCCCCAGGGCCCCTGGTAGGGGGATTTGACTGCCCCCTCCAGGGATCTGTGAGAAAGAGGGGCGGGGGACAGCATGTCCACTGGTCACACCCCCCCCATGTGGGTCTGAGACCAGACCCAGGTGTGTCCTGGGTCCCACCTGGCCATTTTTATTTCCAGGGGCTGGTTGCATGAGGCAACCAGCCAGTATTTGAGGTCAGGGATTGAACAGCACAGGGGCTGGTTCAGTCCCATAACGGTGGAAACACCAGAAAGGACCCAAATAGGCTGGTTGTAAGGGTACAGGGACTGATGCCATTTGGGCTGATGTAGTCCAAACCAAGTAACAAGGCCTGTAGAGTCCGTAGAGCTCTTTTGGGGAGGAAAATTTGCCTTTTGGCTTGTTGTATCATGGGCTCACAAAAGGCCAATCTTTTGTACTTAAGGAGCTATTCTTCCTGCTGTTTTCCATCATCCATTCATCATCCAATTGAATTCATCACCAATATCATCCAACGTATTGCCCCATTGTGACAGCCCATCAGCAATTATTGACACAAGGTTTCCAGCATTCATTTTGCTTTAAATACTGCTCATTTGCCTAAGCTAATTGCTGGCCATAATTATAACAGAATCAGGCTCTCTATGGCCTCAAGCAAGCACCTCAAGCCTGTTATAAAACTCTGAGCTTGTGGCTGTCCAAGGTAGGCTTTACTCAAAGCGCAAGTGACAACTGTGTTTTCTGGAACAACAAAAACTGGCTCTACATCCACATTGATGAAATTTCCATATTCAGTAAGGATCCCAGCTCCTTTGCTCAGCTCATTGTGTCAAAATTCCAATGCAAGTATTTAGGTCAAGCCTCATTACTGTTAGGAATAAACATTGCTGTCTCAAACAACCAAGTCAAACTCTCTCAACACTCATATATCTCTAATTTGGCAGATCAACATCCTCTTCCCTCCTAGAAGCTGCACTACACCCCTTTCAAGCCAAACGCAAAACTTCAAAGTGCAATGGATGTGGAAGCCTGCCAATTTGAAAGTCTAGGCCTGAACTAAAGGAAAATTGCAGGGGAATTACTGTACATTAGTGTTAACTCCTGGCCAGAAATCACCTTCCCAACTAACTAAATTTCTCAGTTCCTCAACAAAACAAACAAAACCCACTACAATGCAGCTTTGACTGTCCTCAACTACCTTAAACATAAACCCAATAAGGGCATAGTCTTCAAGAAGGCCTTGAATGACAAGCATCTTGCCAACTTTGCTAACTCCAACTGGGCCACTTGCCCAATGACTAGACAGTCAGTGACGGGCATTATAGTCACCTGGAGAGGTGATTTGATTATCTGGAAGTCACACAAGCAACCCATGGTCTCCTTGTCAACCACGGAAGCGGAGTACAAGTCTGTGGCCAACAGCATCAAGGAGATCAAGTGGTGAAAGCACTTTATTTGCAAGGTATTTCAAGATTTGCTGAGTGTACCTACCCAAATCCATGAAGATAATGAGGGCTGTATTAAGCTTTCAATGCAACAAGCAGATCACTCTGGCTTCAGGAACAAAGATATGAACCTGCGGTACCATTTTTTTTGAGAAGAAATCAAAGCCAAGGAATTCAACCTAGTAAAGGTATCCTCATCAGCCAATTCAGCAGAATTTCTTACTAAACCTCTAGCCAGAATCAAGTTGGAAGCCTGCCTCAAGCTAGTCAACTTTGAATAATTTCAAGATGAAAACAAGGGAGGCTGCAAAATTATCATTTCTTTATTTCTGTTTTCATCTTTTCTTGATTGTTTTTCTTTGTTTGTTATGTTTCATTATTTCTTATCCTTCCTCCTACTTACTTAATAGCAATTGTGCTTACTATTTTCAAACCATGCAACTGCTTGACCCAGGCAACCATCACCTGCTGTCTACACTCCAAACTTGAAGCACTCAAGACTATAACTAACCCTCATAGAGGATCCTGATTAGCCTCAGGGCTCTTCAGTGCTCCACATTGGGTAAGTCCTCAACTTTTATCGCCTCCAGCTTTACCAGACCCTCAAGTATCTAAATCCGTTGTCTAGGCCAACCAATCCATGATCTTCATCATCCAACTCTACTAACTATTGCCACACAAGATTGGTGGTACTCTAACTTAATATTACCATTTTTTAAGCCTCACCACTGCTTTGCTTTATTTCAGGTTCTTTTATTTCCTTCTCTGGCTCCTGATTTATCTCCTCTTTGTATTCATTTTCTTTGAACTCATGAAATAAATATTTATTTCAGTCTCTTACCTTAACAGGGATCAGCTCAACAAAATTGGACTTGTTTTTTTGGGCAATTTTTAATTCAGGGCTGGTCCATTGAAGTGGTTTTATTTCATTTTATTCAAATATTATATTGCCACAGGGCTATATTCCATGTAAATTGTTACTTTTAATTTTAAGGGAAATTTTAAATTTGCAACCTCACAACCTAAAAACAGTTGCATGGCGCAATTTGCAACTGGTTTCAGTTGTGAACAGCCGCTCACGACTCATTTTAGACGTGAACAGTGTGAATTCATTAAATAGCCTTTGAGCAGGAACTGCGTTGTGGCCTGCATGCTCAGCATTGGGTAGGTCAGGCTCAGCAGATGGGGTACTGGTGGTCTCAGCAGCAGGCGCTGCGGGGCTCAACACAACAGGTTTGGGTTGGGCTGAATTGGATGCAATGGGCCTGCAACCCGCTTGGACTTTACAGACCTAGGAATTGAGCTGGCCCAACCAAGTTTGGGATGGTAAGAGCGGGCAAATTGCAGAGGTTATACAGGCAGATCAGACGCATGAAAGGGCGGACCAATCTGCCAAAATTGGGAAAATCATGATGGCGCATTGGGCGGATGCGGACAAGCAGGGGGGGGGCTCCAAGTAGGGTGCAGTGAAGGGAGGGGTAATGAGAAGGACAAACTGTTTGTGCATAATGGAAGGCAGGTGCGGAGGATTGGACAGTATGGGTAAGGGTTAGGGTTAGGCTAGGGTTCTGGTTTCTAGGGTTCCCTTCTTATTTGTTGCTAGGCTGTCATTGTGCTTGTACATAGTTTAGGGTTGAGGGTGAGGAAATAAAGATCTCACTCTCAGCACTGGGTTGGAAAGGAGGGAACCACACGGTCTGAAAAGGAAGGAAGGAATTCATCAATCTCTCTCTCTACCTCTCTCTCTAAGGGTGCATCACCCTCCTTAAAGATGCTAGGACCAATAAATTCCAAACTTAAGGGCAACTTCAGGGAATACTCCTCTCTTGTTTCCACATCTGGGGGTCTGGCCGGGAAATATCTTTTGTTTTCAGTCTCTTGAAGGTAAACACAGGATGCTGCCAAAAACCATCCCCTGATCCAATGTTCTTCCTGCTTTTACCCTACAATTGGCTCCTCCCAGCACCACAACTCAACCTCCACCACTGGCTGCTCACACTTCTAGGGCCGGCGGTTTTGCCCGCCCCATCCAAGGAAGGGTTGTTGAAAATGGCAGTCAAGACTCCTCGTCGTGTGTAGCTTTGCCCAAGGGACTTCCCTCACCTCTGGTTTGATAACCTGGACGTGGTGCAATTTCTTGCTAGGTTCAAAGGGATTGCAAACTCCAAGGGAGCAACAGGCACGGATAAGGTCCACACTATTGTCCTATTTATCACAGAGGAGGAGAAGCTTTGGGAAGTGGAGGAGATGGTTGGGTATGAAAGGAAGGATTGGGGAAGATTAAAGAGCAAGAGGTTGACAAGGGGGGGAAAGTGCAAGCCTCATTTCCAAGAAAGAAATTTTGAACAAGCCGCAGAGGAAGCAAGCGGGTATGGAGGGGTACCAACGCCTAAAGGTTTGGTGGAGTACATGTTGAAGTTTGAGCGGATCTATGGGTATTTGGCAAAGAACAAGGTAGTTGTGGGGCAGATGGGGGCCATGAAGCGGGCATTCTTGGGTGGGCTTGCGCCTCAACTTTTTTCACAAGTGCAACGGTATTTGTATGATCACAGTTTGGTCAAAAGATTGTTAGAAAGGAGCATCAAAATTCTTCTGAACCTATTGGTCATCTGCAAGGCCATGGAAAGAGAAATCAACCTAGATGAGCTCATCATGGATTTGGCAAGAAAATACCCAGCGGTCTCCAAGTAGTTGGTGATGCTCTTGATTCTGGCCCCTGCTCAAGCGCTGGCCAAGGGACCTTCAACACCCTCTTGCGCCGCAATGCCTGAACAAGCTCCAGGACCATCAGTGGTTAAAATGACGGAGATCTTGTGGGATCTGCAAATCTTCCTCAACCAGGCAAAGGCTCTGATGGCTCCAACCCAACCATGTGCAACACCACCTCATATGGTGGAAGGTTTCCAGGCTCCCAGTGGGCCCTCTGGAGAGTTCTGGGTACAGGCTTGTATTTATTGCAGGGAAAAGGGGCACTGGAAGTCAGGGTGCACCCACCTTGCTCAAGACATGAAGAAGGGGCTGGTTTTCACATCCAGCTTGACATACATATTCCCAATGGGTGAACCAGTGGACCTGAAAACAGGTCAGCTGCCTCCAATGGTACAAATATGAGAGTGAGAAAGGCTCTGTCCCACACTGCTTGGGTATTGCTTGGGATTTTTGCTGCACCAGGGACCTGAGAAGCTCCAAGAGTGGAGGCCAAATTAAGGGCTTTGGAACCAAAAAAACAGGTTTCAGTAGAAAGGATGGAAATTGATGTTAAAGAACAACCATTGTCCCAAAAGGTAGCCATGGGCGCCAACAGGAGATGGGCTGCCATCAAATCCCACGGGGAGAAAGAAGGCCGTAGAAATTGTACAAAGGGTGATGGGGAACAACACACCAATACCCCTAACTCTATGGGAATCAGCGGAGGTGTCACCGGCAGTTGTTGACAAGATGGTCCAGGAGTTGAATGAGTGTGGGCAAGGCTGGGTTCTTACAATGGTACAGTGGGTGAAGGTGGCAGAGGAGGATGTAGATTGCAAGCTGTGCCGGTTGAAGTCTGTATTGGTTCCTCTTGCCTACTTCAGAATGACTATTGCGGGGTGGAAGGTATGGGAAATGGTGGATAGCTGGTCAATGGTTAACTTTCCCCGTCAAGGTTGGTGGACAAGCTGGGTTTGGTACGGAGGAAGAGCCCAATGGGGCTTTGGGCGTTGAATGGTGGAGAGTGTTGTGTGGACAGGGTAGTGGAGGTGGAGGAGGTAGAGTTTGCAAAGGTCTGGAAAGCCCCAATTGTTTCTTTTGGTGGAATGTGGAAACCATTTATGTTTGGATTCTGGGCCCAAATAATTTCAAACTCAAAGGCATGTAAGGAATCATTAAAGCTTGAGGATTTTCTTGGCGCGCAGTTTGAGACAATAATCTGCAACCACAGAAGAGGGAAATGGGTGCAGGGACTGGCAATGTGGGGAAACAGTGAGTCCAACGGGGGATTGAACTGTAAGGGTCACCCAGTTGAGGATTTTGCCTAGTTGGCCATGGTTACCACGCGGAGAAAGATCCGGCTTTGTGCTGTGGTGCCCCATTCTGGACACCCTGGACGCCTTAAGACCTCAACCCATAAACTGTTGCGCAAACCTACCGTCCGGCACCAAAAAAAAAACAACTTATCCTCAGGGTCATCTGAGCCGTCCTTCATCCGCACGCGTCGCGCGCCGCGCCTCGCGCGTTGCGCGTCCTTCATCCACGCGCGTCGCGCGTCGCGCCCCGCTCGTTGCGCTTCCTTTATCCGCGCGCGTCGCGCGTCCTTTATCCGCGTTGCTCATCATCCTTGCCGTTGCGCGTTGCTTGTCATCTCCGCCGTTGTTGTCGCGCGTCCTCATCTTTGTTGTCGCCCTTCCTCATCTTTTTTGTTGCGCATCCCAATCTCCTCATTGCTACTGTTGAGCGGCGCTCATTCATGATTTACCAAGTCCATCCCAACCGCACCCCCAAGCATTTGGCAAATCCTTAGATCCTTCTAATCTTCCATCTCACTTGATCTATCAGTCGTGAATCTCAAGGCCGTCAGGATTTACTCAACCGTCTCAAGCCAATCTCCTATCCGCCCATCCGCGCTCTCATGGACTTCATCCTTCACCTTTCCTGGGACTCTCTCACCCACTTCCGCCTTTGGACAAGTTGTGAAGAGTGCCAACTACCGCCCGCGGACACCCGCGGCGGTTTGGTTCATTTCTCTTTCCCACCCCATCCGCCTTTGGATGAGGGGTGGGTGACTCTGGTATTGTTGCGTGCGCTCATCCACGGATGGACGCGAGTGACCACATGATTTTCTTCCCTTTTCCGCTCTATTTGTAGAATCCGTTGTACATAGTCTAACAGGGCCTCCTGCCCGTATAAGGAGGGGCTCTCCCCTGCCTTTTTTATCAATCATTGGAGAATGGAATCATCCAGCATGAAATCAGCACACCTTTGATCCTTGAGCCTCCATACTCAACCCTTGATCCCTGATCCTTATCACCAACCAATAGCCTTGCTGGTTGAAGAAAGATTCTGTCTGTTGGAATTTTTGAGTGTGTTATACCACTCCTTGATCCCTTTCTCTGACCATACTGGTCCTGATCCCTGATCACCTTTCTGGAGCCAATCACGATTGATTGAAGAGGTCTTATTAAGCTTAAGACCTGGAGTGTTATACCTCCCCTTAGCTTCTTTGGAGTTACATTCTGCCAGCCTACTCTTGAGTCCCTTGAGAAGTGTTGAGGTTATCCTTGCTTCAAATCAGTTACTGTTTGTTTTAGAGCTTCTTAAACATTGTGCTTTGTCTTGTACAGACACCCTCAGTTATCTGGTACCCTTCAAGCGCTTGATTGCGGAGAGTTGGGCAGGTTCATTGAGAAACTGGAGGTTGCTTGGGTTTGAGTTGATCATCCCCAATCTTCTGCTGATGACCAGAGTTATTAGCTTGTGGGCGTTGTTTACATACAACAGCTTTTGTTCTTTGAACTCTAAGAAGACTTTAACTTCTTTTGTTCAAGTTTTTTCCCTGCATAATCTTGTCTCAGATAGTGCTGTTCCGTTGCTACCAAACTATTATCATCCTTATCCTCTACTCCTTGATTCCTCATTTACCAGGTTCTGGACCTTGATCTTGGTTACATTTAAATATTTTTGTAACACTCAGGAGGGCAGCCTAAACAGCACCTTTCCCCTCCGCAGAACTGCCACGGCCTAGCACGGTTTGGAGTCTTACATTTGGTCCCCTGGGCCGGGATCAAACCAGCAACCTTGGGATTTACAGTCCCAAGGTGAAGAATCAACTCCAAAATCCGATCCAATTTTTTTTCTTTTCTTTTTCTGTTTGTTCTTTTTTTTCAGATCTGATCCGTGGAGGCAACTTGGTCTGGAAGTAAGTCCTCCCAATTGTGCACCATCTGGGCAATATCCTTGTTGTTTTGTGAAAACTCTACTCTTGCCACACTTGTGAGCCACCTTGGAACTCTGCTTGTTTGGATCTCTTAGGAACCCTTCAACATGGAATCTGCTGGATCCTCTTTAGCTGTTCAGGCCAAGATGGTCAAAATCAAACCTCAGAAAAAAAATTTAGGCTTCAATGGGACCAACGTCAAACGATTCCTGGACTCCTGTGAGATGGCTGCAGAAGTGGATGGTGCCAGTGAATATGATATGGCTTATCAGTTACGGTTTTTTATCTCTTCTGACAAAGTTATGGAGGTTATCAAATTGTTTGAGGGATTTGAAACTCACAGCTGGCGGCTCCTGAAGGAGGCTATGCTGGCCTATTGGGGAAAAATAGATGTAGCCAGATTTACTTTGAAAGACTTGGATGCCCTGCTTTCTCAATGGATCTCCAATGGTGGTATCTCCTCAGCCTCTGACTATCAGACTTTCAGAAAATCTTGGGACCCTATCCAGTCCTATCTTATCCGGAACAATCACATTGATATGTTGGATGAAATTTGAGTGCAATTTTTTCAGTCTTTCTCTCCAGGAGTGCAGGAAAGAATTAAGGATGAATTGGTGAAATCTGGATCCATGATCACGACAAGAGACAATCGGTTCAAGCTCCCTGCTTTCATGGTTCTTAGGAATACTGTGGATAAAGTGATGAAAGTTCAAACAGCTCTCACCTTTGAAAAACCTAAAATCACTGAACCAGTCCTTGCCCCCTCTTTTCAAACATCTAACAAAATCATGAATAAGATGGAAGCCAATCGCAGACCTAAACCCAATCCTCAGACTCACCGGGAGACACCTACTATAGATGAGATCACTAAATTACTTCAGGCATTTGAGAATAAAATAGATCAGAAAATATCCTTGTTAGCCACTCCTAAACCTGCTAATTCTGTTCCTAAGTCTACTATAGCCTGTTATTATTGCCATAGGGAAGGCCATGGTACCGGTAGATGTCCTGAACTCCAGAAAGACAAGGAGGAGAAGTTAGTAGAGCAGAAGGGAAATAATTTTTTCCTTCCTAACGGTGCTTTGATCCCTTTTGATTCGTCTTGACCAATCCATCATGTGGTGGCCTCATACCAACCACCAACTCCTAAGAAGGCATCCTTGGTCTCTGTGGATTTTCAATCATCCTGTGGAACTCTGCAACCTTGGTATCCCCCAGCTATCACTTCTTCCAGCTTCCCTGGCACCTATCAATCCAATCCAGCTAGGAAACGCCATGAGGAACCAAAACCTCATAAGTCTCCTCCTGTTCCATCCTCCATTCTGCAAAAACCCGTTAAACCCCGATCTTCACCTGAGCCTCCTTCCTCTGATGTGGAAGACATGGAAGTAGAAAGGGAAACACTTATGGAAAGGTTCCAGGACAACTCTGATCCTCCCCCTCTTCAACCTGCCCAACCCTCAGATCCTCTTCCATTGCCTATTACACCTGATCTTCCTCCCCCCACCCAGCCCAAAGTTCAATTTGAGAGGGGCATCTCCAAGGACTACCCTAATGCTGTGGAAGGAGTATTAAAGAAAGTTTCTGATCTTAAAATCCCTGATCTATCTGTGGCTGAACTCCTGTTGATATCTCCATCTGTGGCAGAAGGAATGAAGAAATGGGTTTCTTGTTGGCATGTGGAGATTGGTCTGGATGAATTAAAAGTCTCCTCTGGTACTCTGATAGAGGATTCTGGTGGAACAGATCCCTCTTCAGATACCAACCTGTATTCCTGTCCTCTTGGTTTCCTTCCATGTTGTCTTGGTGATTCAACTAAAACAGTTTCTCTCCTTGTGGATTTGGGTTCTCAGCTCAACTTGATTTCGGACTCCATGGCCTGCAAGCTTAAACTTAGCCCAAGGGTCAGTTTCAACTCTGCGGTCTATGGAATTGGGAATCAGTCCTGTGAACTGGTTGGTATTGCTGAGGATATTCCTGTTCAAATTGGTCAAAATATTTTTGGCACCTGTCACTTCTGGATCACTCATCTGGATGGTCCCATGATCTTGGGAAGGCCTTTCTTAATGGACTTTGGTGCTACCCTGATGTTTTCTGATCAAGTTGGGGAGAGAATTCTCCTCCCTGATGCTGATGGCAGAAAGATTGAAGTTCCCCTTTGTTCTTTGGATTCTGGTTGTTGGGAAAGAGACTTCCCTGGTCACCCTCCCAAATCTGTCCTGAAAGGAAAGCAGAAAGAAAACTCTCATTCCTTTCATCCTCATTTTTTAGCAGAATAGTTGGCCCTACTGATAGTTGTAGTTCTCCTCAGCCTCAGAATTCAACTCATGGACCAACTCCCACCTCAGAGGCATATCTTTCTTTTTCCTCATCATTTTCTTCTCATCCAAATAAGATCAAAACCCAAACACGTGAAAAATCCAAAAAATACAAAAATATTTCTTCTCTGTCTGGATCTGTTGTATCTTCTTTTTCTTTTTCTTTTCAGCCTGATCACTCATCCTCTATTCCGGTTTCAAATCTCCGCAATGAGTTTAAACTAGATCTCGATCTTGATTCTTTTCTTGGTGGCTTTGGTATGAAGGAGTTTGGTCTTAGGTGGAGGCAATTTGGGGTAGAAGTAAGTCCTCCCAATTATGCACCACCAGGGGCTTCTGCTACTGTTGTTTTCAAAACTCTACCCTGTGCCACACATGTGAGCAATGTGTTATCTTTTGGATCCTCTTTTATGGAGAAGGCACCTTTCAAGAACGCAGCAGAACATCAGACTTGTAAGATGTTGGAACACGGCCTCAGTTTTCGTAGTCAGGTCTCACTGGTCAATGCTTGGAGGAAGCAGGGATTCCTCTCCTTTGCCACCAAGTACAAACCAGTTGCAAAGAAGGTCCAGCCAGTCAACCAACCAATGCCTCTCAACCTCAATCCTCCTCTTATGCGTCCTCCGCTATCCCGCAATCCTTACTGTGGTCTATCCAAATCCCTCACTGGTCCATTTATTCCCTCTGGTTGGGTCACTGAAGAACGTCTGAAAGTGGTCAACTTTGGTCCAGATGGATGGCTTCTTCCTGATAAGTTAAATTTGATCAAAAATATTTTGTCTCTAAGGGAAAAATCTATTGCATTCTGTGGAGAAGAGAGAGGACTCTTGAAAGAATCCTATGGTCTCCCTTACATCATCCCTGTAGTTGAACATAACCCTTGGCAAAAGAAAAAGATCCCAATCCCTGATGCTAAAGTTGACAAATTCATCAAGTTGGTCTGCAAACGAGTACAAACCGGTTTATACGAAAAATTGACTTCTAGCTATTCCAGTCCTGTTTTCTGTGTTCTAAAGAGGAATGGTAAACTTGAAGTAGTTCATGATCTCCAACCTCTTAATAAAGTTACTATTAAAGACTCTGGCGTGCCGCCTGCCATTGAAGAATTTGTTGAATCCTTCTCTGGGAGAGCTTGCTATGGTCTAGGTGACATTATGGGTGGCTATGACAATCAATCCCTGAATCCTATTTCTTGTCCCCTCACTACTTTTGATACTCCCCTTGGTCAATTTCAGCTGACTCGATTGCCTCAAGGTGCCACCAACTCGGTTGCAGTCTATCAGGCTCAGATGATGTGGATCCTCCAGGAAAAAATCCCGGATCATGCGGGTATCTTTATCAATGATGGTGGAATTAAAGGTCCAGTTTCTGACTATGATAATGAGCTCTTACCTTGGCACTCAGGAATCCAACAATTTATCTGGGAGTATGCTACTGTCTTGGAAAGAATTTTGTTTTGAATCAAGGAATCTGGCCTTACTGTCTCTGGATCAAAACTTGCCGCCTGTGTCCCTGCCTTGGAAATTGTTGGTCATATAGTCTGCAAGGACGGAAGAAGGATGGCACCCCCTAAAGTCAACAAAATCATCTCCTGGCCTACCCCAATAAATCCAATGGAAGTTAGAGGTTTCCTAGGTGTTGTAACTTATTTCAGGATCTTCATTCCCTCATTATCCAAAATCTGTATTCCCTTGCGTCGCTTAACCAGGAAGGATGCTGAATGGATTTGGACTCAAGACTGCAAACAATCATTTCAGTTGCTCAAAAAAATTGTTGGGAAAGACATTGTTTTGAAAAAGATCACTTATGGACCCAGAGCCGGCAAGATCAAGCTGGCAGTGGACTTGAGTTATCAATCTGTTGGGGCTGTTCTTACCCAGGAAGATGAAAATGGTTTGGATCGTCCTGCTCTGTATGAATCTCTTCTTTTCTCAGATGTGGAATCCAGGTACTCCCAGCCAAAACTGGAACTTTGTGGTGTGGCCCAAATGTTGAAGAAGCTTCAGACTGTCCTTTGGGGTCAACACTTTGAGTTACAAGTTGATGCACAATCTATTATTGAAATGATCAACGCCCCCAGCCTCCCAAATGCTCCAATGACTTGTTGGGTGGCTTTCATCCAGTTGTTCTCTTTTGATATTGTTCACAGGCCTGGAAAATCTTTCACCATGCCTGATGGTTTTTCTCAAAGACCTATTGGAGACAATGAATCAGAGGTTGGAATGGATTTTGATGAGGAAGAACCCTTGGTCCGCCCTGTCTTTGCCTTCTCCTCCCAAAATTACTCTGGTTTCCAGCAAGGTTTCTGGCTTAAGTTGGAGCAGTACCTTTCAACTCTCCAAAGACCCCCTGGTCTCTCTACCAAAGAATTTCGGTCCCTTAAAAGGAAGTCCTCCAACTTCTTTGTCCAAGGTTCTAGGCTTATGAAAAGAGCAACTCCTTGTGCACTTGTTGTGGTCACTATCCCTTCTAAGCAAGATTCAATCCTGGAAAATCTCCATGAAGGCCTTGGACATTGTGGGGAAACCAAAACTTATCAACAAATATCCAAACGATTCTGGTGGCCATCCCTGAAGAAATCCATCGCTCAATGGTGTAGTAGTTGTGAAGTGTGCCAGAAACGTGATCGTAGGCGCCCAGCCAAAATTTGTTACCCCACAGGAGAGTCCACTGTCTTTGGGAGGATTGCTATGGATGTGGTTCACATTAAGGCTGGTGGAGCTAAGTACCTCATTGTGGCTAGAGATGATTTTTCTGGATGGGTTGAAGCAAAGTTCCTTAAGAACCTCAGCTCTGAATCAGTAGCAGCTTTCCTTCATGAGACTTGGACAATGCGTTATGGCTTGGCCCAATCTTATTCTATGGATGGTGGCTTGGAATTTGGTGAAAAACTTGCTGAAATGATCCGATCGCTCCCTGGACAAAATAGAGTTACTACTCCCTATTATCCTGAAGGACAAGGCATGGTGGAAAGAGGCCATTCTCCTTTGAAGACTGCTCTTGTCAAATTGGCTGGTGAGAGTGGCAAGAATTGCCAGAAGCTTCTCCCCTTGGTTCTCTTCTCTGATCAAATTTCCACCAAACAAACCACTGGTTATTTGCCTTATGAAATCATCTTTGGTCAGAGGGCTGTTCTTCCTCTTGATCTTGAGATGGAGTCTTTCTTGGGCATCCCCTGGGAACAAGTTTCCTCACCTGCTGACCTATTAGTTGCCAGATCAAAGCAACTGGAGCGGAGTGAAGATATTTGTAACAAAGCTTATCAGAAGATGATGGAATCAAGAGCAAAATCAGTTCAGTATTGGGAAGATAAACACCTAAATGGAATCAGGGACCCTTTAAACCCCGGTGACCTAGTATTGGCTTATAATTGTTCCTTGGAAACTCAGTGGGGAAAGCTTTTCTCTAACCGCTGGAATGGTCCTTACCGAGTAGTCCGTCAAGTTAGAGGTGGATCATATCTTTTGGAGGAGCTGGACGGTACTCAGATGGCCAGAAGGTTCTCTGCTGATCAGGTCAAGAAATTTCACTCTCGTGGAGGCAACTTGGTCCAGAAGTAAGTCCTCCCAATTGTGCACCATCTGGGCAAGATCCTTCTTGTTTTGTGAAAACTCTACTTCATGCCACGCATTTGAGCACTTGGGACGCCTCCTCCATTTTATCTCAGCCACTTCTAGGATTTTTGGTCGGATTGACATGTTTTTTTCTCAACCACTCTCGAGATCAAAATGGCCATTCTTTGGTTTCAATCATCTTTCTTTCCTTCCTTTTTCTATGGCATCAAACTCGGGAGCAGAATAGGGACAGTCTGTAAGTTGGGGAGAGATGTGGTGCCCCATTCTGGACACCCTGGCCGCCTTAAGACCTCAACCCATAAACTGTTGCGCAAACGTACCGTCCGGCACCAAAAAAAAAAAAAAACTTATCCTCAGGCTCATCTGAACCATCCTATCTGCGCGCGTCCTTCATCCGCCCGCGTTGCGCTTCCTTCATCCGCGCGCGTCGCGCGTTGCTCTTCCTTTATCCGCGCGCGTTGCGCGTCCTTTATCCGCGTTGCTCATCATCCTTGCCGTTGCGCGTTGCTTGTCATCTCTGCCGTTGTTGTTGCGCGTCCTCATCTTTGTTGTCGCGCGTCCTCATCTTTTTTGTTGCGCGTCCCAATCTCCTCATTGCTACCGTTGCGCGGCCCTCATTCATGATTTACCAAGTCCATCCCAACCGCACCCCCAAGCATTTGGCAAATCCTTGGATCTGTCAAATCTCCCATCTCACTTGATCTATCAGTCGTGAATCTCAAGGCCGTCAGGATTTACTCAACCGTCTCAAGCCAATCTCCTATCTGCCCATCCGCGCTCTCATGGACTTCATCCGTCACCTTTCCTGGGACTCTCTCACCCACTTCCGCCTTTGGACGAGGGGTGAAGAGTGCCAACTACCGCCCGCGGACACCCGCGGCGGTTTGGTTCATTTCTCTTTCCCACCCCGTCCGCCTTTGGATGAGGAGTGGGTGACTCTGGTATTGTTGCGTGCGCTCATCCACAGACGGACGCGAGTGACCACATGATTTTCTTTCCTTTTCTGCTCTATTTGTAGAATCCGTTGTACATAGTCTAACAGGGCCTGCTGCCCATATAAGGAGGGGCTCTCCCCTGCCTTTTTTATCAATCATTGGAGCATGGAATCATCCAGCATGAAATCAGCGCACCTTTGATCCTTGAGCCTCCATACTCAACCCTTGATCCCTGATCCTTATCACCAACCAATAGCCTTGCTGGTTGAAGAAAGATTCTATCTGTTGGAATTTTTGAGTGTGTTATACCACTCCTTGATCCCTTTCTCTGACCATACTGGTCCTGATCCCTGATCACCTTTCTGGAGCCAATCACAATTGATTGAAGAGGTCTTATTAAGCTTAAGACCTGGAGTGTTATACCTCCCCTTAGCTTCTTTGGAGTTGCATTCTGCCAGCCTACTCTTGAGTCCCTTGAGAAGTGTTGAGGTTATCCTTGCTTCAAATCAGTTACTGTTTCTTTTGGAGCTTCTTAAACATTGTACTGTGTCTTTTACAGCCACTCTCAGTTATCTGGTACCCTTCAAGCGCTTGATTGCGGAGAGTTGGGCAGGTTCATTGAGAACCTGGAGGTTGCTTGGGTTTGAGTTGATCATCCCCAATCTTCTGCTGATGACCAGAGTTATTAGCTTGTGGGCGTTGTTTACATACAACAGCTTTTGTTCTTTGAACTCTAAGAAGACTTTAACTTCTTTTGTTCAAGTTTTTTCCCTGCATAATCTTGTCTCAGATAGTGCTGTTCCATTGCTACCAAACTATTATCATCCTTATCCTCTACTCCTTGATTCCTCATTTACCAGGTTCTGGACCTTGATCTTGGTTAAATTTAAATATTTTTGTAACACTCAGGAGGGCAGCCTAAACAGCACCTTTTCCCTCTGCAGAACTGCCACGGCCTAGCACCGTTTGGAGTCTTACAGCGCAGGCGGTTGACTAGCAAGGGGCAGGTGGAGGAGGAAAACACATGCAGGGCGCAAGTGGAAGAATTAAGTTCTCTTCCTCAGTATGCATCTCCGGGAGGTTCTACTTTTTGAAAACCCTATAATCATTCCACAGTTGTGAGAAAAGGCAAAAGCCCTTGTTTGGTTATTTCTAGGACTTACGACGCCAAAGGCCGGGTTTGGATGGCAAGGTGCAATGCCAGAAAGTACAAGCCAGTGGTGCAGAAATTACTACCATGGAATGAGCCAATGCCGCAGGGGCCCAACAGACCCCTGCGGCCAATTGCTCATCCCAGGACCCATGGCAAATGCCTCTGAAGAAGTCTGGATGGGTAACACAATTGGCCCAAATCATGGATGAGCAAGTTGATGCTCTCAACTTTGGGCCTGCGGGATGGTTGAGTATGGAGGAAAGGGATTTACTGGTGTTGGTGTTGGTATTGTGGGAGAAGGCCCTTGCCTCTGGGCCAGATGAGTGCGGATTGTTGAAGGGCAAGATTGGTGACCCCTACATAATCCCCACTGTTCTGCACAAGCTGTGGCAAATCAAGCCCATTCTGATCCCTTGGAATGTTTGGGAGGCCTTTTTGGAGTTGGTGCGCAAGCGCATGAGAACAGGGATTCATGAGCAGTCCATGTCAAGCTACTCCATTCCAATTTTTGAGGTTTTCAAGCAGGATGGGAAGTTGTTGAGGATTGTTCATGATCTTCAGCGGCTTAAATTGTTGACCATGCATGAAACGGGGTTTCCCCAGCACATGGAGGAATTTCTGGACTTGATGGCTGGGGGTGCGTGCTATGGATTGGTGGATGTAATGGGCAGGTAAAATCAGCCGGACCTCCACCCAGATTTACCACTTCTGACTGCATTCAAACCCAGGTTAGGAAGGATGCAGCTAACATGGCTGCCACAAGGCCCAACCAACTTGGTGTTGGTGTACCAAGCCCAGATGACCTGGATACTGTGCAATGACCTTCTGGGGGGCATCCAGATCTTTATTGATGAAACCGGTATCAAGGGCCCAAAGACGGACTATGGAGGCACGGTTTTGACTGAGGCTCCCGCAATCTGTCAGTTTATTTGGGAATATGCGGAGAAACTGTAATGGATCTTGTTTTGGATCAAGGAGGCAGGACTTAATGTGTTGGGGAAGAACCTGGCTGTCTGTGTTCTGGCGCTCAAGGTTTTGGGGCACATGGTGGCTTTTGACAACAGGGGGATTGGGGAGAAGATGCGGAACAAAGTTCTTGATTGGCCAACCCTGCAGAAGGCATTGCACATTCTCCAGTTTCTGGGGTTGTGTAGCTATGTCCACATTTTCATCAAACGGTTTGCAGAGGTGGAAAGCCCCCTGCAGGCACAAAGTGCAAATAGACTACCTGGAATCATGATGCTTTTGCAAAGCTCAAGGAAATTTTGGGGTGCAAAATTTTCCTCTTTGACCTTGACTATGATTCTGGGGGGATATGCTTGGTGGTTGACTCTAGCAATTTTGGCGCAGCGGGAGTCCTGATGCAGGAGGAGGATGGGAAAGATTGGCTGGTGCTCTATGAGTTGATCACCTTTACTGAAACAGAGATTCATTACTTGAAGCCAAATTTGAAGTTTTGCAGGGTTACCAAGATTTTGAAAAGGCTCCAGCAACTTCCATGGGGCGTTCACTTTGAAATATTGGTGGACGCAGAGGCCTTGGTGCAAATGATCAAATTGCCAATGCTGCAAAATGCGCCCATGACTAGGTGGGTGGCATTCCTTCACACTACAGACAATTGGGTGTTTTTGCAGGACACAGCAACACTCAGTCACTGCAGCCTGCATTCAGTTCCCACGCAGCAACACCTGTAGCAACAATACACATCCTGTATACAACAGATTTATATGTATTATTGCTACATAATAACATTCATTCCTCAACACATGCCACTCCTTTGTACAGCCACTCCTTTGTATTAACATCTGCCCACCACCCAGCTGTTCATGATGACCCACCAGCCATTCTTGCAGGGAGGGCTCCAACCTGGCCCTTTCTCTCCCATGCAAAAAGTAGACTGACCCACCCTCTGTTTAACTACTTTTCATCCCCCTTGTGGAAACAAGAGAAAGAGAATGCCCTAAGTTGTCCTCAACTTTGGAATTTATTGGTCCAAGCGTCTGTAAGGAGGTTGAGGGCTGATGAGTTTTGAGAATAAGAGATAGTTATAAGAAAAAGATGAATAAAGAAAATGATGTTGTATATTCCTGCCCTTCAATCCTTCCCTGATCCTTTGATGATAAAATGAGATGCAATAATCCTTCAACCCAGAGTTGGGAGTGGGTTTTTGAGTCCTCCCTCTCAAACTTAACCTAAGTACAAGCAAAACTGGAAGCCTAACAACAGAATTAAGAAAGAAACCCTAGAACCCAGAACCCTAGCCCAACCTTAACTCATACCACCCAATCCCTCCAAACCCTTCTGCTGTTACATACTTCCGGTTTTTCCTTCTCATGGCGTGGCCCTCCTCTGCATCCTACTTGCGGCCCCCCCTGTTTATCTGTCCGCTTTGTTGAGACTGTGAAAATGAAGATGTGTCTGGTGGGAGTTGAACCCACGACCTCAGATAGACTGAGACACATACTAGAGTGCTGCCTTTAACAACTAGGCTACAGACGCTTGTGACTTCCAGGGTTGTTTGGTATTACTGGTCTAGGTTCAACTGCACAGCCTCCATACTGTGGTGATACATCATGTTAGCAGGTTTAACCTCAATACCCCCCCTTGCTACGTGATGTAGAAATAGGTATGGAAATACCCAGGTGAAAGTGTGATCAGTGTGGGCACTGAACCTGTGATAGGCTTACAGGGGATGATGGTCTTACAGGAAGCATTCACATCTTATTCAAGTCTCATAAGTAAGCAAGAATAAGCTCAGGTAGGCTCTGGGCTCATAACCTGTTGAGACTGTGAAAATGAAGATGTGTCTGGTGGGAGTTGAACCCACAACCTCAGATAGACTGAGACACATACTAGAGTGCTGCCTTTACCAACTAGCCTACAGATGCTTGTGGCTGCCAGGGTTTTTTGGTATTAATGGTCTAGGTTCAACTGCACAGCCTCCGTACTGTGGTGATACATCATGTTAGCAGGTTTAACCTCAAAACGCTTTTGTCTGCAGATCCTGTAATCCGCGGATTGGTTTGCCCCTATGCTTGCTTGTATAACCCCGCAATCGCCCCGCTCCTGCTTTCCAAAATAGCCACCCGCAAACCTGGTTGGGTTGGCTCCATTACTTGATCTGCACTGTCCAAGCGGGTTGCAAGCCCACCATTGCTGGAGTGGGCCTGACCCACACCCAATGCTGAGCCCAGCCTACCCAACTTCTGAGCGCGCAGCCTGAAATGAAGTTCCCAATCCAAGTTTATAAATACAAAACCACACCGTCTCCCTATCTTGCTATTCCCCCTCCCCAATTTACGCCACCATACCACTCCTAGTCCTCTGTAAGAAGGCCTGTCCTTGCTTTTACCCAGATCATTCCCATCCCACCTAACTTAACAAGGACCTTTTGCATAATTCTTTGGCTAACCCAATGAGTAAGCCCAAAATTTCAAATGGTCAACACATTCATGTATCCCAAATCAATTAAACTGAGGCCCAATCATCCAAAGTTCTCCAATACAAGTAAAAGATAGAACAGCTCTCCAGAAAAATTGAGGCTCTAAAAGCAGGCTCTGCTTTTAGAAAAGTGTCCAGAACCCCTACAAGCAAGAAAAGCAAGGGAAACAAGCCTGGTACCAACTCCAGTCAACATGTCTCTGGTTCAGTTTTCAAGAAAAAAGCCCCACCACTATCAACAACTAACCGTGCTCAACAAGCAGCATCTGCACCACCCAAGTTCAGAAACAAAAGCAAGTCAGTTTATAAGGTCCATTTTCCAACCTCCCAGAGAGCTTCCACAATCAAGGCTCCTTCTCCAAAGCGCCATCCCCAACAGATGCAAACTTGGGATGTTCCCTCAGGTTTTGCAAAAACCAAAGTATTTCATTTCCATGCAGAATTTTTTTTTGACCCATCATGCTGACCGTTTTACTCCTTGTTTTCTGTAGAACCCCTTATATTTTCATATAAAGATTTTGTGGGGCCTTCTTAAGCAAGACTCAGTGCAAAGACCCCCGGACCTAAGTACCCTGCAAGAATTTTTTGATTTTTTTAAGCAACCCAAACAAATTGAAAAGGCCTTGAACAGTATTTCAAGCCCTGGTTTCATCAATTCTAGCAAAGTAAAATGCTTTAGGGATGCATGCTCTGGTATTTGTGTTGGGAATTCTGTCATCCACTTGGGGAGAAATTTTGTTTGTTATGCTCAAGGCCTCATGACCCAATTAGGTTGACAAGTTTGGTTTCCTAACCTTGATGAAGATGCTGCTTTGCTGTACAATGCTGCCTATCAAATTGCTGCTCTCACTACATTACAGGAACCCGCTGCAACCACAGCCTATGCCAACCTCAATATCAACCCCAATTTGGCAATTTAAAGGCCATTGCTTATCCAAGCTTACAATAACTTTGTCCATTTTCTCATCATTGAAAATTAAAAAAAAGAAAAGAAAGAGGAAGGCAAGAAGTCCCAAGTTTTTTCTCACAAGAGATTTTCAAAAAATTGAGAGAGGGTACATAATTTCATTTGATGTAAACTGGATGACTGTTTTTTTGACAATGACTTAAATTTTAGTTAAGGAATGAATGTTGCAATTTTTCTATACTTAACAATTTTCCAAAAAGATATCAAGATGTATTGGCCCATATTTCCTCCCACAGCAATGGCAAGGAAATTGAAGGCAAGGGCTTTTACATCATTAAAACCCTATTGTACTGCTCAAAAAATTCCAACAGTTTCTTTTGTTGTTTGAATGTTGTCATGAAGAAGGCCTCCAAACAAGATCCCCTTGAAAATCAAAGCCACCGTAGGGTCCAAATATTACCCCAAACTCCCATTGAGTGGGTATACAAGGTGGCTCCAAAAGGGCTCCCCATCAATTTCTACTGACCAAAATGGTTCCATGAATTTCCCCATGCTCAGCAACACACAATAACCAACATAAGGGCCCTTGCTTTCCTCCAAAATACCAAATATTCTCACCTTCCCAAAGGTGAAAAGCATCCTGAAAAAAAGCTTGCTGATTCAACCTTCACTAGAAAGTACTGCAAAATTTTGGCCAAACCCTATGGACTTCTTGCTGATGATTCTTCTAGAAAATATTCCAAGGAAGAGGAATCAGAATCAAATGAAGAATAAGAAGGGATTGATTTAACTCAGCTCAGCCCTGATGCATCCAATGATGAATATTTAGAAGAGTGCAATGATGGTGACCTCTTTGAAGAGGAAAACAATTTTGTTGTCACCAATGAAGAGGGTGAGGATGAGGAGGAGGAGTATGAGGTGGACAAGTATGATGAAAACTTTGGGATCATGGAAAATATAACTTTTATGTGCCAGGCATCAACACAGATTTGCAAATGGCTTGTATCCCCAAGGAAGAGGAGATCTATCAAGGAATAATCCCCTGCGTAGTATTATTTATTTTTCCATCAGAAAAATCCAAAAATTTCTTGATATGCTAAAACCCACAAACTGTTTATAACCACTGGAGAGCAAATTACCCATCTCTTGTCATGTATTTTCCACTATCTAATCATAGTATCTTTAAAACCTTAACTTAGAATCATGTTTGTTTGATGATAGGAAATCCCGTTGAGGTATTAAACAACCAATTAAATTTATGCTCTTTGCTTGAAATTTTGGCTTTTTTTATTTCTGTTTTTTTCTTTTCAAAGAAGAAAAAATGAGTTTGCCAAAGATTAATTGGAAAAAAGGAAAAATGGTCTAATGATTGAAAAAATAAAATAGAAACAAAATTCATGAACAATTAATGAAAATAAATATAGATATGTTTAAGATGAAGGGTCTAAATACAAAATAAATTCATGGTTGTGAGGTACAAGGAGGATGCCATTGGCTTCAATGGACAGGCCAAAATTTTGGAGAAGCCAATATTCCGCCAAGGAAACAACTTGATGAGGCTCAATTATTTTCTCCTCATGAAATTTGAGCCTCCCCAGAATTTTCCCACACAGTAAAAGAATATTGCAATACCTGGAAGTTGGTACCCAGAGTTTTTTTGTATAAATATTTGTAATTGTTGTTACAACCAAACATGACTTTTTCTCCCCCAAGTTATTACGGTACTCATAGGACTGTTTCACAATCCCATACCCTCTCTTCCCAGAAGTTTCCATTGCCACACAATTCTGTGGCTTGCACCAACCAACAATAACCCCCTTGGAATCTATTGCATGTAAGCCTCAAGTCAATCCTGAAAAAACCTTATGCCCTCTGGGGACAGGAAATTTATCGTGATGAACTGCCTTTCTGTCTTGAATCAAAAAAAGTTTGAAGAGCAACTTATACATTCCTGGGAGCAGGTTTATTGTTTTTCTTTTATGATTTTGATCTAAGGTGTTAGTTTATGTTTCCTCATCTTTAGTGATTGCCTGGAAAGCTTGTTTTTCCATCACTGGTTGTAGTCAACAACCTCAAAGCATCATATTTTGGAGCATCTGGTCTGAAAACCACTGATTAGACCCAGGGTTACCCAATATAATTGTGTAGCAGACAGTTACTGACCTATTTGGTTATTTTTATTCAGATTATGTAAAAATCCAATCAATTGCTCTCCTGAAAATTTGGCAATTCCAGAAAAGGGGCCCCAAGCCTTCATTTGTTCAGGAATGTGCAATGAAAAGTGGTGATTTGGTTGGATTTTGGGGTTAAAAAATAATTCTTGGGAAGATTCAGAGTATTGTTGGTAATTTGATTCAAAATAATCATGGTGGAATGGTTTTAACCGTTGAGTAAAAACAATTTTGGTCATGTATATCAACTGAGCAGTATTCATGAGGAACTTTTATCAATTAGAACTTGGGTTGATATTCCCAACTTGATATACATAGAGCTCCAAGATGGCCAATGGAATAAAGTAAAAAAAAAGTGTATACCATTGTGAGGCACTCAGCTTTCCATGCCTTGACTCGCCAAGGTTTTCTGTTAAATGAGGAGTTCCAGGTGGAAGAACAACCTGCTTCATGAGATCACGGAATTGTTTGATATCTTCCTGCAGAAAAAACTCCCTGAAAGAACACCATCAATCACAATTTCTTTTTCCACTTCATCCGAGTCATTTGAAATGGATGAGGAAACCTCAATTTCTGCTTCATGCCTTGTTGGTTTGTTTGAATGCGCAGTGGACCTTGAATTCTTTTGCTTTTTTTTTGGCTGCATAGGGAGGAATTGACCAGAATTTTCATCTGTAGCAAAAATGGCACTGGAGAATGCCTTCAAGCCAATTATGCATGATACCCATGACAATATGTTGGCTTGGGTCCCAATAGCTAAGTTGATTGAGCTTGGAGCATTGTACCCCGTGTTGAAATAAGAGGGCCAAGGGCCCAGAAGAAAAATATAAAGAAAAATTTAATCTTATGTTGCAAAGAGCAGCGGATCAGGAGGTTCAGATGAGGGGGAAATCTGATTGAAGGTATGTTAGAACTGATGATGTTTATTTCTTAGTCTTGAGAGGTTTTATATACATACAAATTCCTGATTCTGAACAGGGCCAATTGGTTCTTTTAATGATCAGAGAAAGTATGCATGAATGCCTAGAAAATGAATAAAAAAACTGGTAAAAAGTCTTAAACAGATTCATAACTAGCAGAGAAGATAAAGAAAATCCGTAAAGTCACAGAAAAATAACTGGTTCTTAAGCCACTGGGCCTACATGCCTCTTGGGTCCTCTCTGCCTCTTGAGTTTAATGATAAATACTAGCAATCCTTCATAATCATCTAAAAGGGTTGTTAATGCTTGTACTCTAGATATAAATGATGGAAAGAAATGCGCTGCATGGATGTCTTGACCTGAGGATACTGAACTAAATAAGAACATGAGAAGAGAACATTGATCCAGGGTCATGTTCAAGGATTTGATCTTAATGAATAGCATGTCTAAGGCTTCTTGATTCTTCTTGTCCTGCACCTCATAAGCGCACTGGAAATTGTTAATAAATTTATTTAATTTAATATTTTCTTTTAGAAAAAGAAATAGAGACTTTAAGTTATGAGCAGAACCAATAGAATTCCAACACCTCTTTTTTTCAAAAGTTTGTCTTGTGCATTTGCCTTGATGGCATTCCTTGACTCTTGAGCAGCAGAAATTGTTTTGTCTTTCTTTAATTTTGCTGAGAGTTGTAAAACTGAGAGATTTCTGATTCTGCATGGCAGAAGGTGAAGCATTTTCATGCTGAGTGAGAAGAAAACCCTTCAAATTTCTTGGTTGCCAGGATGTCCCCATTCAGAAATAGTAAGCAGACCTGGAAAAATCCACTATGCAGCTATTGATATATTGGGATCACCACACCTACCTGATTTTCAATCAATTTGTCCACAAATTGATGCAAGACATGGTTAATGGTATGCGGATCAGGAGTTTTGGGCCCTGGAGTCACACTGGCAAGAAACATATGGAAAATTTTTTTTGGAAGAAAAATCAGGAGATTGAGACAAGAGACTGCAAGAATTCCCAATGACTTGATTTTACCTCTGAGCTTGTTTCCACAAGGATTGAAAAAATCAACAAATAAAGCTAGTGAAACATTCAAAAATTTCAAACTTCTTGCCATTGAATAGATGTGAAGTTTTCACCGTGTTGTATATCATTAGAAAAGCCTTTGCTTGAGTTGCTCCAGATAGTTTCAAACCTATCATTGATTTCTTTCTCAGCATCTGGCTTTGACAAAAGCCACTTTAACCATGATAAGATCAATTGTGAAACAAATGTACACCAGGTTATTCTATGGGTTGGTAGGGGGATTGAAACCTTGGTTGAGTATTGGCTAAGGTTTCCAAGATATTTTTCTCCGCAATAGTTTCCTTTTTCCATGAAAAGTTCTTCTTTGCAGCTGTCAGAGTGTGAAAATTGTTTTTAACTACAATACATGGGAGTGTTTGGTCCATAATGTTATAATTATGGCCAGCAATTAGCCTAGGAAAATGAGCAGTATTTAAAGAAAAAGAAATGCTGGACACCTGGTGTCAATAATTGATAATGGGCTCTCACAATGGGGCAATATGTTGGATGATATCAGTGATGAATTGGATTGGATGATGAATGAATAATGGAAAACAGCAGGGAGAAGAGCTACTTAAGTAAAAAAGATTGGCCTCTTGTGAGCCCATGATACAACAAGCAAAAAGGCAAATTTTCCGTCCCAAAAGAGCTCTACAGGCTCTACTGGCCTTGTTACTTGGTTTGGGCTACATCAGCCCGCATGGCATCAGTTCCTGTACCCTTACAACCAGCCTATTCCAGTCACTTCTGGTGTTTCCACCATTATGGGGCTGAACCAGCCCCTTTACTGTTCAATCCCCTGGCCAGTTGTCTGTTACAACCGGCCCTGTTAACTCATATGCTGGCTGGTTGCCTCATGCAACTAGCCCCTGGCCATACAAATGGCCAGTTGAGACCCAGGACACACCTGGGTCCGGTCTCAGACTCAACTGGGGGGCCTGTGACTGGCGGACATGCCCTCCCCCCCCTCTTTCTCACAAATCCTTGGAGGGGGTGGTCAAATCCCCCTACCAGGGGCCCTGGAGGTTGATACCCCCAGGGCTTTGTCATAGGTAAGTGGGCTGGGGGGGTGGTTGAATCCCCTCCAGTCCGTCGCTCCTCCCCCTTGGTAAAGGGAGGGGGAGAGAGTGCCCCTTGGACCCATGTTGCTTCAATGGTGGAGGGGTGATCAAATCCCCCCATTGCTGGCCGCCTTGCTGCAACCAGCCCAGCCATCCTCCTGGGAAAGGGGGTGATGAAATCCCCCTCACCCTGACCAGTTTCCCTCCTGCGGCTGGTTTCTGGCTGGTTCAACCCAGCCAGCCATCTCCTTCCCTCTTGCGATGGCAAGCAAGGGGAGGGAGGGCAGCCAGGGCCGCTGGCCCCTGCTCCCGCGGCTCTGACCGCCGGTTGGGACTGGCTGGGCCTGCGCAGTGTTGCATGGCGCGGGATCCCTCGGCTGCCGCAACTGCCCCTTGCGGGCCTTTGGGCCCTGCATGGGCCAAATCAAGGGAGACAAGCAGCCCCAAGCAGGCCGCAACACAGGCAGCAGCCCCAAATGGGCTGCAACGCGGGCGGTGGCCCCAAGCCCAAAACGCGAGTTTAACATACTTTGGCGGGCCAGCCCGTCTGGCCAAGTATGTCCAAAATAAACCTTGGGCCTAATTATGTACATACAAGCCCATCTGGCTGTATTTGCCCATATACCCCTCTGGGCCCAATAGGGCCCGTGTACCAATAGGCCTGTTTCATGCAGGTTGAGGACAGTTTCCCCAAATCCTTGATATCCACACAGGCCCATTGTAAGACTCCAAACGGTGCTAAGCCGTGGCAGTTCTGTGGAGGGGAAAGGTGCTGTTTAGGCTGCCCTCCTAGGAGTTACAATAATATTTAAATGTAACCGGAATAAAGGTCCAGAACCTTATGGATGAGAAATCAAAGTAAGGGAAGAGGATAAGAGTTGTTGGTAGCAATGGAAACAACACTATCTGAGGCAAGATGGTGCAGGTAAAGACTTGAACAAATAAGTCAAGGTTTGTTCAGAGTTCAATAGAACAAGGAAGTTGTAAGTAACAACACCCACAAGCTAATAACTATGGTCGTCAGCAGCTGATTAGGAAAGATCAACTCAATCCCAACCAACCTCCAGGTTCTCAATGAACCTGCCCAACTCTCCGCAATCAAGCTCTTGAAGGGTACCAGATAACTGTGGGAGGCTGAAAAAAACAAAAGCAATTTGTTTATGAAGCTCTAGAAGCAAATCAATAACAAATTTGAGCAAGAATATCCCAACACTTCTCAAGGGACTCAAGAATAGCGTGGCAAAATTCAACCTTAAAGAAGAAGGGAGGTATAACACTCCAGGTTTTAAGCTTAATAAAACCTCTTCAATCAAACGTGATTGGCTCCAGAAAGATGATCAAGGAGAGATCAAGACCAGTATGGTCGGAAAAAGGGATCAGAGTGGTATAACACACCCAAGAATTCAGACAGGAATTCTTCTTCAACCAGCAAGGCTATTGGTTGGTGATAAGGATCAAGGTCACAAGGGACAGAGTTTGAGTACGGAGGCTCAAAGGATCAAGGGGAAATCATGGATATACCCGGATAAGTTGCTCAGATAAGTGGGGAAGGATGCCCACGGATAAGTTGATTATGATGATGGGGGAAACAGATGAGATGAGATGATGATGGTCTCATGGGATGCTGGGCCAAAAGGCAGGGGAGAGCCCCTCCTTTTATAGACATGAGGCCCTGCATACTATGTACAAGAGATACTACAAATAGGTGCGGGAAAATGAAAACATAAAAAAAAAAAAAATGACATGAGAGGAAAGAAAAAAAGAAATGTTGCCCGCATCAAGAATGACCACGGGCAACCAGATGGACACCCGCGACAGCGGTTGCGGGTGTTGACAACGGCTGTCGTCGCCCGATTGGCAGCAACAGCGGGGTGAAGGTTACGACGGCCGCTCCCGGTTGCTCCCGGTCGTCGGTCGGATCAGATGATGGGCGAGGGGGTCGGGTTTTGATCGAGGAAGGGATCACTGAGATGTTGGAGTGATGAGAAGAGTTGGTTATCCAAGATCTTCAGGTTAGATCTCACAGGTCCTGGGGATCCCAAGCTTTCGTCAAGAGCGATGTGGTGGTTGATGGTCCGGTGATCTGACTGAGAGCCGTGGATGGGGGCGCGACGGGATGGATGGGCCAATGATTGATGACAACTGGTGGGAGTGGGGAGATTGAATTGATGGTTGAAGACCGTCGCGACAGGCAACGGCGTTGGTTGGATGAGAGGATCGGGAAGGATCAAAGGGATTGTCAAAGGTGGTTCGACAATTGCTCGCGTTGCCAAAAGTCAGGGCCGCGAGCGCGACAAGCAGGAGTTGAACATAGGAGGGGGGGATCGAAGCAGAGAGACAGGCAAGAGGCCTGTCCTAGACCGCTAGGAAAGGGAGAAGTTGAGAGATGGGGGGAAATGAAGGTACCCATAGGGGTACAACCGAAATTTTTTTTTTTTTCGTGGTGTCCCGGATTGGTCACCACATCTCTCCCCAACTTACAGACTGTCCCTAGTATGCATCTAAAATTTGAAGGGATTAAAAAAAAAGCAGGGAACAAAGAAATTGAAGCAAAGATTGGCCATTTCTTGATCTTGAGAGCAATTGAAGAGTTGAGGAAAATATCTTGATTCTTCCAAATGAGCCCTAGAAGCGGCAGGAATAGAACAAGGAGGGCGTCCCAGGTGCTCACATATGTGGCATACAGTAGAGTTTTACAACAAAAACGCAGCAAATGACCCTGGTGGTGCACAATTGGGAGGACTTACTTCTGAGATAAGTTGCCCCCACGACAATGAAACTTCTTGACTTGATCAGCAGAGAACCTTCTGGCCAACCGAGTACCATCCAGCTCCTCCAAAACATAAGATCCACCTCTAACTTGATGAACCACTCAATAAGGGCCATTCCAACAATTAGAGAAAAGCTTGCCCCACTGGGTCTCCAAAGATTGATTATAAGCTAAAACTAGGTCACCAGGGTTCAAGGGCTCCCTGATTCGATTAGAGTGCTTGTCCTCCCAATACTGGACTGATTTTGCTCTGGACTCCATCATCTTTTGATAAGCTTCATCACGAACGTCTTCACTTTGCTCCAGTTGCTTGGATCTAGCAACTAACAGATCAGTGGTTGAGGAAACCTCTTCCCAAGAGATACCCAAGAAAGATTCCATTTCCAGATCCAAAGAAAGGACTGCTCTTTGACCAAAGATGATTTCATAAGGTGAGTAGCCAGTAGTCCTTTTGGTTGAGATTCGATCAGAGAAGAGAACAAGAGGAAGGAATTTGCAACAATTCTTGCCACTTTCACCAGCCAGTTTAACAAGTGCAGCCTTCAAAGGGGCATGGCCTTGTTCCACCATGCCTTGGCCTTCAGGATAATAAGGAGTAGTAACTCTATGTTGTCCAGGAAGGGATTGGATCATTTCAGCAAGCTTGCCCCCAAATTCAGAGCCACCATCAGTAAAGTAAGATCAAGCCAGGCCATAACGCATTGTCCAGGTCTTGTAGAGGAAAGATGCCACTGATTCAGAGCTAAGGTTCTTAAGAAATTTTGCTTCAACCCATCCGGAAAAATCATCTCTAGCCACAATGAGGTACTTAGCACCACCTGCCTTAATATGAACCACATCCATAGCAATCCTTCCAAAGACAGTGGACTCCCCAGTAGGATAACAAATTTCAGCTGGGCGCCTAAGATCACGTTTTTGACAAACTTCACAACTCTTGCACCATTGGGAGACAGATTTCTTCAAAGATGGCCACCAGAATCGTTTGGATAATCATCAATAAGTTTTGGTTTCCCCACGATGACCAAGGCCTTCATGGAGACTTTCAAGGATAGAATCTTGTTTGGAGGGAATAGTAACAACAATAAGAGCACAAGGATTGCCCCTCTTCATAAGTCTAGAGCCTTGAACAAAAAAATTAGAAGACTTTTGTTTAAGAGATTGAAATTCCTTAGCAGAGAGATCAGGAGGTTTTTGAAGAGTTGAAAGGTACTTCTCTAATTTAAGCCAGAAGCCTTGTTGAAAGCCAGAATAATTTTGAGAAGAAAAAGAGAAAATAGGTTGGATTAAAGGTTCCTCTTCATTGAAATCGGTTCCAACATCAGATTTGTTGTCCCCAAGAGGTCGTCGAGATAAACCGTCAGGCATAGTGAAATATTTCCCAGGCCTGTGAACAATATCAAAAGAGAAAAGCTGGATAAAGGCCACCCAACGAGTCATAGGAGCATTGGGAAGACTGGGAGCCTTGATCATTTCAATGATGGATTGAGCATCAACTTGCAATTTGAAATGTTGGCCCCAGAGAACGGTTTGAAGTTTCTTCATCATTCGAGCCACACCACAGAGTTCCAGTTTGGGCTGGGAGTATCTAGATTCTACATCTGAAAACAACAAAGATTCATAAAGATCAGGACGGTCCCAACCATTTTCATCTTCCTGAGTAAGGACGGCCCCAACAGATTGATAACTAGAATTGACAGCCAGCTTGATCTTGCCAGCTCCAGGTCCATAAGAGATCTTTTTCAAAACTATGTCTTTACCAACTATCCTTTTGAGTAGCTGGAAAGCACATTCACAATCTTGGGTCCAAATCCATTCAGCATCTTTTCTGGTTAGACGACGCAAGGGTGCACAGATTTTGGATAAAGATGGGATAAAGATTCTAACATAAGTGACAACACCTAGAAAGCCACTAACTTCAGTTGGATTGATTGGGGTAGGCCAAGAGATGATCTTGTTGACTTTGGCTGGTGCCATCCTTCTTCCTTCCTTGCAGACCACATGACCAACAATTTCCAGAGCAGGGACACAAGCCCCCAGTTTGGATCCAGAGACAGTAAGGCCAGATTCCTCAATTCAAAACAGAATCCTCTCCAAGGTAGTAGCATATTCCCAGATAAAACAACGAATTCCTGAATGCCAAGGTAAGAGCTCATTATCATAGTCAGATACTGGACCTTTAATTCCTCCATCTTCAATAAAGATACAAGCATGATCAGGGATTTCATCCTGGAGGATCCACATCATCTGAGCCTGATAGACTGCAACCGAGTTGGTGGCTCCTTGAGGCAATTGAGTAAGTTGAAATCGACCAAGAGGAGTATCAAAAGTAGTGAGAGGACAAGAAATAGGATGTAAGGATCGTTTGTCATAGCCACCCATAATATCCCCTAGACCATAGCAAGCTCTTCCCGCGAAGGATTCAACAAATTCTTCAGTAGCAGGAGGGATACCAGAGTCTTTAATAGTAACTTTATTAAGAGGTTGAAGATCATGAACTATTCTAAGTTTACCATTACTCTTGAGGACACAGAAGACGGGGCTGGAGTAACTAGAAGTTGACTGTTCATACAGGCCAGTTCAAACTTGTTCCCGGAACAACTTGATGAATTTGTCAACTTTAGCAGCAGGGATAGGGATCTTTTTCTTTTTCCAAGGATCATGTTTGACTACAGGGATGATATAAGGGAGGCCATAGGATTCCCCCAAGAGACCTCTCTCTTCTTCACAGAAAGCAATAGATTTTTCACTTAGAGATAAGACATTTTTTATTAAATTTAACTCATCAGGAAGAAGCCATCCATCTGGACCAATGTTGACCACCTTCAGACTTTCTTCAGTGACCCGTCCATTAGGCACAAAGGGACCAGTAAGAGATTGAGGAAGACCACAGTAAGGATCGCGAGATAGAGGAGGACGCATAAGGGGAGGATTGAGGTTGAGAGGCATAGGCTGGTTGACTGGTTGGATCTTCTTAGCAACTGGTTTATACTTAGTGGCAAAAGAGAGAAGTTCTTGTTTCCTCCAAGAGTTGACCAGAGAGACTTGATTACAAAAGCTGAGTCCAAGTTCCAACATCTTCCAAGTCCGATGTTCTGCAATATCCTTGAAGGGTGCCTTTTCCATAAAAGGAGAACCAGGAGATAATACGTTGCTCATATGTGTGGCACAAGGTAGAGTTTCAAAAATGACCGTAAAACCCTGGCAGTGCACAATTGGGAGGACTTACTTGTACCCCAAATTGCCTCCACTGAAGCCCATATTCCTTCATACCAAAATCACCAAAAACGGAATTGCAATTAGGATCTAGTTTAGACTCATTGCGGAGATTCAAACCGGAACTGAGAGAAAATTTATCAGACTCAAAAGTAGAAGGAAAAGAAGACACAACAGATCCAGAGAGAGAAGGAGATGGAGAAGAAATATTTTTGGATTTTTCTATTTTGATATGTTTTTGTTTTTTGATATTCTTGAGCTCAGAAGAGAATGATGAAAGGAATGAAAAATAAGCCTGAGGGATGGGAGTTGACCCTTGAGTTGCAGTCTGAGGCTGAAAAGAACTACAACTATTAGTAGGATCAACTATTCCCCTAAAAAATGAGAGGAACTAGATTTATCCTTCTGCTTCCCCTTAAAAGATGATTTGGGAGAATGACCAGGAAAATATCTTTCCCAACGACCAGAATCCAAAGAGCAAAGAGGAACTTCAATTTTCCTGCCATCAGAATCAGGGAGAAGAATTCTCTCCCCAACTTGATCAGAAAACATCAGGGTTGCACCAAAATCCATTAAGAAGGGTTGTCCCAAGATCATAGGACTGTCCAAACGAGTGATCCAAAAGTGGCAGGTTCCAACAATATTTTGACCAATCCTGACCGGTACATCTTCAGCAATACCAACCAGTTCACAAGCTTGATTTCCTATCCCATACACTGCAGAGTTGAAGCTGACCCTTGGACTAAGTTTGAGCTTGCAGGCCATAGCATCCCAGATTAAGTTAAGCTGAGATCCAGAATCCACAAGAGGAGAAACAGTTTTAGCTGAGTCACCAAGATAACAAGGAAGGAAGCCAAGGGGACAGGAATAAAGGTTGGAGTCTAAAGAAGGACTGGTTCCACCAGAGTCCTCCATTAAAGTGCCAGAGGAGACTTTGAGTTCTTCAGGGCCAATTTCCACACGTCGACGAGAGACCCATTTCTTCATTCCTTCAGCAACAGATGGAGAGATCAATAGGAGTTCAGCCACAGATAGATCAGGAATTTTGAGATCAGAAATTTTCTTTAATACTCCCTCCACAGCATTGGGGTGATCCTTGGAGATGCCCCTTTCAAATCGAACTTTGGGCTGGGTGGAGGGAGGAAGTTCAGGTGACGCAGAATCTAAGATAGGATTAGAAGTTTGAGGTGAGGGAGAAGGATCAGGGTGATCTGGGAACCTTTCCATGAGTGGTTCCTTTTCCACCTCCATGTCTTCTACATCAGAGGAAGGAGGCTCAAGTGATGATCAACGTTTAATGGGTTTTCAAAGGATTGAAGTTGGCAAGGAAGAAGCCTTATGAGGTTTAGGTTCCTCATGTTGTTTCCTGGCTGGATCAGATTGATAAGCAGTCCCAGCAAGACTAGAGGAAGAAATAGCTGGAGGATACCAAGGTTGGAGGGTACCACAGGATGATCGAAATCCAAAGGAAGCAAGAGATGCTTTCACAGGAGGTGATGGCTGGTAAGAGGCCACCACATGTCGGATAGGACGAGACAAGTAAAAAGGGATTAGGGAACCATTAGGGAGGAAGTAATTGTTCCCCCTCTGCTCTACCAACTTTTCCTTTAGGTCCTTCTGAAGTTCTTGGCATTGTCCGGTTCCATGGCCTTCCCTATGACAGTAGTAACAGACCAGAGTTGATTTGGGGACAGAAGAAGGAGTTTTAGGAGTAGCTAGCGAAGAAATCTTTTGATCTATTTTGTTTTCAAAGGCTCTAAGTAACTTGGTGATTTCATCTATAGTAGTAGGTTCTCGATTGGAATTAGGATCTGCTTTAGGCCTACAATCCGCCTCCATTTTAATCATAATATCGTTTGACTCTTTAAAAGAAGGAGCATGGACTGATTCAGTAGTTCTAGGCTTTTCAAAGGTAAGAGCAGTTTGACCTTTCATGACTTTATCCACAGTACTCCTAAGGGTGAGAAAAACAGGGAGCTTGAATCGATTATCCCTGGTGGTAATCATGGATCCAGATTTGACCAGTTCTTCTTTAATCCTTTCCTGCACAGCCAACGAAAAAGATTGGAAGAACTTTGCTCGAATTTTGTCCACTGTGTCAATGTGATTGTTTCGGATAAGATAGTTTTGAATGGGATCCCAAGACTTCCTAAAAATCTGATAGTCAGAGGCTGAAGAAATACCACCATTGGAGATCCACTGAGAAACCAGAGCATCCAAATCCTGCAGAGTAAACCTAGCCACATCTATTTTACCCCAGTATGCCAACATAGCCTTCCTGAGAAGCGTCCAGTTATGGGATTCAAATCCCTCAAAAGACTCGATTACCTCCATAACTTCATCAGAGGAGATAAAGAATCGCAACTTATAAGCCATATCAAATTCACTAGCTCCATCCACTTCAGCAGCCATTTTGTAGGAGTCCAAGAATCGCTCGACATTTGTACCGTTGAAGCCTAAGTTCTTGTTCTGAGGTTTGATCTTTACCATCTTAGGTTGGACAGAGGTGGTTGGAGTAGCGGAAGATGCCATATCAAATAACAGAGTTCCTAGGGGATCCAAAGAGCAGATTTCCAAAGTGGCTCACGAGTGTGGCAAGAGTAGGGTTTCGCCAAAAACAACAAGTATCTTGCCCAAGCGGTGCACAAATTGGGAGGACTTACTTCTAGGATAAGTTGCCTCCACGGATCAGATTTGAGAAGAGAAAAAAATAGGAAAAAAAAGATCAGATTTCGAGGTTGATTTTAAATACCTTGGGACTGTAAATCCCAAGGTTGCTGGTTTGATCCCGGCCTGGGGGACCAAATGTAAGACTCCAAACGGTGCTAAGCCGTGGCAGTTCTGTGGAGGGGAAAGGTTCTGTTTAGGCTGCCCTCCTAGGAGTTACAATAATATTTAAATGTAACCGCAATCAAGGTCCAGAACCTTATGGATGAGAAATCAAAGTAAGGGAAGAGGATAAGAGTTGTTGGTAGCGATGGAAACAACACTATCTGAGGCAAGATGGTGCAGGTAAAGACTTGAACAAATAAGTCAAGGTTTGTTCAGAGTTCAAATAGAACAAGGCAGTTGTAAGTAACAACGCCCACAAGCTAATAACTCTGGTCGTCAGCAGCTGATTAGGAAAGATCAACTCAATCCCAACCAACCTCCAGGTTCTCAATGAACCTGCCCAACTCTCCGCAATCAAGCGCTTGAAGGGTACCAGATAACTGTGGGAGGCTGAACAAAACAAAAGCAATTTGTTTATGAAGCTCTAGAAGCAAATCAATAACAAATTCGAGCAAGAATATCCAAACACTTCTCAAGGGACTCAAGAATAGCGTGGCGAAATTCAACCTTAAAGAAGAAGGGAGGTATAACACTCCAGGTTTTAAGCTTAATAAAACCTCTTCAATCAAAAGTGATTGGCTCCAGAAAGATGATCAAGGAAAGATCAAGACCAGTATGGTTGGAAAAAGGGATCAGAGTGGTATAACACACCCAAGAATTCAGACAGGAATTCTTCTTCAACCAGCAAGGCTATTGGTTGGTGATAAGGATCAAGGTCACAAGGGACAGAGTTTGAGTACGGAGGCTCAAAGGATCAAGGGGAAATCATGGATATACCCAGATAAGTTGCTCAGATAAGTGGGGAAGGATGCCCACGGATAAGTTGATTATGATGATGGGGGAAACAGATGAGATGAGATGATGATGGTCTCATGGGATGCTGGGCCAAAAGGCAGGGGAGAGCCCCTCCTTTTATAGACATGAGGCCCTGCATACTATGTACAAGAGATACTACAAATAGGTGCGGGAAAATGAAAACATAAAAAAAAAAAAATGACATGAGAGGAAAGAAAAAAAGAAATGTTGCCCGCTTCAAGAATGACCACGGGCAACCAGATGGACACCCGCGACAGCGGTTGCGGGTGTCGACAACGGCTGTCGTCGCCCGATTGGCGGCAACAGCAGGGTGAAGGTTCCGACGGCCGCGAGCGGTCGCTTGCGGTCGTTGGTCGGATCAGATGATGGGCGAGGGGGTCGGGTTTTGATCGAGGAAGGGATCACCGAGATGTTGGAGTGATGAGAAGAGTTGGTTATCCAAGATCTTCAGGTTAGATCTCACAGGTCCTGGGGATCCCAAGCTTTCGTCAAGAGCGATGTGGTGGTTGATGGTCCGGTGATCTGAATGAGAGCCGTGGATGGGGGCACGACGGGATGGATGGGCCAATGATTGATGACGACTGGTGGGAGTGGGGAGATCAAATTGATGGTTGACGACCGTTGCGACAGGCGACGGCGTTGGTTGGATGAGAGGATTGGGAAGGATCGAAGGGATTGTTGAAGGTGGTTCAACAATTGCTCACGTTGCCAAAAGTCAGGGCCGCGAGCGCAAAAAGTAGGAGTTGAACATAGGAGGGGGGGGATCAAAGCAGAGAGACAGGCAAGAGGCCTGTCATAGACCGCTAGGACAGGGAGAAGTTGAGAGATGGGGGGAAATGAAAGTACCCATAGGGGTACAACGAAAAGTTTTTTTTTTTTTTTTTTTTTTTTTTTTTTTTTTTTTTTTTTTTTTTTAGTTTATGTGGTGTCCCGGATTGGTCACCAAACTGTATGGTTGGTGTGTGTTTCCAATGGGCCGCAGAGGCCCACATGTGCATCCCATTTGGATTACACTTATACATAGCACAGGCGCAAGTGAATACGTATTTTAACACAGAAGTGTAGAGTGAGAAGCAAATTTGGAAGAAGATATGTTGGGTAAGCTTCACATCCAAGTTTGATTTTTTGATGAAGGTTTGCAGGTCACGTGGAATAGTAGAGAGGTCTGGGGTTCAGATTTTTTGCTTGAAAACTAAGGCAAGAATATTGAACAGAATTTTGGTTGCCACCTGGCAATTTTCCTTACTAATATTGCAGAAGCAATGAAGCCAAAATATGAAAAGGACTATAAATACCTTTAATCATAATAGAAAATTGAGTTAGTAAAAAAATCAAGATTATCAGGGATAAAAAAAGGAGAAAATGACAACCAAAATGGCTATTTTCCTCAAAACCACAAAATGTTTCACTATCTGTTTCAGAGTGAGTTGATGGAGAGGAAGTTGTCAATGATTGTCCATTGGATGAGGCGCCAGGAGATGGTTCCCTTCAATGAAAATCTGCAAGCCTATGATTTGCAGCATTCCAAGCTGATAGGTACCTTCCATGTTTCTGGTCGGAGTTCTTTTCAATTATACAGAATTAAATGCAAATTGAACAGCTGCAAAGTTCAATGAGACCAATTTTCAGAGGCAGGATTGGCCAAATTTTTGCACTAGCATGAGTGGTAGACTTGCAACAAGGTTGATGGTTTGGTGATGGGTGTTAGACTTGTGACAAGGTTGATGGGTTGGTGATGGATGGTAGACTTGGAACAAGGTTGATGGGTTGATGATGGGTGGTAGATTTCACAAAGGTTGATGAATCTGTGGGATGCCTTTCCTGTTTCTGCAGTTTGAACAGGTGTCATTGCACTCTCAGGTTTCACATGTTGCACAGGCTCTGAATCTTTTGTGAAATTTAAGGTGATGTTTCATCACAAAACAACAACAAAATGACTTACAACAAAATGACTTTAGTTTCAGCTGTTCTCCTTTAGTGTGATACATGTTCCAGGGAAGGCTTTCACAATGCCAGAAGCACTGTTGCAGTATCCCCAAGAGGACCCATACAAAGGGGCAGAGCCTCTTGATGTAGAATCTCTGGTCATCCGGGTAGGGGTAGTTGAGGCAGAGGTTTGTCTCCTGCTGCGTCAGTCTGGACATTATGTATTCTTGTGCTCTTATTTGCAGGATCTTTTGTTTCCAAGAAACACAGCAAGTACGGTCATCTGATGGGTGAAGTGGAACACAGTAAAATTCTACCTCCAGGAGGCGCAATTGTGGGGGTAGAACACTCCGGTCCCTATTGTGGTTGCAACTTCTAGGATGGAACAAGAAGTGTTCCTTAGGTGTCTGCATGATGAACTTGGCCACTGGGGCAAGATTGAGACGCAGAGGAGGGTGAAGGCACAATTCTGGTGGCAAGGGGTTTTGCCCTGTGGTGATTATTTATAGACATGGAGGCAACTAGGCTCAGCAGTTGAAATTCAACCAAAAGCGGCTCATCATTGAGTGGAAGTCTGCAGCACAAAAGGCTTGGAAAAGCCCGTTGGCAGGATTTCTAATCAGGAGCAGAAAATTCATGGCTCAGAATTTGGTGTGGCACGTGTTTCTGCAGCAAAATAGCAAGGATGGGCTGGAGTTTTGCCTTTTGCCAAAAACAGACGTGGTCAAAAATAACTTCCCCTCTGCACTTGTAAATCCATAGTTGCCGAGGGGAAGTTATTTTCAACCATGTCTGTTGTCTGAAAAAGGCAGAAATCCAGCCCATCCTTGCTATTTCTCTGCGGAAAAGTGCACCACACCAAATGCTGAGCCTTTAATTTTCTGCTCCGGATTAGAAAGTCCCCCAACACATTTTTCCAAGCCTATTGTGCTGCAGAATTCCACCAACTGCTGAGACCCTTTTGGTCAAATTTCAACCGCTGAGCCTACTTGCCTCTGTGTCTATAAATAACCACCACATCCCCCCAAAAATTGAATTCTGTCCCCAGGATTCCCACAATCCACAATGCTACACATCCACCCTTCCCAAATACTCCAATTCCCACCACTCCTAGCACTACAACCAAGATCCACCTGAAAAGAATTCTTCACCATGGAATTGTGAAATTACTGTACAAAAACATGGAGGTCTTGAACCCACACTGCCGGTTGTCCAGCCTGAAATACCTGCTTTCTAGTCCACCGCAGGTGTTTGTTTGTTGCCCCAACCCCTGGATCATTGCAGACTTGTCCTCCGCCTTGTCCCCATTCAACCTGGAAAATGTTGAATAATTCCCTCTCTCATTCCATAACTCACTCAGACATCACTCAGATAGTCAGTCCCCTAACCAAACCCTTAAGGGGGGGGGGGGGGAAGGCTCCACCCCTAGCACAAGTTGGTTGACCACCCAGATACAAGGACAACTTGATCTTTTGGATCTTATTGATCTCTTCTGGAAAAATCTAGTTTCTTTTTATGATTTCCTTCTATTTCTTTTCTTTTCTTTTTCTGTCTTTTTATGTTCCTCTTTTATTCACTCTAACATCTTTTTATTGTCTCACAATCATTTCAACCTTGCCATCCATCCTCAACTATCACAAATCCTGTCTGGTAAAACTGTTTGCAAGGTTTTTTCAGTGTCTTCAATTTCTTTCTTCCTAAGCTCATCCTGTCTTCTTCTTTTCTCAAGATCCATGCCCACTGACTTTTTCAAATCTCAATCCCATTGCTGCCTCTCAAGAACACCTCTACTTCAACTGCAACTTTCTCTTTTGAACCTGGATTCTTCATGTCTGCTACCAATCTCTTTTTCTTTAATTTTGTCTTTTTGTATTTAGTAAACTGATTTTTCTTTATGACTTAGCCCTCTTAAATTATTGATTTCTCAATTTAATCTCAATTAACCAACAAATTTTAAAGCCAAAGATCAAATATGACGAACCAAACAGGACAAATGGAGGGATCAAGTAATTATGGTTTCCGCCAAATTATACTCAAGACGGCTCTTGAAGCGGTTCCTATCCTCAACAAAGAAAACTATTCTATCTGGAAAGATAAGATGAAAATTTTACTAGGACTAAAGGGCATAAAGGATGCTCTCAAAGATGACTGACTCTAAGAACCTCAATTTCTTCAAAGACATGGAAGCAAGAGTGATTCTCCTCTCAAGAATCAATTCAATTACTCACAACAATGTGGTCAACCTCATGAACATCTCTTCAGCCAAACTAATATGGCAGACTATCAAGCAAAGATTTTCTTCATCTCAAATGGAAAACCAAGCCAGGTTCTTCAATGAATTTCTCTATCAAAAATTCAAGCCAGAATCCATCAACTCTTTCATAACCAAAACTAAGATTTCTATGAAGAAAATGATTGATGTGGGAATCAACTTACCAGACCATATTCTTGCATATCTCCTCTTGTTCAAGTTCCCGTCCTCTCTCCAATTGCTTTGAAAACAAATAATACATTCTGAAAAGAATGTCTTGGTAAAACTTGTTCTCAATCACCTCACGTAGCTTGAAAACAAAAACAGGGCTAAATAAAAAGACCTCAAACTGACTGATACAGCTCTAGTTGTCTCCAGAAACTCCAAGAAACCCGTTCCTCAAGAACTTAGATGCATGCACGGTTATAACAACCCTCTTTTGCCCAATCACTCAGAAGACAAGTGTTGGAAAATGTAAAAACATCTTGCTCCCAGTTGGTGGAAAGAAGCAAAAGAAAAATGGAGAGCCCAATCAAACTCAAATGCTAAAACCAAGGAAGTAGCTCACTACCATGCATTACTCACTGCGTGGATCAATGAAGTGAATTCCAAAAATTTCATGATACTTGAATCTGGCGCCTCCTGCCACATCTTCAATTCACCCAAATTCTTCATCAACCTCAACAAATGCCCTGGAGACGAGTCAATCAGTACTGGTAAAGAAGGAGCCTGTTTACCCATTAAAGGAAAAGGTGTTGTTTTCCTATTGTTGAAAAACTTGGTATTCACCTTAATTAACTGTTTCTTTTTCCCCAATCTTGTGGTAAACCTGATCAGTCCTGGCAAACTAATCTTTTCAAAGAATTTTCACTTTCCTCAACTTATAATTGCTTCTTGATTTTCTCCAAATCTTTCCTTGTATTCTCTTGCTTCATTCAAGGTAATCTATTCATTCTTAATTGGCCTTCTTTTTTCTGCCATAAACAAAAGCTGTGCAATATTTCCAAGAAAGAGATTAACTCGGACAAGCTTGAACATCTTCACCAATCCTTTGGACACGCCAGCCTGTATTTTCTCAAGAACCTTGTTCCCAAACTTCCCTCTAACCTGCTCTCTGAATTTCAATGAAAGGACTGTTTCTTCTCCAAAATCACAAAATCCTCCTTCAAAAATACCTTGACGCGCTCATCAAGACCTTTTGAGCAGCTTCAAATTGACTTGGTTGGTTACATCAATCCAGCCTCAAGGAATGACATGAATTATCATATGAAAATTGTTGATAACTTTTCTGGTTACATATCAGCCATTCCTCTCCAAAATAAATCCAACGCTTTTCAGCAACTCAAAACCATTCTCAAATTCAAAAGAAAAAAGCAAAACTGATTCCCTGCTACTATCTTCACTGATGGTGGCGGGGAATTTGCCTCAACAGACCTCAAAGATTATCTCCTCTCCAACTTGATTCAGCACCTCATCATGAAACCATACCACCAAAAGCATAACAGAAAGGTTTTGAAAGAGAAAATCAAACCCTCAAAGAATCCATGAGGGCTATTCTTTGCAGCTCAAAGCTTCCTCTCAATTGCTGGGCAGAAATTGCCAAAGTTGCCTGTCTAACTCTAAATAAAATGCCAAAGAAACCTCTCTCTCCTTCTTCCTACCAAATTTTCACTAAAAAAATGCTTCCACTTAGTTACTTTCAATAGATTGGTTCAAAAGTCACCTAACTTGAGACTAAAATTGCTTGCAGTGAAAGGTTCAAGGATTGTGGACTCATTGGAACCCTTGTGGGTTACAACCCTACTCTCCTCTCATATCAAATTCTTAAACCTGACCAACCTATCATTTCCTCCAAACACCTCAAAATCATCAAGAAAAACTCTCTTCCTCAGCCATCCCCACTTGCTCACTCATCCAAGACCAAGGAAACACTCCACCTCAATTTCAACAAAAATCTACCTTTTTCTGGACCTAATCCACCTCAAATCATCCATAACACTTCTCTCAATGAGTCAGTTGCTCTTGAGAATGATCCTTCTCTTACTTCTTCCCCTCCCAAAGACTGTATCTCTGACTCTTCTTTCTGCTCATCTATTGACCTTTCTGCTCAACTCAATACTTGGTACTCCCTTTGTGATTGCTCAACTATCAATCCTCTGCAAAGATTTGGGTACCACCATTAATTTGTACCCAGACCTTACAAACAAGCAAAGAGCTGTCCTGGTTCTTGTAACTGGGATCAATCTATGGACTCCAAACTCAATGGCATAGAGAAACTCAAAGCTTGGGATGATTATGAGGGACTCAAACCTACTAATCCCTTAAACACAAACTGGTTCTATTGATTGAAGGACAACTGCTATGGAGACCCACTTATCTATAAAAGTCAACTCTGTGTTCAAGGTTTTGAACAGATCTACGGTCTTGACTACCTGGACACATTCTGTCAGCCATGAGACATATATAGATGTCCAATTGTCTGCACAACTCATATGTCTACTTAGTACAGTGGTTAAGTAATGACTCATTGCTCTGCCTACAGAACACCCAGGTCTTGTGTCCAAGCCTCCATTGTGTCACTATTCTGATGTTATCAAGCATTTTGTATTTTTACAAATATTTTATAATATTATTTTATAGTATGTTTTTAACCTAGATTTTATCACATAAAACTTTGATAAATTATATTATAAGTTATGGAAGATCTTATAACTTAAATCCTGTGGATAACTTTCAGGAACCCATACAGGCTGGAAAAGCGTACACACAGAGGCAATTCAACTCAATTGGGGCATATAAACTCTGTGTGATCATCTGCCAAGAATGTACATACTAATATAAGCCATAATATGGTTAAGAGTATGGTCTTAATCTTTAAACACATGCCAAGAGAGATCTGTTTAGAGTTACATGATGATGTATACTTATTCTGAAGCCCTGAGAGCGTCCACTTGGCTGCTAATTAAGTTATTGGGATGATCTACAGTCTATATGATACCTGTTGGGGTGATTAGATTAAACTTTACATTGAAAATCACCCCCAATGAGTATGTAATTCCTGCTACTCATTGGGGAATATTACAAGGGGCTCTGAGCCACTGGAGACGAAATATAGGACAGTGGTCTACTCCCCTAATGGTCCCCTGAGTCCCCTGAGGACTCATGTTAATATAAAAGAGGAGGGTCTTGCCCCTATAAGTCCTTTTCCTCATTGTATTTTTGAACCAGATATTGCATAGTTAACAAGCCCATTAAACTTAATCAAGAAGATTGACTGGGGCCTTTTAATTTAATATCAAATCAATCCAACAATCAATAAGACAACTTCAAATTCGAGTTCAAGGTCCCTTTTGGAGTTGTATCCCTCTCTGGCTACTATGAAGGGTGTGAGCTTCCAGGTGTGAGCAAATCTCCTTTGAGCTTTATTTATATAAAGCCAGGCCCCTTGCCTTTTATAAAGGTTTAAGGTGTGGCTATTTTGCTCCTAATACCGTAGTATTGGTTGAGTTGTACTGATATAAGCATTTAAATTAGGATAAAACTGACATATAACACTTGTTATTGTGTTATTTTTCAGGTATTTGTCACAGCTTGTTACAGCAATAGAGACAATACTCTGACACATTCTCTCCAACCTGTAAAGCTGTGTATCTCCAAGTGGCCCTTCTTTTTGGACTCTATCACTCACTCCCCATTACTCAACTTGATTTTAAGAGTGCTTTTCTTCATGCTTCTCTGACCAACAAGGTAATTATAAAAATACCCAAAGGTTCCAACAGAAAATTAAAATATCTTTTTATCAAAAAGTCCCTCCACAGAATAAAAAAATCTCCTGTAAACTGGTTTAAAACACTCACCTCTTGCATTCAAGAACAAGGCTTTCACAAGTCTATCTCCAATCCGTGCCTCTATATCCATTCCAACCGCAACTCCATCCTATTCTTCCATTTCAATGATCTCATCCTTGTAGGCCCAGGTGACAACTTTGTATCCACCTTCTTCTCTAGATTACCAAATTCCAGTCACCACAAGCCAAACAAAATTTTAGGTATGAAATAAAAACAATGCAACAATCTAATTATCTTATCTCAACCCAAACATATCAAACACGGACTTGAGAAATTGAAGATGTCAGACTGCAAGCCTTCATCCATTCCCATCATGGTCAATGTCAATCTTAATCCCACTTCTGATGAAGAACATTGTAGAGACTCCAGTGGGATTATATAAATAAAGTAGCAAATAGCTTTCTGGAAGTCCTTGAATGGGAATTTATTATTACTTCTTTTCCTTGGGAGTATTAGTATATACTAAGAGTGGTTTTGAATTGCCTGACCTGCTAGTACTATAGTAATTCTGCATAGTAATTTATTTAAATTAATGGCTGGTTTCTTTGAGAATTAATATACGTCTCAGATCAGAACTAGATTAATTATTTAACTTTTAATATAGGTCTCAGATCAGACCTAGATTAATTATTTAACTTTTTATTGGTAGGATTTGTTGAAGAATAGACCAGATGTATTGGGGTAAAGGTTGGTTATTTATCAGATATGTTTTATCTTAACCAATATCCCAATATTAAAGGGTTCAAGGGTTTATCAAAGGGCTGGATCAGGAGAGGAACCAAGGATAGGTTTACCCACAGGGGGCTGGGTAGAGGAAAGGTTGGTAGTTTCTTTTTTTTGTGCTCTCTTTCTTTGTAAGGGTTATTTATTGATTAAGGGGTGGTTTTTTTGTAATCTGGTGCTGAATATTTAGGTCAAAGAAGAACCCTTATTCAAGTACCTGGTTGGTGGTTTAATTGGCTAAAGATGGGTAATAACTTGGTTTCTGATTTCTTGTTTCCTTTTATAAATGATTCACTACTAATATTTATCTGGGTAGGTACCACAGATGGATGGGCCCAGAGGGCCTGTTAGGTGGTTTGATCTGTGTGGAGAGGCAGGTGGGGATAATGATACAACCTGAATAGGGTAGAGAGGCCCTCCTTAAATAGAAAATCTGGTCCTCAGGGGATGCTCAGGGCTGCCCCTGAGGGTGACCTGGGACTTCCCCTAAGGTTTCCCTGGGGCTTCCCCTGTTACAGTGGGATACAGGTACATGAGAAATTTTAGCTGGTTGGAAAAAGACACTGCATGAAACTGAGGCAATTCTGCTGGTTAGATGGAAGAAAATGAATGAAACTGAGGCATTTCTGCTGGTTAGAAAAAAGACACTGCATGAAACTGAGGCAATTCTGCTGGTTGGGAAAGATTGTAAAGGGTTTTCATGCCTGAAAAACCTTGCATAAATTGCTGTGAGGTGCTGATAAGGTTGGTCTGGTGCTGGTTGCTTATTTGGTACTGACTGCTCTTCCTGCATGTATTGCTGTGCATTCACTGGTGGTTTGTTTTGTGCTACTTGCTTGTGCCTTCATTTATTTCTGTGAATTACTGGTGGTTTGTTTGGTTCTGCATGGTCTTGACTGCCTGCATATATTTCTGGGTAGCCCTGTGGTACTTGTACTGGTGGGTTGTTGGGTATCACATGCTTCTGACTACATAAGTTTGTGTGTGGTGCTGGGATTTTTTGATACTAAATGGTTCTGGCTGCCTGAATTTATTGCTGGGTAGCCCTGTATACTTCTGCATACCCTTTTGTAGGTGTATTTTCTTGTTTGTTTGGATCTGGTTGAGAATGGTTTCACTTCCTCCTGCCTATACTGTCCTGTATACTTCTTCATAGTCTTGTGTATGTGTATTTGCTTGTTTTGTTTGTAACTGGTTGAGACTGGTTCCACTTCCTCTTGCCTATACTGTCCTGTATACTTCTGCATAGTATTGTGTATGTGTATTTGCTTGTTTGTTTGGAACTGGTTGAGACTGGTTCTACTTCCTCTTGCCTACACTGTCCTTTATACTTCTGAATAGACTTGTGTATGTGTATTTGCTTGTTTTTTTTTTGGAACTGGTTGAGACTGGTTCTACTTCCTCTTGCCTATACTGTCCTGTATACTTCTGCATAGCCTTTTGTAGGTGTATTTGAATGCATCCTGGGCAAGGTGACAGGAGCTGAACCAGTTGCACTACCTCCTGTATCTGTATTGCTGTATTCTGGCTGAGGTGAAAGGGTTAGTGTATGATTCTGGTGTTGAGGGTAAGCTCTTACTGGTATGTACTTGAGGGTTTGCATGGTCTGTCTTTATGCCTTCCACAGAGCTGCAACACCTGGTTGGGTATGAATTTTCCACAGTTGGAGGTTTGTTGGGCTGTATCCTTTAATCCATGAGAGATAGGGGGGTACTTTGGCTGAGTGACTATGGGTTATTTCTGATTTAGAATCCATTTATAAGGTTAATTTGAGATTTTGAGCTTTTGTCACTGGAAAAGTGAGTCTGATGGCTATAGGACAGGCTTGGAATACAACAATTTAAGGAATGCAAATCCCTGAATATCAATTACCAATCAGCTGTCTTTCTTATAAATTATATTGGCTGTCTCACTTGGCCCAACTTAAGCTTTGCTGTCTCCAGAATGCTAGATTCTGCAAAAAAACCAGGATTTTGTTCTTGCCAAGAAGTCAAAAGTTTCTGGAAATATCTTAAGGCAACTAAGTACCTCAAACTCAACCTTCAAATCTCAAAATCCAATACTCAAATCAAACACTACAGTGACACCAAATGGAGCAACTATTTGGAAACCAGACGCTCTCAATCTGGAAATTTCTTTTTACTATTTGGCTCCCTCATATCCTGAAGCAGTTACCGCCAGCGGAATGTCACTCACTCAACAACTGAAGCAGAACTCAACTGTTTGGTTGACTCATTCTTTGAAGCTATTTGGATGAATGTTTTGTTTTCTGAGCTATGGAAACAGGAATTTGAACCAAGTCAACATTTTTTAGAAAATAAAGGGCTTTACAAAAAACTGAAGAAGTTTGGCTGCAACTCCAAGACTTGTCCTTTTGACATCAAAACAAAAGGACTCCGTGAAGAACTCAAGTTAGGAAATCTGGTTATCAACTTGATTCCATCTTTGGAAAAGAAAGCAGACGGCCTCACCAAAGCGCTCTTGCCCTCTGCTCTTGCAAAACTGGTATATCTAATTAATCCCAACTTTGCTCCCTCATCTCCAGTCCTACCAGCCCTGGGGGATGTCAAATGTTGAATAATCCCCTCTCTCATTCTGTTCCTCACTCAGAACTCACTCAGATAGGGTCCTCAGTACCCTAACTAAAACCTTAGCGCCAGGGGAAGGCTCCCCCCCTACCACCAGTTGATCAACCACCCAGATACAAGGACAACTTGATCTTTCAGATCTTCTCAATCTCTTGTGGAAAACTCTAGTTTCTTTTTCCGCTTTCCTTATATTTATTTTCTTTTTCTTTCTTCTTCTGTTCTTCTTTTTCTAACTCTACCATCTTTTGATTGTATCACCATCACGTTGACCTTGCCATTCATCCTCAACTATCACAAATCCTGTTGGGTTAGACTGTTTGCAAGGGTTTTTCAACATCTTCATTTTTTTTCTTCCTCAGCTCATCATGTCTTATTCTTTGCTCAAGATCCATGCAAACTAACTCTTTCAACTCTAAATCCCATTTCTGCCTCTCAAGAACACCTCTACTTGAACTGCAAATTTCTCTTTTGAACCTGGATTCTTGATGTCTTCTACCAATCTCTTTTTCTTTACTTTTGTCTTTTTGTATTTAGTAAACTGATTGTTCTTTGCCACATAGCCCTCTTAAATTCTTGATTTCTCAATTTAATCTCAATTAAAAAACAGAACCTCTGGTCCCTGCCGCAAGCTTTGTTCTTGTGACCCAATGGCCAACTTTGTGGTTGATGATGATGAACCAATTGAGACGGAAAACTGGACTCCAGAGCCTGATTTCTCTTCTTCTCTGTCACTTTTTGCAGAAGCCACGGACCATCTTTCTCCCACGCCTCAATGCGCAGATTATGCTACCTCCGCCGCCTGGGGAGATGCCATGCAAGCCTGGGGCTGTTTCCATAACTTGAAAGTTGTACTTGGCCAAGTGCTGCGCAGACCTGACACGGCTCCCATCTTTGTTTGTGTGGCCACACCTCCAATACCTCCTCCCGCTGCGCCCAGTGTCCCTCTCTTCCAATCTCAATCTCCTACTACACCACCCACATCCCCTCCAACCACAACTCCACCTGCGGAGGCTGAGTCATCCTGCTCAGCAATTGTGATTAGCTCCAATTTGCCACCAATACCACGTAAGTTTTTTTTCCTAACTCCAAAAAACTCCTACCAGCTCCCGCACCCACCCCAGAGTCACTTTTTCCCCCTTCACTGGTACAAAGAACTCTGTGTTGTCTTTCCCCAATCCAGACTCCATTGCCTCAACCTTCTCTCCAATCCCCCAGGTCTTTCCCATCTCGGTCAACCCAATTTGGCCTGGTTTCTCTGTACCATGCTGCCATCCAAAGCAACTACAAAGAATTATTCCAAGGAATTGAGGAAGCCAAACTCAACTGGTACCTCTGCAAATTGGATTAGCAAATACTGGCCATCCTCTGACAATTGGTTGGTATACCAGCTGCGGAGTTCTGCAAGCTCCTCTGTGAGCATCATTGTGCTGGTGGTGATCTCCGCCGCAGGCTCTTCCGCGCCATCTTCCTTCCTTAGATGTCCCCTAACTAATCTATATATAAAAAATAATATATATATATAAATAGAAAACTACAACAAAAAGATTCCACCTAAAAATTTAAATTTTTTGCCACACTCCCTGTATCTTGTATAAAGTTCTTGGAATGAATATGATGCCTGGCCCCCCCAAAAGGAATCCACTTTATTCCCCGCACCATCCTACAAAAAAGAGAAACAGACACACAAAAAAAGAAAAATACTCCACAACATATAGTGAGAACCCCTCCATATCTGAGAGTGAGTTAAAAACTGAGACACCAAACCTGAGACAGAAATCCGGAAAAAAGACTCCGTAAAACTAAAAGAAAAATAATCATGCTAAACAGACTCCAGAACTCCGCAAATAACAAAACACCTAAGGGACCTGGACCACCCCAGATAAAGGCCTCTAGAAGCTAGACCTTCCTTGCTGATACAGTGACCTGAGTTTCCCCCGTCCCATTATTCCCCCACAACTTGAAAGTTGAACCCAAATGTTTATTCCTCCAAGGAATCCTCCCCCAAAGACTCCTTCTCCTTCCAAGCAGGTTCCTCCACATTGGCAATCTCCTGGTCTTTGTTTCCCAAACCAGCGTTTTTGTTGAAATCAGTAGTGCCCTGCATGTGAAAGTTTTTTACGTGAGCTGCTGCTGCCTTCCACTTGAACAGAGTTCCATCCAATTCCTCCAGGAAACTGGCTCACAATACAATAAGGGCCATTCCAGCAATCTACAAATAGCTTACCCCACTGAATCTCCCAACTGCAATTATAAAGTAGAATGAGATCACCCTTCCACAATGGTTCTGGAAAGTGATTGGCACACCGCTTGACCCAGTACCAGACCAACATCATGCAACTGTCTCGCAGCCTCTTCACCGCATTTTCCACCATCTCCTTCCTCGGCAATAGTTGCTCTGCCCGCAGCACAACCAAATACTCCATTGTTTTCACTTTCAACCAGTTGATGGCAAGATAGCTGAGGGTTTCAATATCCACAGGAAGCACCGGCTTCTGGCCATAAAACAGCTTGTAAGGTGATTACCCTGTAACCCGCTTGACCAATATCCAATCCTCAAACAACACAATTGGCAATATCTCCTGCCACTTCTTACCACTGTTTCTGCAGATCTTGACCATTGCATCCTCAATTGGCTGATTCCCTCTCTCCACTGCCCAAGCTCCCTCTGTATAGTACTCCATAACTTTCCCAAAATTTTCACTGCAAGATTTTAACATTTTCTGAAGATTTCCCCAAAACTCTGCCCCACCATCCAACATGATGAGCTGCAAGTACCCAAAACAGGAAAAACAATCCTCCTCCAGAAACCACCCAACTTTCTACCCAGAAAATTTCACCAACAGAAATGCCTCCACCCACCCCAACAAGTTGTCCTGAGCCACAAGAAGATACAGAAAGTTCCCTGCCTTGATGTAGACTACATCCAATGAGACCCATCCAAAAAGAGCATCCTCCCCCGTTGAAATACCCACCTCCCGAGGCAACCTGGTACTCTGGCGCTGACAAGCCTTGCAACTCTGCACCCAATCCCGCACTGTCTGCGCCAGAACTGGTCACCAGAACCTGGTATTAACTCTTCTCCATGTCTCCCCCTCCCCCCAGTGCCCCAAGTCATCATGGAGGCTCCTCCAAAAGTCCTCCTGATCCTCCCTCCTTGTGAGCACAACCAGGGGTACTGGAAGGGCCCCCTTCCACAACTGCCCATCCTGACAAAAGAAATGCGGGAAATTCCGCCAAACCCACCTCACCTCCACCAGCGGCAAAACTTTCAGAAAATGAAGCGTTTGAAGATACTCTTCTAACGCCCAAAACCTACCAAACTGATTCAGGGGAGGTTTTCCAACTTTCACAACCGTTGTTGCCACCGTCAAGAGCATTCTTTCCACATCCAAATCCTCTTTTTCATGGCTCTGGATACTGTGATAAAGCATCCAGCATTTTAAATGCCTTACCCCAAAAGTGCCTGAACATGAAATTGAACAAATGTAAGTATGCAATCAACCAAGTAATAGGAGAATTAGGCAAGGTTTGGGAATTAATCATCCTATCTAGTGCCTCGGCATCTACCAGGAGCTCAAAAATCACCCCCCACAGCACATGATTTAACCTCCACACAATCCTTGTTACCCTGCAAAACTCCAACTTGGGTTGCAAGTACCAAGCTTTGAACTCCAAAAAGGTTACCAATTTATAGAGCATTGGCCTGTCTTTCCCTTCATCTTCTTGGGTTAGCACACCACCCGCACCAAACTTGCTAGAATCTACTGCAAGCCAGATTCCCCCCTTCTTGTAATCTAGGTCCTTCAACAGTATCTGCAGCCCAAAAATATCCTTCAGCGCCCAGAATGCGCAATTGCATTCATCTGTCCAAATCCACTCAGCCCCTTGCCAAATCAGCCCCTGCAGTGCGCTTGCTGTCTCTGCAAAATGCTCAATGAAGATCTTCACCCATCCACATAGACCAAGAAACTGGGAAATGTGAGTAGAATTCTGTGGAGTAGGCCACTCCAGAACCTTATTTAATTTGGAATGAGTGATCTTTCTCCCCTTTGCAGAAACTTTGTGAGCCACAACCTCCAAGGTTGGAAGGCATATTTCAAAATTTTTACCCAAGAAAGTCAATCCCTCTTCCTCAATTTTGAACAGGATCCTCTCCAAAGTCTGCATGTATTCCCAAACAAACCACCTGACACCCAAATTAACCACAATGTTTTCCCTGAAGTAGTTTCTCTGCAGCCCCTTAATAACTGTATTGTTGATAAATATCTGCACCATTTCTGGGACATCACCTGCAAAATCCACATCATTTGTGCCTGGTAAAACACTACCAAATCTTTTTCCCCCTGCAGAAGCCACGTCAACTGAAGTCACCTCAATTGTGTCTTGAATGCAATAATTGGGCAGGACTCTGGATGCAGCTCCCATTGGTTGTACCCCCCCATTACGTTAACCAACCCATAGTAGACTCTCCCTGTCATGTTCTCTACAAACTCCTCCACCTGCAGAGGCAACCCAGCATCCCTGATGGTGACTGAGTTCAACTTTTGCAGGTCATGGAAAATCCCCAGACTCTTCCCATCCTGTTTCAGCACTGCGAAAATTGGGATAGAATAGCTAGAAAAAGAAGGCTCTTAAATACCTGTCTGCAATCTTTCCCACACCAACTCCGTAAACTTATCCCTAACTGCCACTGGAAAAGGAATGGGCTTGATCTTCCAAGGTTTGTGAGGCACCTTTGGTATCCAGTAGGGGTCTGAAATTTTGCATTTGATCAAACCCTGCTCCTCCAGAAAAAATGATAGTGCCTTTTTCCGCATGAAAATCACTTCTTCCAGCAGTTTTACCTCCTCCTCTTTCAACCACCCCTCCAGCCCAAAGTTGAGTTATGCCATCTTCTACTGCATTATGCCTTTTGAATCTTCCTCCCAAATTGCGGTTGTCAGCAGCAACTTATACAGGTCCCAAAACCAGCAGTTTGGCCTCATTGGTTTTTTGAGATCCTGTGGCATTGGCTTTTTCTGTGGCTGCACTTTCTTGGAAACCTGTTTGTACTTGCCACTGAAAGACCGCACTTTGATCAACTTTGATCCTTTGGACATCTCCTTTACTTTTAATTTCAGGCCTGTAGAGAAATCTGGGTTGCTCACAATTGTGGCACAAGCGTAGCTACTTGTGCTAAAAACAATTGTAGATGCATATAAGGAAGGACTCACTTTTGATCCTATCCCCGCCCTCATTATTGTTACTCCAATTCCCGCTCTTCTCCATTCCTCCCAAAGCACACTGCACCATGCCATGGAGGTTCCTCCTTTCTCCTCATCTGTCATCTTTCTGTGTGAAGAAGGAGACTTCTCTGCACAGGTAACAGCTGAAATCTAAATTTCCTCTGCCAGCGGATTTTTGAGACCATTTTCTGCAAGCGGGCACCCAATCCAATGTTCCCACCCTCCTTTCTTGGGCCAAAAAATGGTTTTTTCATACCATTTCCCTGAGGCTTCTGAAAAAGTAAGGATTTCCTCCCTAGTATCAGGACGGAAGCCAAGAGATGCTCAGAAGGCAAAGAGGAATGGCATACCAATTATGACCTCCAACCCACTTACTACCAAATACAAAAGCAGAGCCAATACCTCAGTCACCTCACTCATCTCCTTCTCCACTACCACCTTGACCAAAAATTTGAAACCTCCCAGAGTCTGCAACCCAATATTTGCCTTTTGTTGGACTAACCCTGTGTCTGTTGCCAATTTAAATGGAAGGAAATTCACCATTTAGCCACTGTTGACCATCTTCCAAAACCGTTGTGGTGCCCCATCCTGGACACCCTGGCCGCCTTAAGACCTCAATCCATAAACTGTTGCGCAAACGTACCATCCGGCCAAACAACTTATCCTCAGGCTCATCCAAACCATCCTTCATCCGCGCGCGTCGCGCGCCGCGCCGCGCGCGCTGCGCTTCCTTTTTCCGCGCGTGTCGCGCCTCCTTTATCCGCGTTTCTCATCATCCTTGCCGTTGTGTGTTGCTTGTCATCTCTGCCGTCGTCATAGCGCGTCCTCATCTTTGTTGTTGCGCGTCCCAATCTCCTCATTGCTACCCTCGCGCGGCGCTCATCCATGATTTACCAGATCCATCCCGACCGCACCCCCAAGCATTTGGCAAATCCTTGGATCCGTCAAATCTCCCATCTCACTTGATCTATCAGTCGTGAATCTCAAGCCTGTCAGGATTTACTCAACCGTCTCAAGCCAATCTCCTATCCGCCCATCCGCGCTCTCACGGACTTCATCCGTCACCTTTCCTGGGGCTCTCCCACCCGCTTCCGCCTTTGGAAGGGGTGAAGAGTGCCAACTACCGCCCGCAGACATCCGCAGCGGTTTGGTTCATTTCTCTTTCCCACCCCGTCCGCCTTTGGACGAGGGGTGGGTGACTCTGGTATTGTTGCCTGCGCCCATCCACAGACGGACGCGAGTGACCACATGGTTGTCTTCCCTTTTCTGCTCTATTTGTAGAATCCGTTGTACATAGTCTAACAGGGCCTCCTGCCCATATAAGGAGGGGCTCTCCCCTGCCTTTTTGATTAAGAATCAGAGCATGGAATCATCCAGCATGAAATAAGCACACCTTGATCCTTGAGCCTCCATACTCAACCCTTGATCCCTGATCCTTATCACCAACCAATAGCCTTGCTGGTTGAAGAAAAAATTCTGTCTGTTGGAATTTTTTGAGTGTGTTATACCACTCCTTGATCCCTTTCTCTGACCATACTGGTCCTGATCCTTGATCATCTTTCTGGAGCCAATCACAATTGATTGAAGAGGTCTTATTAAGCTTAAGACCTGGAGTGTTATACCTCCCCTTATCTTCTTTGGAGTTGCATTCTGCCAGCCTACTCTTGAGTCCCTTGAGAAGTGTTGAGGTTATCCTTGCTTCAAATCAGTTACTGTTTGTTTTAGAGCTTCTTAAAAATTGTGCCTTGTCCTGTACAGCCACCCAAAGTTATCTGGTACCCTTCAAGCACTTGATTGCGGAGAGTTGGGCAGGTTCATTGAGAACCTGGAGGTTGCTTGGGTTTGAGTTGATCATCCCCAATCTTCTGCTGACGACCATAGTTATTAGCTTGTGGGCGTTGTTTACATACAACAGCTTTTGTTCTTTGAACTCTAAGAAGACTTCAACTTCTTTTGTTCAAGTTTTTCCCTGCATAATCTTGTCTCAGATAGTGCTTTTCCGTCGCTACTGAACTATTATCATCCTTATCCTCTACTCCTTGATTCCTCATTTACCAGGTTCTGGACCTTGATCTTGGTTACATTTAAATATTTTTGTAACACTCAGGAGGGCAGCCTAAACAGCACCTTTCCCCTCCACAGAACTGCCACGGCCTAGCACCGTTTGCCTCCAATCTGCATTTCCACATACCCCAAGGGGAACATCATTGCGCTGTTTGCTGCCAGGACTTCTGCTCCTGCATTAAGAGAACCCACCTTTGCCTCCTCCTTGGGTTTCAGGTTGTCCTCTTTATTTCCCCCTTACTGCTTAAAGACCGCAACCATCTCCTCTTCCATTACTGGTGCAATTGCTTCCAGCTCCTTCAAGCTTAGGAAAACTGGGTTATACATTCCACAAATCCTCCTTGATACTTCTCCAGCACTCCTGCAGGATCCATCCACTTTAACTAACACCACCTGCTCCAGAGATTTTGCAGCAGTAGGACCATCAATTTCCATCCTCCTCTTGTTGGAGTGGACTGCCCTTACCTCCACCAAAACTTCTGGGGGTTTCCAAGTCAAGGGAAATGTGTACCCTTCCAAGGTGGTTGCCTCCTTTTTCTCCTCTGCTGCTGCTTGAGCCAAATCTCTTGGCAATGGTTTATCTGGTAGATCTGGAAAAGCTTCTCCAGAAGGTTAGAAACACTACCTTCCATCCGTCTTAAAAATCTTCTTTTGCATGCCCCCAATCAGGTACTTACACAATCTTTTGAGATGGCCATCCTCCCAACAATAATAACATCCAAAAATGCAAGGATTGCTGTTTTTTCTTTGTGGTGCCCTTGGTAGTGCGTGAGTTTGCACATGCGTTGTTGAGGCCTTTGGTGGCTCTGGATCTGAAGCAGCTGGCTTTGACGTAGCTTTCTGCCAGAAAAGAGGCATCTTGTTAAACTTCTCCACCATTTCTGTTTTTTCTTTTGGCGTTACCAGCCCCCTCACCCTCTTCACCTGTACCTTCTCCTTTTCCCAACCCTTTGGGTCATCCTCCACAAGTTCTAAGGGTTTCAATTTTCCCACAACCCCCTCTTGGATCTCCTTCATGTCTGGGTGTAGTGATACTCCTCTGTCCCGCAACCTCCAAATTAATCCTGCATCATAGAGCTTCCTATGGACACTTCCACACAACTCTGGGCTAAGCCCCTGCAAGAAGGTCCTCTTGACTGAACCCGTATGTTCTGCCAGAATCTTGTGGTAGACTAGGTACTTTAAAATGCAATCAAATGAGGAAAATTACACACCAAACAACTTCCTTGAGGAAAAAACTCCATCCTTTGCCATTTCAAATGCAAGAAGCTTGAGATCCACCTCTTGGAACCTCTACTCCTGTGCCCCTCATTTCTCCACTATTTCCCTCTGGAATTTTTCCCAATTGTGCCCCCTATAACCCTCCATATCCTCCACATCCCACATGTCTTCTTTGTCCAGAATGAAGTTGACTATTTTCCAAAACCATTCAACATTGTTGGCACCCTTGCTGTTGGCCCCGTCCTCAAACCTTTCCAGGAACTGGTGGACATCCTCTGGGAAGAAACAAACCTGACCACTGGGTAATCCCTTGGCATAATATTTGCCCCAATTCCCCACTGCTCCTCTGGTAACTCTGGTGCTGCATATTTCATTTGCCCGCCTGTGATCTCCCTTGGTGGAGGCCCTGCCGGACTAGTTGAGCAATCAATTGAGCAATAAATTAGAAAAAAATTGAGCAATTGCTTAGCAAGCTCCCCCCTTCCTCCTCCTTCTGCTTTTCATTTAAATCTGATGAGGATGACTTTTTTTTTGGGTTTCAGCTTTGAAGGTTATTGTTTTTTTTGTTTTTTGTTTTTTTTTTGATCATCTACCTTGATTTTAACTGACTAATGATTTTTTTTTAGGTTTTTTTATATTTTTTTTGATCCAATGCAATTAAACACTTTCTTGAAACCTTTTTATCTCAACCCCTTCCCCTTTTCTGGACTCCTCATGCTTCTTCCACTGCACTCAAATGTTATACTACTGGACAATTCCTTCTTGATCCTCACCCCGAGCACAGCAGGTTCCTGGGAGGGATGAAGATTGAAGGAGATTTTTCAAAAAACATAAAGAGAGGTGTTAAGTTTAGTGCTCTTTGGCAAAAGCAGGCTTAAATAAGATATTCTGAAATCTCTTTGGAAGTAAATGAAGATGGGTTTAACAACAGAGCCGCTTGGTCTCAACAAAAACTGAAACCTTTGGATCTTCACCGTGCTATTGCTGCCAAAAATAAAACTTCAAAAAACTCCCCAAAAGAGTCTGCACAAGCCAAGCAGAATATCAAATGATTCCATTTCTTCAGCCCCAGAAAAGTAGTTGTTCTTGATTTTTCCAATTGCCACTCTCTTGTTGCTATAATCAAATTTTTACAGTTGAATAAACTGTCTGAGAAAGAAAAGAATTACATAAACTTGGTCAAAACATTGCTTCACCAATCAAAAAAGTTTGTCAACACAGTTGGTCCCTCAAGATCTTGGGGTGGGAAAATGTGGAAAATTAGATGGCAAAAATTGATGCACCCTTTTGAGCTTTTTGAAAGGTATTCAAAGAAAGAAACTATTCAATCTTCCCCCCAGGATTTTAAACTTTTGAACATTAGTTCTGACAAGGTATCACAAATTTTAGGCCAAATGTTCCAAAAATTAGCCAGACTGGCACACAATTCCAACAGAGAAACCATTATGGAGAAAAACATACCCTCTTTCTCTTCATTGGAATATGGATCCCAGATCACTTCTTTTGACTACGCCCCCACATCACCTTCAACTCAGACTTTTTCTACAACTCTCCCCATATTGACAAAGGGGATGTCTCATGCTATTCTTTTTTACTTGTTTTTCCAACCAAAAAATCAAATGGACAAATCATGGACAACAAGGAAGACTACCAAGTATCTGATGGCCGATTTTCTGTTCCTGAATTGGGCTTTAGTATTGATTTCAAAGAAAAAGGTGTGGTTAAAATTATTTGGGCGGACAATAAGTACAAACACTGTACTTTTCCTGCTGTGGAGACTGCCACTCATACAAGGATGGCCATGTACATGCAAATTAACAACACTACTTGGAACACTTGAAAAGACATGAAAAGTGGTCAAATATATTCTAGAAAAAAAAATTTAAATAAAAATGAAAAACATTTTTTCATTGGAGGGATTAAAAATAGGCTCAAAAATTTTTGTATTTGAAAATAATTTTTTTTTTTTTTCAAAATTTTTATAAAAGAAAACATTTTAAAAGCCAAGAAATTGAGTAATTTCTTTTATTTCATCCACAGTTCTACTGCTGCCAATACCGGTCATGGTTACAGATAACATATCTTTTTCTTCTGTAGCTAACCTTTCCCTCTCCTTTTCCAGTTGCTCTTGCTGTCAATCCTTCTCCTTTTCCTCTTTTTGAAACTCCAGCTCAGCCTGTTTCATTTGCCACTCAGAATCCAACTTTTTTTTTGATAAAAACTCTCAGAATTCTGCTTTTGAAAATCCATAGCCAGTTGATGATCCCACTTCTCCTTTTAAAATTGAAGTTTTTTGGATTCAATTTGTGATTTCACTGTTCTTTGGAGGAGGGGAATAGGAATGAGCCTTATTTCAAAAGCAAGGAGAATCAATCAATGCACTGACTTGAATATTGCTTTTCCATGATATCCTCAAAGCCAGAAAAACTTGAAGTGTTTCTCCTCTTTTGAAAACTATTGGGGTTGATGTTGATTCAATTTGAGGCCTTTTGCTTTCACTTTGACAAGGAGGTTTGTGTTGGAATGGTGTCACTATCATTTGAAGGGGATGTGGGAGGCCCAATTGGCTTGAGTTTTTGGCAATTGAGGAATGGATTAGCCTGTTTTTTTAAATTCAAAATCAGCAGGATTAACCAGACAGAAGATAACAGAACTTGGTTCCTTAGTGAGCAGATGTTGATGGAAATGGTGATACAGGAATAACATCCTCCTCATTGGCCAAGGTGTTGAGGTCTTCCACCCCAGCAAGATAGTGATCCATTGAAGGAAGTTAGGGCTCCAAGGAATGGTGTGTCAATGCTTATTTAGACATGATTGGAGGTGGTTGTGTTGGAATGTCCTCCTCCACATCTGATTGGGACCACTCATAGTTTTTGGTGGGATCATCATTGCTAGGCTGAGCATCCACAGCCAAGTCCTCAGCGTCAAATTAATTGGATTGTTGGGAATCAAAAGCAGCTAAAGGGGTGATATTGGAATTCTTTCCAAATATTTCATCCATTTGAACATAAAAAGGACAAATGGAGTCCAACTTATAAATCACCAAGGTGATTCCTTTGGCTTTATCAGAGTTGGTGATGTCAAAGCCAGTAGAGATTGAAATTGAGTGGGCCTTTTTGTACTTGGATCAATAGTTCTTGAATTGCTCCCGCATCTGTTTGGATGAAAGATCCATCCTACCTTTGGTTTTATTTTTGAGTTCATTGGCCATAAGGATATAACCATTAAACTTAGAGGATGGAGGTTGGTCAACTTGTGTTTGATTGTCCAATTGAAAGCAAGAATTTTAGTTGGATTGAAATTTGAGCCAGTTTACCAGGGTGATGTGATTGGATTTCTTGAGCTGACTGGAACCTTTGGAAGCTGAAAGGGGGATTTTTGGATGTTGAGTTTGTGGGGGATGCTTGCTTTTTTTGAGTGGAATTTCAGGGGGAGATTTGCTGAGGGTAAATTTAAAAAGAGTTAGAGGGATGAAGGAGTGAAGCAATCAAGTGATGAAGCAATGTGATGAATCAAAAAATGAGAGTTAGGATGTGATGAAAGGGGGGGGGGTGAAGTGATGAAGTGATGAAGGCATGAAGGCATGAAGTGATGAAGCAATTAGAGTGATGAAGGGATCAACTGATGAAGCAATGAGAGTAACAAAGAAATGAGAGGATGTATGTGATGAAAGCAAGAGTGTGATGAGATTGATGAAGCAAGGTGAGAGCAATGAAGTGATGGGGGGAGGAAGTTATGAAACAAAGAGGATATAAATAGACAAGAGTGATGAAGTGATGAGAGCAATGAAAATTCAATTTTTCAGATGAGGTTGGGGGTGCAGTTTTTCCAATGAGGTTGGAGGTGAAACCAGGGGTGATGATTTGGAATGATGTGTGGTTGAGTTGGTGAAAGCTTTTAACTACTTTATTTTAAAAAAACCATTTATTTTGAGTTAAATTTGACATGTCTAATGTGAAATAAGTGGTTTTTTTGATTTTTATTGGCAGGTATGAAATGGTGGATTTGGGTTGAAACCAGCTATTGAAAATGGTGTGTTTTCTTAACTTTGATACACCCTATTTTATTTATTTCAAATAACCCCTTGGTTCATTTGATACTACAGGTAGATACAATTTGACTCCGTCTGATTGTCTCAAAACCAGCTTCCTTGAATTCAAAGAAAGCATATGTTTGGGTTGATCATCTCAAAGATAAACTAGATTTGTATTATAATTTATAATCATCATGTAATTTCATCATTTGGGTTTTTATTTCATCATTTGGCTTTTTTCTAACATTTCATTCTGATGCTGATCTTGTAATTCTATTGATATAAAGGTTTATCACATCTTGAAAATAATTATGTTGAGTGTTTTGAGTCAAAATCATTATGTTGAGTTTTTTGAATGAGATTTTATTGGTAAGTCAGTTCAACTTGTGTTGAGATGATTCTATCTTAAGGAGTATTTTTACTTCTTATGATGGGATCAGCTTAGAACAGGTTGAACTTGATTTTTTTTGGAATTTTCAATTCAAGGCTAGTCCATTCTGGTGGTTTAAGACTTCTTATGATGGGATCAGCTTAAAACAAGGTGAACTTGTTTTTTTTTGGTGTTTTTACTTAAGGCCTAGTCCATTGAGGTGGAATTGATACAAGCCAACCTCAATGGACTAGCCATATTTTCTGGGGGGGTTGAATTAGTTTGGCACTATTCCAAGAAATAAGTTCAACTTGAGTTGGGCTGATCCAATCATAAGAAGTCTTTCTACTTCTTATGATGGGATCACCTCAACAAAAGTTGAACTTGTTTTTTTTTTTTAATTCAGGGCTAGTTCATTGAACTGGTTTTATTGTATTTTATTCAAATATTATATTGCTTCAGGGCTGTATTTTATGCACATTGTTCCTTTTCATTTTTATTTACCCATTTTTATTTTTACATTTTTTCATGTTCCTTTGGGCAAAATTTTTTTATTTTTAGGATTTTTAATTTTTAATTTTTATTCATTCATAGGGCCATAAATGTGTATTCATGGCCCTAGAGTTGCAAATTTCTCCAATCATTTTCAATTTTTTTTTAATATTGTTATTTTTTTGTTCAATTTTTCATTTTAATTATTTTAATTATTATTTTTTTCATCATGACGCTCACAAACCTGGAGTTGTGAATGGGTTGTGAAAGACCATTCACAGCTCTGATTTGTGGAAAAAGGAAGCCTGCAGCCCATATCAAGTTGTGAACGGTCATTCACAACTTTGCAGATTGAAAATGGCCATTTGCAGATCAGATGGGTTGGGAACCATGCCACACAACAGGTTTCAAGTTGGGGATGGGTTGAGTGGGGTTGCCACTTTAACATTGCTCTTCTATCTATTTTATTTCAATTTAAATTAGTTTTTTGGTTCCTTGCAACCCTGGAGTTGTGAAAGTCACACCATAAAAACCACTTTGAGTTGTGTGGGGGTCATGTGGGGTTGTTAACTTATCAAAACCCAAAATAAAAAAGAAAAACAATTAATTAAAAATAAATAAAAATAAAAAAATCAGAAATAAGAAAAAATAAAGGGAAATGTTAAATTCACAACTCTTTGAGTTGTGTACACAACTCTGTACACAACTCAATAGGGCATATCAAAGTTAACCGAACCCTCCATTTTTTAATGGCGGGTTTCAAACCAAATCTGCCACTTCAAACCCTCCATTAAAAATCAAAAAAACCCATTTATTTCACATCAGATGTGTCAAAGTCAAAATGAAATAAGTAAGTTTTTCAAATAAAGTATTTAAAGGCTTCAGCCCCCTTTCCATTTCATCCACCCCTGGCTTCCCACCTCCTTCTACCTCTGACCTCATTGGAAAAAAAAAATATTCATCTCTCCTCATCTCTTCATCACTATCCTCATCACTTCATCACTCTCATCACTTTATTGCTTTCATCACATCCAGAAAACTCTAATTGGATCACTATCCTGATCAGTTCATTACTCTCATCTGTTTATTGCTTTCATCACATCCATCTTACTCTCATCAATCACTATCCTTATCACTTCATTGCTCTCATCTGTTTATTACTTTCATTCAATCCAGCTAACTCTCATTGGATCACTATCCTCATCACTTCATTTCTCTCATCCCTTTATTGGATAATCACATCCAGCTAACTCTCATTGGATCACTATCCTCATCACTTCATCACTCTCATCACTTTATTGCTTTCATCACATCCAGGTAACTCTCATTGGATCACTATCCTTATCAATTCATCACTCTCATCCCTTTATTGCTTTCATCACATCCAGCCAACTCTCATTGAAACAATATCCTCTCCACTTCATCACTCTCATCACTTTATTGCTCTCATCTCTTCATCACTGTTTTCACATGATCACTCTTGTCACTTTATTGCTCTCATCTCTTCATTGCTATCCTATATCTGTAAGAACTGACTCCCCAATACTCCACTTTCCTTAAACGGACAAAAGAACTCAACACAGCCAGCCCTGAACCTGCCTTCATCCTACCAAAAGTTCATCTATCCTGGACTCACCAGAAATGCTATTCCATCACCCAACACTCCTATGATGTGACAAGCAAGGCATCCACATTTTCATCTCAGAAAGATCATTCTCTGCCCCACAACAGACTAGAAAGCGACCCTCCTCAACCTCAGTAAGCAGATACTTAAACACCTCCATCTTGAGCTTCTCATACTCATACTCAATCCATCCATGAGAAAATCAGAAACTTTGAGCTGATAGTGCCTTATACAAACCTGTTGCAAACACTGCAAGATCCACATAAAAATTCCTCACTGATCATCTATGACTCATCTTGCCAAACGTTGACTCATCTGCCTCAGCTCTTGAAGCTGGAGCCTATATCCTCTATCTCTTACTTCCAATGTATTTTTCATCTGTTTTGGTCTTGGGATCTCTGTACAATGTTGGAAATGAATCCAAAAGAGTAAATTGTATGGTTTGGCCCCAGGGCATGAAAGAACTCACAAGACTCTGACTGTCCTACATTGTAAAAGAGAGGGTCTCTTGTGTGAATTTTAGGTGAAAAGATTGTATTAACACAAAGTAGGTAAAGGAAGAGTCTCTTCTCTGTTAGGGACAAATTTACCCGTCTCTGATACAAATATAATTTGGGACCATTTGAGATGGTGGAAGTTGATGGGATGAAAGAAAAAAGAAATACATTTTTTGGAAGTACATCAAGGGACCTGGTACTTGGTGGTCCACATTGATGAACAAACATGTTTCTACCTTGCGGCCTCCACATGAAGCATTCAGCTGATTGGAAAATCGTGTATGAAAGATGATCATGAAAGCCTTAGATTTGTTCTTAATCTCAGATTTTGGGAAGTCAAAATCTAGGCGATGGTGGGGCAACGTTACTTCAATATTGATTGACTGATGAAAAATATGACATTGAAAATGGTTGTTGCACCTTTTGTTGATCTCTTCAATTTTCTCATAATTGTCTAACATTGCTTCCTCTGGATGATGTATTCATGGGCAAGATTAGTGAATGTAAATTTGAGGGTCAGGATTCAGAACCGGTCGATTTGGGCAAGATGTTTGAACAGGTTTACCATCATGAACTTCAATGGGTTCGGTTTCGTCTTGATTGGTAATAGCTATACCCCGACCTTTTTTTCTCATTCCATCCACACCCTCTGGGCAAAACCCTATCACAATGGAATTGGCGCTTTCAAGGGTGTGTTCTGTCCCAGGGGTGGGTCGGGACGACTGTCTTGTTTCTTGGTTTTCCAAGTGGAAGTATCTTGTTTGACAACCCAGGCGGTAGCGTCCAGTTGCGTTTCAGTTGTCTTGTTCTTGCTTTGCTGAGCAACTTGCAAATGCCTAGATTTGTAGGGAGTGTTCCAGACCCATTCAAACCAGAAGACCAGACTCAGTCCAAGTTTGCGCATGTCAATCCTGGCAAGTCAATGACAGATGCAGAAAGAGAGGAGATGATAAAAGCAGAAAAGGATAAGGAGAGGACCTGTAGAGAAACCAGTTTACTTGGAAATCCGTAACAGATAACTTTCATCTCCCAAGGCCTGTAATATTTTGTTCTGAACGCTCCTCCTTTAAGCTCTCCGTTGTGCTGTTGAATCCTACAAGGCGGATCGGGCATGGAACCAACATAAGTCCTTTGATTCATCTTTTCATGATAATAAAACCGAAGCAGGTAGCACGCGTAGAACGGTGGGTATCTATGAAGTCCGGGGTGAAGAGTGGATGCAGTGATAAGTTTCACTTCTGAGCCTCTTTATTTCAATTCAAACTACAACTCTTGTAATAGTATAACTCTTGAGAGGACAAGCGATCAAGCCAAATCATGAAACACGTTAGAATGAAATTGAGAGACACTCGAGGAACAAAGGAATGACAAATGATAAAATAAGGAGATATTGCGCAACATGTTACCTTTGGTCGAGAGCACAACTAGTGAGCTTGGCGAGTTGACTCTGGAGAAGGGTTTCCTGGGGACTTGCTCCTCCTAAATCTTGCTACTTTGCCAAAGCTTGGATTTTGTGCGGTACTGCTCTTCAGGCGGACGAGTTGATGGCGACCCGGATCAGGATAGACTTCAGAGGAACTCTGGGATTGTCTTAAAGCAATGATGGCGGGGGAAGAACACGCCGGGGGGAATAAACACTGGGGGAAACAGCGGAGGCTGCGGGATCTTTATTCAACACTCCTCCTAGATGCCGTTGCCGTGAGGTGCAGTTGGAGTCTTTCCTGGACTACTTTAACAAATCCAAGAGGCTTTGTGAGGATGTCCGCAATCATCTGGTCTGTCGGAACGTGCTCAACCGAGATTAACAATTTTGCCACCAAGTCTTGTACGTATTGAAATCAAACATCTATGTGCCGGGAATTTGGATTCAGCTGAGCCTCTTTGCTGATGAAATTGGCTCCCTGATTATCATTCTTTATCTTTGGCTTCGATATAGAGATTCCAAGGCCAATGATAAGGGTGGACAGCCACCTGACTTGTTTTGCACACAGGTTGATTGCTACGAATTCTGCCTTGGTTGTAGACTGGGCAACTATGGACTTCTTCTTGGTGGTCCAGCTAATAGGATTGCCGTAAAGGGTGATTACATATCCTGAGGTTGACTTCTGGGTAGTGATTGATTGTCCGTAGTCGGCATCCGCCCACCCACACAGCTGGTCTTTGGGGTTGGCCGACTTGGTGAACAAGAGTCCCACTGACTTTGTCCCTTGTAAGTATTGGAATAGGTGCTTAACCATTTTCCACTGAGCTTTGGTTGGCCTATTTGCGAACTGGGATAAGAGATTCACCGTGAACTGGATGTTGGGCCTTGTATGGATAGCCAGATGTATGAGAGTACCCAGTGCCTTCTGCATGGTCTTTGTATCAAAGTCCGGTGAGTCCTGCCCCACTACCTCGTGTATGTTCATGGGGGTGGGTGCCTTGACAGCGTTGAGGTGCTCAAAACCAAAATCTTTAAGAGCCTTCTTGGTGAAATCGCGTTGGTGGAGCTTAAGTGAGACGTCCTGGTTCCACTCAAGGGTGTAGCCCAGGTGTTGAGTTGGGCGTTCCTGGAGCTTTATCTTGTACTTCCCCCCCAGAAGCTGCAGGAAGCGCTTGATTTCCGCACGGTCACTTCCCACAACCAGCCCATTGTCCACATGCAAGTGCATCCGGATAGACTTGGATTCGTTCACAAAGATTGATTCATCGCCTATCGACGGTGCCATACCAAGCAAATGCAGCGTTTTTGTCAGGTGGGCGCGCCAGCAGCGCGGAGCTTGCTTGGTGCCATACAACGATTTATTGAGCCGCCAGACCCAATCTTCTTTACCCAGGACCTCAAAACGCGCCACCTGCGCCACGTGAACTACAGCGTCAATGTTGCCATACAAGAACGCAGTCTCAAAGTTGAACTGAAAGACATGCCAACCATGTTGCAATGTTGCCAAAAGCAGAGCCCTGAGCGACTTGCTCCTGCCAACCAACAAGTATGTGTCAAGGTAATGTCGCGGGTACTCTTGGTGATTGCCAAAACAGACCCATCTTGACTTCCGTTGAGTAATGTCACCAAATTCATTCTCCTTTTGGACCAAATGCCACATCCCCCCAATGACCTTGTCATCATCCGGCCGTGGGACCAGGGTCCCCGTTTCATGCATGAGGAGCGAAGTGTTTTTGGCCGTCATGGATTCAAGCCACTTTGGGCGCTCATCCGGATCCGCAAGTGCCTTCTCCACCAAGATCACCTTGCTGATCAAAATATTGTTGGTATCATCAGCGTTAGTTTGCGAGCCATGTGAGCATCAAGAGTAGGGAAGAATAGCCGTGGGATCAATATCAGATGAGATATTTTGGGGAGCCTTGTTGTAATGCGGCACATATGCGTAACCCTTGGGAGCAACAAGGGAGGGGCCTACAATATACGGTGAGGAAGCAGTAGCGGCCGTGACCGCAGGACCCGCGAGCTCATTCTCAAGCGGTGAGTTGGCAGACGTTGGCGCGGATTCAACCAGAGGTTTGAGTCTCGGAGAGGGAGAAGGCACAATTTGCTTCCGTTTTTCAGACCAACAGGCTGGCATGGCAACGGTTGTGAACTGGGATGCAACGGAGGGAACAGGCAGGGGTGACGTGATGGTCTGGGGGAGTGAGGACGGGGATTTCTTCAGGGATTCGGCGGAATTATTCTGAAAGACGAGACGAGTGGGTGTGAAGTCCCGGCTTACCACAACTTTGCGTCTATCTGGATCCAAGAAGCGACCGGCATCTGAGTAAGGTTTGTACCCCAAGAACAGAAGGGGCTTGGATTGCACCTCCAACTTGGATGGTGGAGAGAAATGCACATGCACCTTGAGACCAAATGGGATCAGCGTTAGCACATTGCGAACAGGTTCTCAAGTTGCATTCACATCAAGCAGCATGCTGACCGGTGACTTCCACTGTAACGCCGCAGAGGGAAGAAGGTTGATTAGCATTGACAAATACCTTGAAGCCTTGTCCCAGTAGTTGATGGGAACTTCCAACTGAGCAAGGATACACCTCATCTTGGTGAGAATGGATTGATTAAACCGTTTGGCAAGCCCGTTGGTTTGAGGAGAGTCGGCCAGACCTTGCTCGAGAAAAATCCCGCGACGGGTGAGAAACTTGCAAAGTTTGGTCAATCCAAATTCGCCACCGCGGTCGCAGTGCAAGAAGGCTGGAGTCACATTTAACTGATTTTTTATTTTGTGAATGTAACTCATGATTCTGTCTTTGGAGTCAGATTTGTTCTTGAGGACGTAGATTCTGTTGTAGCGTGAATAGTCATCAATTATCACCAGGATATATGATGCCGATTGCTTGCAGGGGGGAGTGATCTGAAGAACATCCATATGAAGTTGCTGGAAGGGCTTTGGCGAAATGGGCAACGGATTCAAATGAGACTTGTGCTGAATCTTGCACTGGGAACATATGTTGCAACACTCTGAAGATGGGAATGGCTTTGGTATAGGGATACGGTGAGAATGTAGAAACTTCCTGAGGTAGATGTCCGACGGATGTCCAAGCGTTATGTGCCAGTCCACAGGAGAGCCGTTCATCTTGGTTGAGTTGATCTCATGAGGATGAGAGTGGTAGGAAATGTACAGGTTGCCTATCCTAGGGAATCGATAGATGATCCGGTCCGCAAGCTTTACCAGCACAATGCAATGCTTGTGTACCACTCAAAGTCTGTGATCCTCCAGCTGGGTTGCTGAGATGAGATTCCGGGGACCATTGGGTGCATAGAACACAGGGAAGATTGTCGTGCCGCCAATGTTGAGCTTTCCAATGTGGGTAACTTTGATGCAACCTCCATAAGTGTTCAGCTGCTTATTGATGGGGGTTGGATTGTGCAGCAGCAAGAGATTGCACACTGTCGACCTGGATGCTCTGGAATTGTATACCAGCTCACATCTGGAGTCATTTGATACAGATACATCATAGAGAGCATCTTTGCAGCTAAGGAATCCACAGTCTTCCAGATCAGTTGATTGATCGGCAGCCATCAGAATCTCATCATCCACCAGGTGATCCGGTGAAGACCCTTTGGGAAAATCCTTGGCCACTTTTAGCAAGTTTTGAGACCAAAGTTGCTTGAGTTCGCGGTCAAGTCTCTCTATCTTGGAGGCGAGTGACTTGGGCTGTGGACGCAGTTGAGGATTATTCCTTGTCGGAGCTACAGACCTGGGGTGAAAAGGAGCTGTTTGAGACGGCTTTTCTGGTGCCCTCAGTGGCATCTTGCGCTTTCTGCGCCGTGAGCGTGAGTCGTGGGTGGAGGCTTAGTAGTTAGCATCAATAGAGTTTGACTCCCGTCTGGAGTCTTCCAGTAGAACCCTGGTGGATACTGCCTCCAGAGTGAAGGGACGTATGTCATAGAGTGTGGAGGTGATACTTGATATGAGATTTTCTTGTCTTAAGATCTTGATGAGAAAGACTGCAGCGAGAGCAGGAGAGAAATTCATCATCTGATCTTTGGGTGGTTGACTTTCAATCATATCAGTGAGAGTGACGTATGCGTCCTTGAACGTTGAGGTATGCTCCCTGAGAATTCTCCCCGGCTTGTAGGTTAGATTGACAAGACAAATCAAGGCGTCTCCTATGACTATTAGTGAATTTTCTCCGCACTCATTGGCAAGAAGACAGTAGGCTTTTCTGAAACTGGAATTGCTGGACTTGACACAGGACAGTAGGTCTTGCTCTATCAAATTTCTCAGGAGGCTGAGGGCCAGAGCATTCTTGCGTTGGTAAACTTTTGTATCTGAGTTCGCTTTGATCCATTCCTTGTCTAGTATTTCCTTGTGTCCTTTGCAGACCAATATGTCCTCAAAGGCGCTCTTCCAGTCGTGCCAATTGTGCCGATTTAGTTTTATAATCTTTTATTTTGTAGAGTAGTCATCCTTGTCGGAGCCATCGGAGTGAGGGATGAGTGTGGGGTGTCCTTTGCGATGGGCCATCTGATGTGGTACCTGTTAGTCTTGACTTCTGTATCTATTCAAGAGTAGTTTGAACTAAGATTCAACTCTTGCTACCATGATAAGTTTCACTTCTGAGCCTCTTTATTTCAATTCAAACTACAACTATTTTAATAGTATAACTCTTGAGAGGACAAGCAATCAAGCCAAATCATGAAACACGTTAGAATGAAATTGAGAGAAACTCAAGGAACAAAGGAATGACAAATGATAAAATAAGGAGATATTGCGCAACATGTTACCTTTGGTCGAGAGCACAACTAGTGAGCTTGGCGAGTTGACTCTGGAGAAGGGTTTCCTGGGGACTTGCTCCTCCTGAATCTTGCTACTTTGCCAAAGCTTGGATTGTGTGCGGTACTGCTCTTCAGGCGGACAAGTTTATGGCGACCCGGATCAGGATAGACTTCAGAGGAACTCTGGGATTTTCTTAAAGCAATGATGGCGGGGGAAGAACAAGCCGGGGGGAATAAACAACGGGGGAAACAGCGGAGGCTGCAGGATCTTTATTCAACATGCAGTAGCTCTTTTCTTGATCTTTGAAGTTGAGGGTTGGGTCGGATCCATCTTGTTGAGTCAAATGCACGCTATTGTGATACTCAAAAAGGAAATTTTTAGAGTATAGCAGCCATCCATATCCAAATGGACAAAGGATTGATGGTCAGACCAAATAAACGTAGCAGTGTAGTAGATTACTGTGGAGTGTCACAGTAGCACGTCACAGGTTGTGACTCTAGCTATTGACCATCTCTACAGAACAGCGCCCGGTCATGCATTGCAGCAGTTCAGTAGCCAACCTCAAGAATGGAAGCCTTGCATTTATTTTCTCAATCAAACAATCAAAGGGCTCATGAGGGGGGGATTGGATGAGATGGAAGATGGGGTGAGGGATGACTTACTCAACGGGATTGGTTGAGGAAGGAGGCAGTGAGTAGAGATCTGAGTGAGTGAGATGATGAGTTGGGAGGTAGGGGGGTAGGATGAGATAAAAGACTAGGTTCCAATCATTGGCCATCAAGTTGGATTGGAGGAGGATGGATAACCTGAGATGGTAGGATGATAGTGTATGAGAGGGGATGAGGAGATGGGTGCCATTGGGGGAGAAGGAGAGATGAAGAACTTGATGGATGTTGCTGTTTTTAGTCTTTTTTTGATGCTGTTGCTGTTTTTGAGCTTGTTGCTGCTGCTGTTTTGATCCCGGTCCTGGTCCTGGTCCTGGTGAGCCGGATCTCAAGTTACTGATAGTGGTGTGAGTTGGTGGTGATGGTGGGATTCTAGGATTGGGTAGGTTGAATGACCAGGATGGGGTCAATCGATTGATGATGGGTGGGATTGAGAAGTTGATGGTGATTGATGATGTGATGGCTGAGTGGTTTGTGGTGGCTAAGATATTTTTGGATGAGTAGGCTATTAGATTTGGTCCCTGATGATCTGAGCTGGCACTAGCTTGGTTGGTAGACTCCAGTCAGATTCAGTTGAGTCAGTCAATGAGGTGTGATTTATGTATACAATCAGACCTGAGACTGACCCTTGTGGTGAGTCTTGATGGGTCCTTGTTCCTCCTCAATTGATGTAGTCATCCATCAACAATAATTAATCCCATCCTGAAGGAGTGTGAGGGTGGATGAAGTAGATGGGGGCATTCAATTTTGAGAGAGCGCACTTGAACAAGATTGGTAAGATGATGAGAGAGTCAAGGGTTAGTCAAAAGATCAAAGGTGAGGCGGAGGGAACAGGGAGATATTGATTGAAGATGGTTGGGTTGTTTGTCAAATCATCTCCTCCCATCTTGTTCCCTCCCAATCATATACTTAGATTGGGGTGAGGATCAAGAAGGGATTCAAATCTTTGTATAACATTTGAGGGCTATGGAAGAAGAATTGGCATTCCAGGAAAAGGGGATGAGGTGTGTGTGAAGCAATGGGGATGGGATTGGGATGGATTGGCTGATGTGGAGGTGTGGATGGGTGTTTTGCATGCCATCACGGTGGATGGATGATGATGCATAAATTGTGGGTTTAATGCGGGTTTTGATTTTTGAAATCTGCCATTGTCATGAAACCCGCCATTTCAAAATACACTAGTTAGGGGGTATGTGTATTTCAGAAACCTGCCATTAAAAATGGCAGGTTTGGTCAAAAAAATGGTGGGTTTCTCATGGCAGGTTTGCTAACTTTTATACCCCCTAATGGGCCATGTGGTACCCTACACAACTCAAATGAGCTGTGTGGCATGCTACACAACTCGAATTGGCTTTGTGGCATGCTACACAACTCAAATGGGCTGTGTGCCACGCTAAACAACAAAATCAAGTAGTGTAGCCTCCACTAAATAATAAATAATGAATAATGAATAATGAATAATAAATAATATATAATAAATTATACATTAGAAATTATAAAATATAAATAATATATAATATATAATGAATAATATATAATATATAATAAATAATATATAATATATAATAAATAATATATAATATATAATAAATAATAAATAATAAATAATAAATAATAAATAATAAATAATAAATAATAAATAATAAATAATAAATAATAAATAATAAATAATAAATAATAAATAATAAATAATAAATATAAATTATAAATAATAAATAATAAATAATAAATAATAAATAATAAATAATAAATAATAAATAATAAATAATAAATAATAAATAATAAATAATAAATAATAAATAATAAATAATAAATAATAAATAATAAATAATAAATAATAAATAATAAATAATAAATAATAAATAATAAATAATAAATAATAAATAATAAATAATAAATAATAAATAATAAATAATAAATAATAAATAATAAATAATAAATAATAGATAATAGATAATAAATAATAAATAATAAATAATAAATAATAAATAATAAATAATAAATAATAAATAATAAATAATAAATAATAAATAATAAATAATAAATAGTAAATAATAAATAATAAATAATAAATAATAAATAATAAATAATAAATAATAAATAATAAATAATAAATAATAAACAATAAATAATAAATAATAAATAATAAATAATAAATAATAAATAATAAATAATAAATAATAAATAATAAATAATAAATAATAAATAATAAATAATAAATAATAAATAATAAATAATAAATAATAAATAATAAATAATAAATAATAAATAATAAATAATAAATAATAAATAATAAATAATAAATAATAAATAATAAATAATAAATAATAAATAATAAATAATAAATAATAAATAATAAATAATAAATAATAAATAATAAATAATAAATAATAAATAATAAATAATAAATAATAAATAATAAATAATAAATAATAAATAATAAATAATAAATAATAAATAATAAATAATAAATAATAAATAATAAATAATAAATAATAAATAATAAATAATAAATAATAAATAATAAATAATAAATAATAAATAATAAATAATAAATAATAAATAATAAATAATAAATAATAAATAATAAATAATAAATAATAAATAATAAATAATAAATAATAAATAATAAATAATAAATAATAAATAATAAATAATAAATAATAAATAATAAATAATAAATAATAAATAATAAATAATAAATAATAAATAATAAATAATAAATAATAAATAATAAATAATAAATAATAAATAATAAATAATAAATAATAAATAATAAATAATAAATAATAAATAATAAATAATAAATAATAAATAATAAATAATAAATAATAAATAATAAATAATAAATAATAAATAATAAATAATAAATAATAAATAATAAATAATAAATAATAAATAATAAATAATAAATAATAAATAATAAATAATAAATAATAAAAAATAAAAAATAAAAAATAAAAAATAAAAAATAAATAAAAAATAAAAAATAAAAAATAAATAATAAATAATAAATAATAAATAATAAATAATAAATAATAAATAATAAATAATAAATAATAAATAATAAATAATAAATAATAAATAATAAATAATAAATAATAAATAATAAATAATAAATAATAAATAATAAATAATAAATAATAAATAATAAATAATAAATAATAAATAATAAATAATAAATAATAAATAATAAATAATAAATAATAAATAATAAATAATAAATAATAAATAATAAATAATAAATAATAAATAATAAATAATAAATAATAAATAATAAATAATAAATAATAAATAATAAATAATAAATAATAAATAATAAATAATAAATAATAAATAATAAATAATAAATAATAAATAATAAATAATAAATAATAAATAATAAATAATAAATAATAAATAATAAATAATAAATAATAAATAATAAATAATAAATAATAAATAATAAATAATAAATAATAAATAATAAATAATAAATAATAAATAATAAATAATAAATAATAAATAATAAATAATAAATAATAAATAATAAATAATAAATAATAAATAATAAATAATAAATAATAAATAATAAATAATAAATAATAAATAATAAATAATAAATAATAAATAATAAATAATAAATAATAAATAATAAATAATAAATAATAAATAATAAATAATAAATAATAAATAATAAATAATAAATAATAAATAATAAATAATAAATAATAAATAATAAATAATAAATAATAAATAATAAATAATAAATAATAAATAATAAATAATAAATAATAAATAATAAATAATAAATAATAAATAATAAATAATAAATAATAAATAATAAATAATAAATAATAAATAATAAATAATAAATAATAAATAATAAATAATAAATAATAAATAATAAATCATATAGTTGTTTACAGGGGTAAAAAAATCAAAAATGCCGATTATGGGGAGTGTATGCCCCCCCAGGGTTTGTGCATGTTTAGAACAGCCGTTTGGAGTAGTGTATGGGCCTCACGCGTTGAGGTTCCTTACACAACTCCCACAGGCTGTGTGGGGCCCTACACAACTCCCACAGGTCGTGTGGGGCCCTACACAACTCCCACAGGTTGTATGGGGCCCTACACAACTCCCACAGGTTGTATGGGGCCCTACACAACTCCTACATGACTGGAGCCGTGAATTGAACATAACCCAAAAATAAAAATAAAACATATGAAAATTTCATCTTATTTATCAGTAAAACCATTTTTCATTGGAGTATAAGTATCACATGACTCCAATGAAATAAAAGATATTGGTCTGGAATAGGTTTCTGCTATGATTTGACCCATATCTAATTTAGCCAGCCATTTTGAGGAGGGAATCTTTTCATTGATGTCTTCAACATCAAGCCTTTGTTTAATCTTTTCAACCTCCTTTGAAACACCAAGCATTTTAATGTAGCATGCTTTATTTTTCTCTAATGTTTTAATAATTTCCTTCCTAACTTCAAACCAAGCATGTTCTTCATAAACAAGAGATTTAGAAATGACTCTAAATCCACAATTCCCATCTCCAATTGGATCCCAAACCTCACCCAAGAAATTATGGAATTTCTTGGGTATTTCATTGAGGTATTTAACGTTTGGTTCCTATCATGAAAAACAACTTATTATTCATTTCTTTAATCAGATCAATTAAATGAATACTCACCAAAGATGAACTTCTGTTTGATCTTTGCTGAACTTTCTCTTCCTCTGAAGAGGATTCTGATTCCAAATTAAGTTATCTTAATTCACTTTCAGTCTCTTCCTCTGAACTATGAAATTCAGATTCAGATTCTCCAACTTTGACTAACAATTCATCATTATTTAGTGACTAAGTTCATTAAACCAAAACAATGAACATTTCCCAAAAGAAATGACTTACAATCTTTTGTCTTTTCTTGTTTGAAGCACTTCTAGTCCTTTTTCCCCCTTGATTTTTTTTTAAACATGCTCAAACCAAGATGTTTCTTGCCATGTATCTTTCAATTTTGGCCTGCCCCTCCTTGATTGTTAGACTTTAGGTTCAAGTCTTGGCTTCAATCAATATTTTTTCATCTTCTGAATGACATACTTCAATAGGCCGCTTTGCCCATGATCTGGAGATTCCAAGATGATTGCATTCACCTTTTCACATAAATGAGGAATGATTAGCTTTTCATTGACATTGCACTTGAAAAATTCAAAAGGATCAACCATTAGTAAATTAGGATTCATTAATCAAAAATCATCTATAAAAAAGCATTATTCACATAGTGCTTTGAACAATCCAACTTGAACAATCCAACTTAATCCAAATTACAGAACTAGAACTGCAAGGGTCATAGTCCAACCTCCACTGAGGATGAACATCTTTGGGTACCATGGATTATCTGAATGCTAGACGTTCACCTATTTGGTGGGAAAAGGGCAAACCCATAGTCTTGGAATATGAATTGGTGCACACTTTGCCATTATGATCACATTTGAATTTCTCCAATTGTTCCCTAATAAGCTGAATTGCCTCTAAGGACATATTTTAACCCAATGGTAACAGTTCAGGTGGAAGAACTGTCCCTAACTTAATTTGAAATTTATAAAGTGATGCATGAGCCAATTTAATTTTATTCAAGACTATTCCGTCAAGGCTTTTACAAATATCCAACATGTTTCCAAAAGATTTTGCAAGGAATTTTTTGAGAGTTGCATAGGCCCCTTCTACCCAAGATGTTCTTTTGTTTCCAAAATCTGGTTTTATACAAGTCTAGGCTGTTAAAAACATTTCTTTGATAGGTTAAATGTGGTTTTCCATATACTCAAGTACATCCTCATAGTCTTTCAAGAAACACTATAGAAGTAAAAAGATCAGAAACTAAAAGTAGGAAGAATAAGATGCAGTGATTTGGACCTACTCTGAGTCACGCATCATTGACCTCCGCCTCCTCCTTGGTCTTTGAGGCCCCATACTTTGCCCAGGGAGTCATGAAGCTTTTCCATCCTTCAACTTCATTAACAAAGCGTGCTTTACAGTTTGCTTGTATGTTTTTAGACAAGTGCCAAGTGCAACATTGTCTTGATGACTCAAGGAAACTAGATTCAATAGCATAAATCAGAGCTTTTTCATGGTCCTTCACAAAGACCTTTGGAAGTCTCTCAGGATCATAAGCCAACTCCTTTAATGCATTTACAGACCAACTGTAGAATTCAAATTTTTCTTTTGTTATAAAAACAAGAGTTTTTGTGAAATTTTTCCAATTGGCTGTCATTCCTACAACATGAAATGGTGGGGTTTTGTACTTATTTGTCCTCTAATTGCAATCTAAAATAGCAATATGATGGAATTGTCTTGAAAGCTTTACTGCCTCAGGATGTGCTAAGTACAGGGCCTCCAAGTGAACCTCTCCACTGAAATTTGACCGGTGAATCCAACTTGTTTCTTCAAGTTCTTCATAGATTACCTCCATAACACTTTTACCCTTTAGTTCTGCAAGCGTTACCTTCAACTTAGTGTTATAGATTGTTTTGTCATCAAAATAATCCAGCCCATCAATCTTGCTCAATTTTCTCTTAATTTGTAACTTATTGAGCCCATCATTCATGCCTTCTATTAGATTGTGTAAGGCTACCCCAGAGATTCTCCTCAGTTGAGGATGCACAGAGGGATTTTCAGATGGTTGACGGTTATGTTGTGTTCCTTTATAGGAGATTTGCCACAAGGGGTCTGCCTTTGTGCAACTTGCATCAATTAAAAACTTGCACCCAACCTTCCTTGTGTGAGTTTTTCTAGAACCTTTGATAAGAACTTTTCCTGAATAGGAACCATGTCTATCACAGGTCAATCCACATATTGGTCACGTTTTGAGTTGAAAACTGTTAAAGTGTAACCATGCTTCATTTCCCCTGTTTGAAAATAGTTTTGTGCTTCTTCCCTAGTAGGAAAAGCTCTCACAGGAGGTTTTTTCAAGTGTATTTGTCATAGTTACATAGTTATATTGATGGCGTGCACTCCATCAGTTTCAATCAAACTAGATACAGCAAAGACCAGTAACATAAAATGTTGCTCACCACCAGAGGTCATTTCCATTTGTGAATCATTTTGTTCCTCAATTTTCAACCTTGATGAGGATGCAATTTGGGCTTCCAATTTTTCATTACCCAAATCCTTTTTTTTTATTTTTCCAAAGCTTTGTTGATGGCACTATCAATGTAGACCTTCCATGCATACATTTCAGAAGAAGGAGGGCTTGCCACTGTTCCCATGCAAAAAAATGCAATGGTATACTTCAGTATTCAATCCAAATTTCAATTTAACCAACAAAGTGTGCTCACTTTTGAGTTGAGAAAGAATTGTTTGCAGATTTTTATGTGATTTCAATTTTTACTTTACTTTCTCTTTGGTTTCAATTTAAAGTCTCTTTGGGATTGCTAGTTGTGGAACAACAGTCCCACAAAGTATGTGTTGATCCCAAATTTGGGTTGACGGAACTCAAGTGTGGTCCAGGGGGTGCCCAAAATTCTGGCACAACTTCTGGGGGGTTGTGCACCCCCAAACACAGCGGTTTTGAGCCGTGTATGGGGGTACACCGCCCAAATTTGCCATGTTTGGGGGTTACACTGCTCCTTCACGACCCCCTGGGTGTTGCGCGTGTTTGAAACGGCCCTTTGTAGTTGTCTATGGGCCCCCACGGCTCATTTGAGCCATGTAGGGCCCTCAACAACTACCAAATGGTTGGAGCCGTGAATTTAACATTACTCAAATAAAAAATAAAAATTAAAAAATAAAAATTAAAAAATAAAAATTAAAAATTAAAAATTAAAAATTAAAAATTAAAAAATAAAAAATAAAAAATAAAAAATAAAAAATAAAAAATTAAAAATAAAAATTAAAAATTAAAAAATAAAAAATAAAAAATAGAAAATAGAAAATAAAAAATAAAAAATAAAAAATAAAAAATAAAAAATAAAAAATAAAAAATAAAAAATAAAAAATAAAAAATAAAAAATAAAAAATAAAAAATAAAAAATAAAAAATAAAAAATAAAAAATAAAAAATAAAAAATAAAAAATAAAAAATAAAAAATAAAAAATAAAAAATAAAAAACAAAAAATAAAAAATAAAAAATGTAAAATAAAAAATAAAAAATAAAAAATAAAGAATAAAAAATAAAAAATAAAAAATAAAAAATAAAAAATAAAAAATAAAAAATAAAAAATAAAAAATAAAAAATAAAAAATAAAAAATAAAAAATAAAAAATAAAAAATAAAAAATAAAAAATAAAAAATAAAAAATAAAAAATAAAAAATAAAAAATAAAAAATAAAAAATAAAAAATAAAAAATAAAAAGAGAGATGAGATTGATTGCAATGAAGACAGGTAGACTAATGAAAAGGATGAATGAAGCAAGAGAAAAGAGGAATCCATGAGTAAGCCTCTTGAGAAAGACTGGCAACTGAATCCCATAAAAGTAACACCAGAGGGATAGGTGAGATGAGTATGGTAGGCTGGATTTCTTTCTTGTGCTGAGATGACAAATATTTAAATTGAATAACCAATAAGAATTAGTATACTATTTCCTTGAGGGGAATTAGTCCAGTCAGGAAGGAAAGGCCAGTATATTTGAGAGCTGGGAAGAGGCCTTCAGGAGGGATGAATGGTGCTGGGATGAGATGGCCTATGGCATTAAATTTTGACCAATAAAAATGGGGGTAGTGGCTTGAAAGATTGGGTAATAGTCCTTTCTGGGAAAGTAAGGCATGTACTGAACTGGAAGTGTGAGTTTTCCAGCCAGGAGTATGCACTATGTACTTACATTATGGGACCTGTATGTAATTCTCATACCAATTAGGTTGAAGGAGAGATTGAAGATGCAGAAAGACATAGAGGGAGAGAGGGAGATCCAGGGGAATTTCCCAGGACCTGCAAGGGATGCAGGGAGAGAATTCAGGTGGTGCAGCTGGTAGTTCCAGGGGTAGAAGGTTGATTGTACTGCGGATTGCAGATGGCTGAGGGTTGAGAATGGCTGAGGAGACTGATCCAATTTGAGGTTGTGAAAGTACCCCCCCAGAAGAGGAAGGGGTAGCTCCTGATACTCATTAGAAGATTTTAGACATTCATTGAGTCCTTCACCATGAATGATTTTTCTTTTTCCCCACCATATCCATCACAATCACCACATGAAAGCTGTGCATCCCTTTAATCCTACAACAGATCACCCAATATTAAATTCACCATGGAGAAGAACAGCAGCTACCATCCTGTCAACCAGTAATCTCCTCCCTGTTCCAGATTTCTTGAGAATTAGAGGATAGGCACTACCAGCATCACCCCCAAGTCTGGGAAAGGTGAATACTGTAGGAGGTACAAGAGGCCCAGTTCTGCAACTGCTGAAGTTTGAAGGAAGGTACTTGGAAAATTGGTATGGGTGAAGAAAAATATTGGAAGGATCTTTGAAGTGAAGGAAGCACCTTCAGACTTGAGTGTATCCCTGGGAGTATCCAGCAGGGTAGGTCCATCAGATGGTGAGTTTTTTCCTCTTTTCTTCTGGTTACTGAAGGCTTTCTTCTGATAGAGTTGTTTTTGGTCTGTTCCTAGTGGAGGATTTGAATGATAATATTAGGCCCATGGAAAACAGGAGGTTGGAATTCAGAAAGAAGGTCCCATTGGCCCTGGATGGGATGTCAAAGAAGGAACCATCAAACTCAAAGTAAATTCATATCTGCTGTTGAAGGCCTTATTTTTCCTCCATAAGTTTGATTGCGGAATCTGAGGGCCTAGGGGGCCCTTCAAACCATTTAAATCAAATTAGTCAAAGTTTCAAATTCACATGTCAAACCAATCAAATTATGACATAAGGCAGTCAAACCAGTCAAACCTTGTTAAAGGATGGTCAAAGCAGTTTTATTCCAATCAAATCACATTAAAAGTAGCATCAAAGGGGTCAAACATTTTTTGAAGCATTGAAGAGAAATCAAAGTTCAAAGTTCAAAGGGGTTTCAAATCATTGAAGGCCTTCTTGTTGAAGCGGCCCCCATCCCCACCAAAGTCAAAGCTAAATTTGAAGAGGAGGATGAAGATGCTCCTGGTCAGCATGATGAAGAGTAAGAGAAAGAGATAGAAGAATACAAAGAATAATACAAAAAGAAGAGGAAGAAGAAGAAGAAATGATGGAGAAGGGGAAAGGGAAGGATATAGAAGTAGAAAAGGTTGAGGAAAGATCCCCTGTCCCAAGATCTGTTGGAGAGTTGGTTAGAATTATGTTGGCCAAGGATGGGGTAAGGAGGGATTACAGAATTATGAAAAAGAATAGGGAAGAATTTGGGTTTTATTCTTGCTATGGAGTAAGGGTGATTGGACCAGTGGATGCCATTGAAGATGATCCAGTTGGTGAATTGAAGACTATTGAAGAGAATCTTGGGAATTTCTCTAAAGATTCTAGAAATAATATGATATTTGGATGGGGTCTGGATAATGGTGAAGAGGTGTAGAAGAAGGGAAGAAAAGAGGAGGTGAAGAAGCAAGTGATAAAAGAGATTGAAGATTTTCTTTGTTTTTCTGCTGTGAATTATGAAATGGGAGCTAGTGCTGAAAGTAAAAAGGAGTATGAAAGTAGAAAGATAATGCTAGCTAGTTTATGGGTTAATAATATTGTTAACTTGGTGGTCAAGATTCAGAAGGATTTTTAGATAGATATTTTATGATTTGATATTTTTATTTTTGATTGGAGTAGATATAGGAGAGAATTAGAATATAAATGGATTGTTTTTGGTTGATTATGAAGTGTATGAAATGAGGCTGGAAATGATGGGAGTGAGATTGAGGAGGAGATTGGATAGATTATAAGTTTTGGGTTTTGAAGGATAGAGGGAGTGGAATTTGTGTAGTAGGGCTGAACAGTTGGTGAGATTGGAGACTGTTTCCCATAAGGTTCTTTCAGAGTCTTCTCAAAAGCCTTTCCATTTTACTAAGTAGAGGAGTTTGCCACACCTAATCTTGGAGTCCCAAATTTGAGACACTTCCAAGTCTTCTTCTTTGCCATTGATTTCCACTGGTTCTGGAGATGGTTGGTGGCTAGGAGAATTTGGGTATGAAGAGTAAATTTTGATAAGTGAAAAATGGAAGACAGGGTGGATTGATGACCATTGATTGGGAATTTAGAGTTTGAAAGAATGATATTCTATTTTTTCAAAAATTCAAAAGGACCCAAAAAACACTCAAATAGCTTTTTGGAAGTTCTGTAAGTATTGATATTATTTGCAGATAACCAAACTTTATTCCCAGGAGAAATACCTTTTGGAATGTCTTTTATTTTAAGGTCAGCACAGTTCTTATAATTATCTGTATACTCTTGTAATTCTTTCTTTGGTTGAATCTGGTTCTTCCAAATCTGATCTACTTAATGACTATAAGGGTGGTTTTCCAATACATGCAAGAATTAAAAACTAGGATGCCTTCCATATAGTTTGAAGAAGGGTGATTGGTGAGTAGAAGAGTGGAAACTGTTGTTTTAATAGAACTCTGCAAAAGAAAGCCAAGTATCCCAGTTTTCCTGGTGGTAAATGATGTACATTTGAAGGTATTGTTTCATTAATTGGTTGACTATTTCAGTTTTACCATCTTTTTGAGGGTGGTAAGCTTTGGAGAGATTCCATTGGATCTGTAGTTTTTTACAAAGTGTTTTCCAGACAGAAGAGATGAACAAGACGCCTTGGTTACTTATGATGTCAGCGGGCAGCCCATGATTGGAGATGAAATCAATGATAAAGAGGGTAGCTAATTTCAACTGTATTCAGTGTACCAGTTGTTTTGATGAGGAGGGCCATCTTACATAAATGGTCCACAAAAAAAAGGATAGAATCAAATTCATTAGAGAGAGGGAGTTGAGATATGAGGTTCATAGAGAAAGAAGTCCAGGGGTCATCAGGAATTGGAAGCAGTTTGATTAGTCCTAGTTCCTTTTCATTCCTTGTCTTATTCCTGTTACAAAGGTAGCAGGCCAAAACATATTTCCTGACCTTTGTTGAATTTCAATTCCAGGAAACAGATCTTTTGATAAGGTTGAGAGTCTTTTGTTGCAAGGGGTGGCCTGCAAGAGGGAAGTCATGGTTTTGATGAAGTATCTTAAATTTGAGGTGGTGAGCTTGGTCAGATATGACCACTTAACCCAGAAACAGGAGTAAGCCACTAAAGAGTCTAAGGAATAGTCAGATACTTCCTTATTATTGTTCAATATTTCAATGATAACTTGAAGTAAATTATCAGCTTTTTACCAGAAGTAGATTCACTCATTTTATAATCAATTATTTTATCAGAAAGAAAAAATAGCTTAGAAGCTTCAACTTCATTTTGCTTCAAAAGATGTTGAAAATTTCCATGATTCTTTTAAGAATATGGTGCTACCCCCACTGGATATCTGGGATGGTTGAAAATTTTTCCAGGCCTGGAAGTAATCACAAAATTAAATTCAGAGAGAAATTCTTTCCAACAAGCTTTTCTCCTGGTGAGGACTTTTTAAGACATAAAATACTTCAAAGAAGAATAATCACTAAAAACTTCAAATGTTTCAGTAAAACTAAAGAGGTAAGCATGCCATTTCTATAGAGAAAAGAAAATTGCAAGGATTTCTTTTTAATGGATTTTGTATTTGAGTTCAGAACTGGCAATTTTTCTGCTTTCAAAAGCAATAGGATTTTTAGTTTTATCAGCAGTTACCTGGTGCAGGACAGTACCTAAGGCATAGTACCGGCATCAGTTTCAACACATGTGGTTATAAGGTGATCAAAATGGAAAAGGACTGGAGCTTGGGTGAAGTATTGCTTGATTTTTTTGAGTTTTTTCAAAGCTTCATGATTGAGGAGAAAAGGGGAGCTTTTTAAAGCAATGGAAGTGAGATGGGAGAACCCTTTGGAGTATGTCTTTATAAAACTGCAAAGATTTTAGCAAAACCAAGGAAATACTGCAAGGCCCTTCTGTTTTCAGGAACTTTCCAGGAAAGGATGGTCTTTATTTTTTTGTTTTCAAAAAAGATACTGTCCCCTGAGCTCACATAGCAAAGGTAGTCCACAGAAGGTGCATGGAAGTTTCATTTGGAGGCATTAGCAGGGAGCATGTGCTTTCTGAGTCTGGTTAGTACTTGACACACATGAGAAATTTGTTCCCTTAAGTTCTTTGAGAAAATAAGGATATAATTGAGGTAAACCACAAAATAGATTGTGGGAAGATCAGCAAGGATATAATTGATAAGTTTTTGCAACAAAGCTGGGGAATTTCTCAAGCCAAAAGGCATAACCAAGTATTCAGAGCTTCCAAACTGAGATCTGAATGCTGTTAATTTTTCATCTACTTCCTTAATGTGAAATAGATTTTCAGCACCTCTGAGGTTGGTTTTGGAGAAGATAGAAGAACCTGAAAAGACATTCGGCAAGAAATTCATTTGAGGAAGGGGATAAAGATTATTCCTGGTAACAGCATTAATTTTTCAATAATCAACATATAATTGTAAACTCCTATCCTTGTTTTTGTCCAAAAGAACAGGTGCTCCAGTGCTTGAAGTGATAGAATGAATGAAACCTTTCTCTACATTCTCTGATATGTAGGATTAGAGGGTTGAATTTTCACTTTGAGATAGCAGATAGATTGGCCCAACTGGAGTTAGTGGTTCTTCCAGTTTCATTTGGTGATTTTAAGCATGGTGAGGAGTAATTTGATCTTCTTTGAACTAGGAGAAAACATCTAGACAAGAATGATAATCAGCAGTAACTTTCTCCAACATAGTATCTAATTCTGCAGGTTCTTCATCAATATTAAGCTTATCCCAGTAGCCTGGAATGTCTTTATGGGGAGCAAACACAATGTTAGAAGAAGTAACCAATTGCATTATATTCAAGGATGAATCCCTAGATTCTTCCTCCAGAGAAATAGTCAAGAGATCAGTGAATATCCAAAAATGGTGGCTATTTTTCCACTCAAAGGGAATTGGATGCTGTGTTGAGTATGCAAAGTTACTGAAGTGAGGGGGAATGCATTGAGCTTCAGTGCAAAAGCCAGAGTAGAGTGAAAACCAGTTGAAGGTAGGTTGGCCATGTTGAGTTCAACAGAGTTGGAGGGAAGGTTTTCAGTTGGCTGGCTTCTTGGGGTGATCAGCCCCATCTTCCAGTTCACTTTGTGATTCCAGTTGTGAAGAAATTTGATTCCCAGGATAATTTCTTCTGAGAATGGTGCATTGAATAGAAGTAATTAACATTCAAAGCTAGCAAAAGAAGGAAGTGAGATCACCCAGGTTACCTTGTCAGTAATTAGTTGAAAGGGTGATTTTTTAGGACTGAATTTGAAAAGAAGAATAAGTTTCCCAGAGGAATACGCTGCAAGGAAAAAATTAGAACCATAGTATTAGCCATTACAGAGTGAGTAGCACCTTAATCAATCAAAACAATATAAATAAATTCCTGACAAAAGAGAATGAAACATAAGCATTTAGAGAGTTGGTCTGAGGAATAGTTTTGTATCTTTTGTGCCCTAACATCAATAGGGTGATAATCCTGGAGTAAAACAGAAAAAAAACCTAATTTTTTTTTGTCTTGGGGCTAGAGAAAGAGTTGGAGTTGGAAGAGGCCTTGTTGACAGGCTTCTTTTTAAAATCATCTGTCTTGTGCTTCCCTCCACAATAAATACATAGTCCCACCTCCTCCCTTATTGCATTTTCTTCTGGCTTGAGCTTGCCATCAGTACCTGAGTCCAAGTTAGATTTAGTTGAGGAAGCTTGCTTCTTTGCAGATTTGTCTTGCTTCTTGGCCTTACCTTTGACCTTTTCAGACTGAGAGAAATTTTCTTTGTATTGAGAGGAGTTTTTCTGTTGGAGTGGCTTGTATGGGAAGACTTCTCCTTAACTATTTTGTGGTACCTAGTGCCATAGTCTAACAATACATCCATAAGATCTTGAAGAGTTTCCAAAGAACTATCATAGCAAGCTAGTTGGTCCAGAAGTTGAGAGGGGAGGCTTTGGAAAAAATGAAAATAGAAGGCTCTATCACCCCATCCAGAGACTTTAGTAATAAGTGATTGAAATTCTGCAATGTGGGTAGAGGAATTTCCAGAGTCCTTCATTTTAAGATTCACAAGTTCCTTCTCAGCTTTGGCTACTTCCAGAAAATTTCCAAATAGAGTGCAAAATTGTTCTTCAAATTGGTTTCAGGAGTTGAGTAGAAATGAGGGCTCATGGTTTGAGAAGTGAGCAAAGTAGGGTTGAATACAACGGCTTGCGTTCCCAGATAATTAGGAGAAATTGAAAAAAAATTTCCTTTGTTCCATGCAAAAGGTTACCTTGTTGTTTGCAAATATGAGCTCACAAGCTTTCAAAAAGGGTCCAAGCTTAGTGGGATTATTGCCCTCCAATCTATTGGGAGAATTCATCAATGGAGCTTTAAAGGTTTCAGAGTGGCAGGTACTGGTGGTTGGGGTTTAAGAGAGTTCAGCTACTGCTGAATTCATCGTTTGGAGTATGAATAAGAGGATAGGATTCACAGAAGGAGTTTGAGGAGGCAGTTGAGTTTGGAGTTCAGGAATTGAAGTTGAAGCAGATGTTTGAGAGGCTTCTTCCTGAGGACCAGTATTTGGTGAATTAAGGTTACTGAGGATCCTTGAGTCAAAGCCTGAGTCTTTGATCTCTTCCTCTTCCTTGTCCTCAGGGAGAGGGATCATGCTGGGATTTCAAAATGGGGAATACAATCCATAGCCAGCTTGAGAATATTGACCAATTATAAAATTATCAAAGTTTATTACAACAGGAGGAGCAGGAGATAAGTAAGCTCTTGGAGGATCTGGAGGAAGGATACCATTATCCATGGGGTTTGAAACTTGTGCTGGGAGATTTTAAAATGTTCTCCCACATCCACCAGCTTGAGGAGTAGATTGATCATGATACTGAATGTCTAATGAAGAACCACATCCTCTGGCTGCCCTGGTGATGATGGCAGGTTGTGCATTTCAAGGGTTCATGGTTTCCACTTATGCCATAGGGGATTGACCCAAAAAATATACCCAGAGAGGAGAATTAGGGGAAAGATAGGCCATAAGGGGAGTCTTGGGAAGGTGAAATGTCTGTCAAAGCACAATGAAGTAAGTCAAAGCAGGTTAAAGAAGGCCAAAGAGTTCAAAGGAGTTGAAAAAGGTTGAAGCAGTTCAGAGCGGGTTCAAGCAGGTCAAAGCAGTCAAAGCGGCTCAAGAAAGTCAAAGCATTAAAAGCGGTTGAAGCAGGTAAAAGAAGTTGAAGCAGATCAAAGCATTTGAAGCAGGTAAAAGAAGTCAAATTAATTTCAAACTGTCAAAGTTCCATTGAAATGTTGAATTTCCATCAAAACATCAAATTTCCCTCAAATTAGTCAAAGTTGTGTTCAAAGGCCAAATGGAGGAATTGATTGAAATGCATAGTTTGCAATGGAGATCCTTTGAAGATTTGAGAGGACAAACAATGGTCCACAAAAAACTTTAGGCAGTGTTATCCGTAGGGAAGAATAAAGTGAATGATGTAGGTCTAAGGATATATAGAGAAGGTAAGCAATCAAGGGGAAGGAATTAGTATAATGTCACAACTGCCCCTGGCGTGCAAGGGACTGAAGGCATGGGCACTACTGCTTTCAGAACTTAGTATAGAGAGATGAGATTGGTTGCAATGAAGGTAGGTAGATTGATGACAAGGTGAAAGAAGTTAATGGACAAGAGGAATCCAGGAGTAAGTCTCTTGAGGAGTATTGATGACTGAATCCTACAAGAGTAACACCAGAGGGATAGGTGAGATGAGTAAGGTAGGCTGGATGGGTTTCTTGTTATGAGATGAAACCTATTGGAAGGGACAAACCAATAAGAATTAATATACTGATTCCTTGAGGGGAATAATCCCAGGAAGGTAGGAGAGGCCAGTATATGTGGGAGCTGGAGAGGGGCCTTGAGGAGAGATGACTGGTGCTGGGCTGGGATGCCCCATGGAATTACATGTTGACCAATTGAACTGGAGGCAGTGGCTTCACAGATTGGGTAATGGGCCTGTCCATAAATTTGTGGCATTTACTGAACTGGAAGTGTGGGTTGTCCAGCTAGGAGTATGTAATATTGATTTACAGTATGGGAACTGTATGTAATTCTCATAAAACTTAGGTTGGAGGAGAGATGGAGGATGTAACAAGCCATAGAGAGAGAGGGAGAGCCTGGGAGATTGCCTAGGACCTGCAGGGTATGTAGGGAGATACTTCAGGAGGTGCAGCTCATAGATCTAGGGGTAGAAGGTTGTCTTTACTGAGAATTGGAAATGGCTGAGGATACTGAGCCAAGTTGTGGTTATGACAGCAGAGAGGTAGCAATTGAAAATGCAGTTGAGGTAGATGATTTGGTTTTGAATGGTTTTGGTCTGGTATTAGTTTTTAAGAGGACACCTAGGGTGGAAGATTCCCCAAAAGCATCCAAGCTGAATTCAGAGATGATTCTGGGGTCAAAGTTGAGTGCTATGACTTTGTAGGCGTTTGCGGCTTGGTTGGGGTCTAAGGTATCTAGGCAGTGTTTTTCTTCTGGGGTCTTGGGTTGGATTACATGTTGATGGAGATGGTTCAGTTGGAGAATGGATTAAATATTTATTTTCAAATCCAGGAAGTTACAACCAGAGAGCTTCAAGTTTGTTGAGATTTTTATGGCTAGTTTGAAGATTTTGTAGTTTGTCCTTGTCTTTTGTGTTGGTTACTGAAAAAGAACTAAAATTTTCTCATAATCTGTGGAACAGAGTTAACCTTAAGAACCACAGTTAGGGGTAAGAGGCCAGGAGGAGGGGGAGGGGGAGCAGCACTCAGAAATGGGCAACAGAACTTAAGAACCAGAACCAGGGGTCAAAGAAAACGGAATGGGGGGTGAAGAGCAGCACTTGGCACTGGGAAACAGACCTTGTGAGGTTGGAAAATCAAAAGGTGCAAAAAGGATGCTTGGAAACATGGGGAGGGGTTATTTATGGTGGAGGGTGTGGTCAATTGTATGGCAATGGTGGAGATTTGGGATAGGGGAACAATGCAAGTGGGAATAAGATAATTGGAAAATGGGAAAAGGAGCACATGGGAAGGCAGGTGTCACAGTAGAATAAAAAATTGGAAAGTCAGAGGGAAAAATCAAATAGAAAGAAAAATGGATGATTCCAAAGATATAAATTATTTACAAAGGGATGAATTTCTTATTTTAAATGATTGCTTTTTCCAATTTTTGGAGCCACTTGGCCAAGTAAACCAATTAGTTATCTTTTGCATCAATCCCCTGGATAAAAAAATCCCAGCCCCATCAAAGCCCATCTTGCCAACATAACCATTTGCCTGTCAAAACTCACTCAATCCACCAATTAGATGCAGTTTGATTGGATTATATTGATATAGGATTTCATTATGTGAGTCAAGAGATAGAAAGTATGTATAATTGTCCCTATAATTTAAATTTAAAGCCATTATGCCTTCAGATAAGCTTCAGAGAGTCAAAATGGGATAGTGATCTTTCAATGAATCAATGAGAGGCTGCAAAATGATGGACCCACTCATGCAATGATACACAAGTGTGTTCAATGATGATCTGCGGCTTCCCTTTCAATAGCCTCAAGCCACATATTTATGGCTCACTAATTTCAATTATCTTAAATTTTAACTATTGTCTGGTACATAATTTATGATCAAGGGAAAGTTAAGACTATTGGCAATTGTCTTTAGATTCCAATTTTGATCAGGGTCATCATCCTTGGTAAATTTTGAAACCATCACTGTCTCAATTTTGATTTGATTTGTTTTATTGAGCCAATAATAACAGCATGGAAGCTACTTGAGCAATCTAACCTTAGAGGTTTCAAATCCAAAAATACAATTTTTGAAACAGTTGAAGATGAAGAAGGTGACACTGATGCTTAAGTTGAGTTGAGTTTGAGCTTGAGTAGGAAGTTTGAATACTGCTAAGAGGAACTTAGAAAATAGAATGGAGAGAGAGACAGAGAGAGAGAGAGAGATAAGGAAGAGAGGTACTTTTATATACTGGAATTTGAAAAAATCCACTTATTTACAGGTAACAGGTTGAATGTGAAATAAGTGGGATTTTTGAGATTTTTAATGGTTTTTTTGAAACTAGGGTATTTTGCTGAAACAAGCCATTCTTTAAAAGGCGGGTTTTCTAACTCTGATACACCCTAATAAATTTGAATTGAAATTGATGAGAAAATATATTAATGTAAAAAATTAACAAAATATTTCAAAAAATTGAGTGAAAAAACTCATGTTATAATTCATAATTTTTTTTGTTTTTTTGATAAACAATCCCTGCACAAAATTGGTTTCAAATAAAAAAAAAAAGCAAAAAATTTCTCAAAGAAAATACTATTTTAAAACACAAGAAAGATTTTCCCAAATGGAAATTGATAGCATTGGGATGAATTTTCCTTGTTGAAAAAGAAATTGAAAAACAAAAATGTGTTATCAAATTTTATTTTTGTTTTTATTTGAAAAAACTAATCAAGGATAAAATCAAATCTAATTAGAAGAAAAATTTCAAATTTCACCAAGGCAAATAATATTTTTTTTAAAAAAAAGACCTTGCTAAAAGAAGAAGAATATGCCCCATTGGAATGAAATTTATCTTCAAAAAAGGGTGGGAAAAAAATAGGGCAAAAAAATTTTCATTCACCTACCCTGAAAACCCATGCAGTTGTATTTTGTCTGGATCTCTTGCAAATATTCAGATTTGTGATTTGTATTGACTTTTTTGGCTTTTAGAAACTAGATGAGTGACAGTTTAGTTGTCAAAAGGCGGTTCTGAAACCCCAATTGAAAATTTTTTAGATTTTTTGATGGGGTTAAACCCTCTCAAAAAATGTATCCAAAAATTAGAAAAACAAGTGAAAAAATATTATGCATTGATTTTTCAAGTGTTTTTGGGATTTGTTGAATGTAACTTTGGTGGGATTCTGGCAGTTTGGATTTAATTGAAGATTGGGTGTGTGGTGTTCAAATTTCATTGAGAACTTTGTTTAAAATTTGAGGAGCAGTGGAATTCATGTCAAATTTGGTTTGGTTGGTTTGAATACACCAGTTTTTTGAAGGTAAGAAAGGTGGAGTGGGACAGCCACTGGACCAAATTTGGGTTCTTCCTTCTCAAATTTCTGGCTCTTCCTGAATAAAGAGGAGTGCATTCCACTGCACTATAAAAAAATTGAATTTCTGATTATTCTTCACAAAAATGGTTTGTAATGGAGGTGAGTAGTCTGTGAGGAGGAAAATCAGAATAGTAAGAGGAGTTTCCACTCATAAGAAAAAAAATTTTTTCAGAAGAGTTTCCAAATTTACTCTTCCTGAAAGTTCAAACAGATTGAATCCATCACAATAATTATTAAAATTAAATTTTACATCATTCCCAAGAGGCCATTCTATTATTGTTTTCTGTTTCATGCTTTGTGCTGTTATATTTAATTATTTGACTCATCCATAAAACCATTCCAACCGGAAAAAAAAATTTCCCAGATCTCTGAGTAACTTTAAGTCATTTTCATTTTGAAGTTTATTGTTTCTATATCTCTTACAAAGTATTCTGAATCCAAAAGGATCAGATATTTCACCTAAATTTCTCAATTGAGAAGGAATCAATTTTTTGAGAAATTAATGAATCTTTTAGAATACCTGGATTTTCAATATCAAGTATGAATAACCATTATCAATTTGATATTTCTTTTTAAAAATCACTCAATTTCAAACAAACATGAGATACAAATCATACACACAAATTTCCTGGTGCAAAATTGCCTCTAGATAATTTCAAATATTTGATTGAGGTTTCTTTCAAAGGCTGGAAATATGCTCAATTATTCTGAGATGGAAAAACATTCAAGGCAAATTTTACAATTAAATTGTAAAATATGCTCCTTCCTGTTTTGTTTTTTTAGAATTTAATCAAATTTTTAGGGGACAGGGAGACCTCCAAATCTTCCCAAAGATACTTGGAATTCCATCCAAAATGTTTACTCTCTTTTTATAATTTTATATTTCAAATAAGCTTTGACAGAAAATTCTTAGAATTGGCCTCAAAAATTAATGCATAACAGGTTTTTTTATTGTTTAATTTTGGACCAAATTTTGAGGGGGTTATGCCACTTCAAAAAATCTTAAAAAATATATATGGGAATTCAATAATACTCTCTCCTTGACTGAAACTTTAGAGATATTAGGGTGTATCAGAGTTAGCCCACCTCTAATTTCTTTGATTGCAGGTTTCAGCACAATACCCCGATTTCTAAAAAACCATTAAAAATAAAAAAAACCACTTATTTCACATCAGATGTGTCAGAATTATCTGAGACTCAATTGGTTTTTTCAGATGAATTATTTTTACAACCCCAACCAAAAATCAGTCCACATCATATAACCCTGGTTTCCCACCTCCTTCTACCTCCAACCTCATTAGAAAAATGTGATTCATGAATCTCATCACTTTTTAGGGCATGTAAGAGTTAACCAAACCTTCCATTTTTTAATGTGTTTGAACCCAAATCCACCATTTCAAAACCTCCATTGAAAAAAAAAAACAATTATTTCACATCAGAAATGTCAGAGTTACCTAAAAAAAGGGGGGTTTTTTAAGATAAAGTATTTAAAGGCTTTCACCAACTCAACCACAGATCAGTCCATGTCATAAAACCCCAATTTCCAATCTCACCTCCTTCTACCTCTGAACTTATTGGAAAAATTCAACCTCCAACCTCATCAGAAAAATCTTATTGTTCACTTTCATCACTTATTGCTCTCATCACTTCATCACTTTAATCACTTATTTCTCTCATCACTTCATCACTCTCATCACTTTAACCCTCTCATCACTTCATCACTCTCATCACTTTAACCCTCTCATCACTTATCACTCTCATTACTTATTGCCCTCATCACTTATTTCTCTCATTTAGCAATCTAATCACTTCCTATCTCTCATTACTTTATTGCTTTCATTTCTTCATTGCTCAGCCTTTCATCCCTCTTAAAATTTTCAAATGGACTCTCAGCAAACCTCCCCCTGCAGGTGCACACAAAAATTAAATGCAGAAAAGCAAAAATACCCAGGAACTCTAAAACAAAAAATCCTCCCCCATCATATTCCAAATTCTCAAGTCATCTCAAGAGAGCTGATCAAATCATCCTAGTAAACTGCATCAAAATCCTCTCCAACTATGATGATTGCTTTGGATCCAACAATGAACCACAAGTTTTCAAAGATCCATCCTCTAAATTTAATGGTTATCTCCTGCTTTCCAATTAAATAAAGAATAAAACCACAGTAAGGCTGGATCATTCATCCAAAAATATGAGGGAGAAATTCAAGAACTATGAATCCAAGTACAAAAAGGCCCACTCAATGTCAATCTCCACCAGCTTTGTTACCACTGACTCTGATAAAGCCAAGGGAATAAACTCAGTGTTTGCTAATTTAGACTCAATTTGTCCTTTTTATATTGAAATGGATTAAATATTTGGAAAGAAGGCAAAAATAACTCCCTTAACTGACGTTGATGCCCAACAATCTGATTCCATTGATTCTGAGGACTTGGCTGTGGATAATCAGCCTAGCATTTATGATTGCAATGAAAAATTTGAGTGTCCCCAATCTAATATGGAGGAGGATATTCCAACACAGCCATCTCTGATTATTTACACATCAGCATTGGTCAACCCTTCAAACCCTTGCTTGGGTCCCTCACTTACATCTTTTGCTTGTTCCCTTCCTGGAGTGGAAGACCTGGAAAATGTGGCCAATGGAGAGCCATGTATTGCAGTATTTCCATTGAAATCAACATCTGTTCAAGTAGGGAAGAAAGTTATTTTCTTTTCTTTTCAATCTTGACTGATTTATATTTTGAAAAAACAGGCTCATCCTTTTCTGAATGGCAAAACACTTAAGCCAATTGGGCCTCTCAAATCACCTTCAAACAAAAGTGAAAATTTTCCCACACAAAACTCCTCTGCATAAGTAAATACAAAGTCCGCCAATTCCATGAACATCAACCCCAATAGCCTTCAAAAGAGAATAAAAACATCTGATTTTTCCAGCTTTCAAGACACATGGAGAAGCAATATTCAAGTAAGTGCATCAATGGAATCTAATTGATTTTGAATTCACGCTCATTTATATTCCCCTAAAAAACAGTGATATTACAAATTAAATCCAAAAAAATTTAATTTGAAAAACAAAGATGGAATCCTCAACTGGCTACTGATTATCAAAAGCAGAAAGGCAAGATTTAGGCTTGTCAAAAAAATTTGAATTCTGAGTGGAAATTGAAACAGGCTGAGTGGGAGTTTTGAAAAGAGGAAAAGGATAAGGATTTACTGGAAGACCAACTGGAAAAGGACAGGGAACAACTGGAAATGGAAAAAAATATGTCATTGGTAGCCATGGCATGTATTGGTAGCAGTAGAACAGTTGAGGAACTAAAGAAGATTACTCAATTGCTGGGATTTTAAATCTATTTACTTTGATAAAAACTTTAAAAATAAAAACAAAAAAATTGCTTTTGATTACAAAGACATTTGATACTACTTTTAACCCCACCAATAAAAAAATGTTTTTTATTTTTATTTATATTTTTTCCTAGAGTATATTTTTCCAATTTTCAAGTCCTTGCAAGTGTTCCTAGTGGTTCTGTTGATTTGCATAGAAATTGCCAGTCTGGTATGGGTAGCAGTTTCCACAGCAGGAAATGTGCATTGCTTGTACTTATTTGCTACCCAAACTATTTTTAAAACACCTTTTTGTTTGAAATCAATGCCAAAATGCAAGTCAGGAAAAAAAATTGCCCATCATATACTTGATATTTTTCCTCATTTTTGATAATTTGTCCATTCAATTTTTTTTTTGGAACCACCAGTAAAATGGAAAAGGAAGAGAATTTGTGTTTTGCTATGTGGGGAGAATTTTAGAAGCAATTGGATGTGAAATTAATATGTGGAGAACAGGAAAAGGGGGTGAGGCTGGATCCAAGTTGCAAAGAAGAGAAGCAGGGGATGTGGTTGTTCTTCGTTGTTTGACAGTTTGATTCAAAGGTTGGTCTGTCTAATTTTTGGAAAATTTGGCCTAAAATTTGAGATACTTTGTCCAACAAAAGATTGAGGAAAGTGTACTCTTGAGGGGAAAATTGAACTGCAGATTTCTTCAAATATTTTCAAAATAGTTCAGAAGGGTGCATTGATTTTTTCCATCCAATTTCCCACATTTTTCCACCCCAAGTTCTTGAGGAACCAATGGTGTTGGGAAATTTTTTGGATTGGTGAAGGAAATTAGTGATGGAGTTGATTTCCTTCTTCTCTTTCTCAAATAGTTTATTCAAAGGGAAAATTTCAATTATTGCAACCAGATACTGGCAAATGGAGCAGTCAAGAACAGCCACTTTTAAAGAGCTCAAGAGATGGAATTGTTTGATCTCCTGTTTGGGTTTTCCAAACTCTTCAGGGGTGGGTTTTTGAGTGTTCTTTTTTTAGAAGTAATAGCAGGTTAAAAATTCAAATGTTGCAGAATTTTTGTAGAGCATAAAAACTTTATTTTAAAATCTTCTTCAGCTACTTCCAAAGAGATTTTGGAATATCTCATATGAGCCCTCTGCTTGTCACCTATTTTTATTTTTTCCAAACCATATCCTCCCATATTTTTCCCTCCCAGAGACCTACTGCGCTTGAGGTGAGGATCAAGAAGGGATTCATTTTTTTGTATAAAATTTTGAGAGTGGTGGGAGAAAAATGGGAAGTTGCAAAAAAGGGTGGGTGTCAAAAGAACAAGCAGTCAAGGGGTTTCATTGCATGGAATAAAAAAAAAGTAAAAAAGTAAAAAAAAAACATCATGTGTCATTAGCACAACAACATCCCCTCCTTCTCTTCTTTGGAATTTGGATCCAGCCTCACCCCCTTTGCCTGTTCTCCACATATTCATTTCACATCCAATTTATTCTATAATTCTCCCCACATTGAAAAACACAAATTCTCTTCCTATTCCATTTTACTGGTGGTTCCAAACAAAAAATGGAATGGAAAAATTATCAAAAATGAGGAAAAATATCAAGTATATGATGGCCAATTATTTTTTCCTGAATTGCGTTTTGGCATTGATTTCAAACAAAAAGGTTTTTTAAAAATAGTTTGGGTAGGAAATAAGTGAAAGCAATGCACATTTCCTGCTGTGGAAACTGCTACCCATAACAGAATGGCAATTTTTATGCAAATCAACAGAACCACTAGGAACACTTGAAAGGACTTGAAAATTGGAAAAATATACTCTAGGAAAAAATATAAATAAAAATAAAAAAGATTTTTTTATTGGTGGGGTGAAAAGTAGTATCAAATGTCTTTGTAATCAATAATATTTTTTTTGTTTTTATTTTTAAAATTTTTATCAAAGTAAATATATTTAAAATCCCAGCAATTGAGTGATCTTCTGTAGTTCCTCAAATGTTCTACTGCTGCCAATACATGCAATGGCTACCAATGACATATTTTTTTCCCATTTCCAGTTGTTCCCTGTCCTTTTCCAGTTGGTCTTCCAGTCAATCCTTATCCTTTTCCTCTTTTTGAAACTCCCACTAAGCCTGTTTCAATTTCCACTCAGAATTCAAATTTTTTGATGAGCCTAACTCTTGCCTTTCTGCTTTTGATAATCAATAGCCAGTTGAGGATTCCACCTTTGTTTCTCAAATTGAAGTTTTTTGGATTCAATTTGTAATCTCACTTTTATTTTAGGGGAATATAAATGAGCTGGAATTCAAAATCAATGAGATTCCATAAATGCACCCACTTGAATCCTGCTTCTCCATGATATCCTCAAAGCTGTAAAAATCAGATGTGTTTATCCTCTTTTGAAGTAGATGATCAAAAAAATACCAGCCAATTATACTACCACAAAAAAAAAGGTTCAGTCCCCATTTACCTAAATTTGTCCAAATTTTGGTCATTTATTAAATTTTACATCTGCTGAAACACAAGGACTTGTGAAGCCAAATGCTTCTCAAAAATTTCCTCACACTTTGCAGCCTGAGCCCTCTTTGGCAGGGCCTTCCATCCACCTTCCTCAAAGAGTTCTTCATAAGCTCTCTTCCTCCAACCTTTCAATGAGCATTCTCCAACATTTCCAGTCAATTTCCTTGCATTGGTTTTGATTGGCACCACAACCCGCGCTTGGTTCACCTTGCCTTGGCCCTCCATCCCATTCCCTTCCATCACATTTCCTTCCTTCCCACCTCCTCCCACTGCAACCCTTTTTTCTGGCTCTTTTTCATTCCATTCCTCCATTTTCTCTATTTCTTTCCTCCTGTTCCTTTCCAGTTACTCCTTCTACTTCCAACCCTTCCTACCTTGCCTCATCAGTCACTGCTACAATTTTCTCCTCACCTTGCACCTTGGGTTGCACCTTGGAGTTCATTTGGTTTGCTTGGAACTCAGCCAACAATCCAAAATACAGTGGCAGTGGTGGTGGTTTATTAGTGGTATATCTTCAAAAACTTGGCAATACTATAAACAGCAATAATTGCATTATATTAGTTTCATCTTCCCCATTTGGTCAGTCTCTAGTCTGACTTACTTGCATTCTGTACTCCCAAGAATTTGATCTCTGGCACTGGCAGGATGTGATAATTCACTTGGGGAGCAGATCTTTGACTTTTTGCTTCAATTGTGGACGCCACTGGGGTAATGTTCACTGGTTTGCTATTTAAAGGAAAATTACAGACCACCTTCTGGAGACAAAATTTCTCAAACTTGCCTAGGAGACCCCGCAAGGCAGTACTAGCAACACATTGTTCATTTTGAAGAATGCAGTTTTTGCAAAAACAAGATGAGAATGAAAAAATATGTAATTAAAATTTTCTTCTAGAAAGTAATGAAGTATAGCAATGAACTAAAGGGTATACAGTAGGTAAAACAACTTTTGGAATTGAAGGGAAAATCATCTTAACGCTGGCAGGAGCTTGTGTCTTTATACCCGGGCAACTGTCATGCTTCAAGCCTAAGGATTATGGTCTTCTCCACTTTGAAATATCCTTTTCCTCAGTACCATCTACCTCAGTCCATAATTGTGACAAAAATAAATCACAACATCAATGGTGCCTTCCCCTGTGGTGACTGATTTGGGGCACCTCAGAAAAAAAAGGGAAATTTTTTAAAAACTTTTTTATATCTAATCTTTTGTCCACCTTGTAAAAAAGAAAAAAATCTGTTTTGCTATTGCAACTCTTCCATTTTCTGTTTCTACAACTTTTTCCTGTCCTAGCCGTCTAGGAAGGGCCCACCAAGGCTGTTCAAGTCCCCAGATCCTCCATTCAATTACTCCTTCTTGCGCTTGGCACTGAATTTTTTTGGCCAAGCATGGGTAGACAGTCATTCCACTCCTCATCTCAATCATCCTCATAGTCATCATAACCAACATCCAGCTCCCCACCATCATTGGCAACAAAAACAAAAACCACCCTTGCAAATTTCCAACCGTCAACAAGATCAATCCATCTCTGGTCCACTTGCTTGATTCCCCCCTCTCATCTGGTTGGCCATTGGTGTCCCCAGCAGCCATCAAACCACCCATGTATCCTATTAACTCCCCTGTTGATCATCCAACACAAGTGGTTGCCTGCTGTTGCTGATGCCCATCAGCCACCAACCCATCAACAGCTTGGTGGCACAATCCCTCAAACCTAGCTCCTTGCAACTGTTTCCCAGACTGTGATTGCTTCCAATTACTCTCATCTGAGGGACTAGCAAGCTGTGGCTGGGGACCGAGTCCACCCAAAAACACCCTCTTCATAGCACCCCTTTTCCCCGCTATCACCTTTTTCTTTTCCAGGTAGCAGTGAATCCAATCAAACATTGCTACATACTCCCCCAATTGCTCCTGCTTCCGGACTCCACCATTTGCACTTGCTTCTGCCACGGCTTGCTCAAAGTTGCTCTCCCAAAAACAAGATTTGCGCCTTCCCCACCGCGCCAAGATTTCCACCTTCAGTTTTTGCCAATAAATTTTCTTGTGTCCTTCCATCTCTTCCACATCCCAAAGCTTCCTTTTGTCCATAATGAAAAGGAAAACAAGACAAGACTTATCTAAACCCGTCACGCATTCTGCATCAGCAATTCCTTTGTATCAAGCAAGGAATTGCTCAACGTCCTCAGTGTTGAACCAAATGTGTGGATAGTCCTGCGGCCTGATGAAAACAGGCTTGTGATTGGCGCCTTTATTGGAGCAAGGGACACCATATCCCCCCCTGATGGAGGTTGCTCCCAAGAAGCCGGAGGAGGAGGAGGAAGAGGAGTAGGGGTAACGTTAGACAATCCCAAAACGGTTGATTGTTGGTACTTGGACATTGTGCTCATTAGTTTCAAGAGACAAGGAACAAAAGGTTAATTCCCCGCCAGACCCCCAGATGTGGAATTCAGAAGAAGACTTATCCTTCAATGGTTCCCAAGTTTGGAAGTTATTGATCCCTTGCGTCTGTAAACCCTGAGTGCAACTGTCCGCCCTACAACTGAGAGATAGAGAGATTAGTGTAAAGAGTCCTTCCAACCTCCTGTGATTGTCTGTGATGATCCAATGATGATCCAGGTTGAGTGTATGGTTTAAGTAACCTTCCCTCAACCCTAACCTAGGTACAACTGCAAGCAAACAAGAATAATGAAATAAAACCCCTAAGTAAAGAACCCTAGCCCAACTCTATCCTTCCAACCCCATCCCATGGCCAATATCCCGTCTGTATTGCCCACCTACCATTACATCCACCCAGTTTGTCCTTCTCACAACGTGGCCCTCGCGCTGCGCCCAACTCAGAGCCCCCCGTGAATATCCGCATCTGCCCAACGCGTCATTCCAGATATCCAAGGTACATCCGGGAAATCCGGGCAATTCATCTAATCCAATCCAATACAAGCCAATCTGCCCTGCGTCTCCAGATGCTGAGCCCACAGCATGGCTTACTGCGGCAGAGTGGCACCCATTGCTGAGTGCGCAGCACGCAGCCAATTGCAACTTGCATCTATAAAAGACCACAAAAATGGCTGTGCTTTCTTGTGGAACAGAAAACTCCAACCAACCATGTTGCTCTCATCCACCAAGGGGATTTCAAGGCTTTAGTGCTTGCAACCCAAGAAAAGATCTGGATCACCAACCTTTTTAAAGAACTCAACCCCAACCTCAATCTGACTCATTGCACTCACATTGAAAAAAAGGCTCTTGAAAATCTGATCAATCAAGAATCTCATCACAGTGCCCTTAAGCACGTTGAAACTCAAATAAGGTGGCTTTGAGATAAAAGAGAAAATCATGTCCTAATAACAAATCTCATCTCAAACAAGAATATGTTAGCCAACTGTCTGACCAAGCCAGCCAATAAACCATCAAAATTGAACCTGACCAACAAAATCCTTCAATCTCTCATCTAGATGCGGGGGCGCGTTGAAATGAGACATGATCACTGCCTCCAGGAGCGCTGCTGATACTCCATTTCGAGAACCTTAACGCCTGATTCCATTCCGCTCCCAATGAATTAAACCCGCAACACTTCTCCCAATCTCTCATTTTTTCCTTCCTAATCTCATTTGACACATCCTCCGACTTCCTCTCCTCAACACTGCCCTTCTCCTCCGCTTCCTTGCTTCCCTCCTTCCCTTCCTTCTTTTCTCACTACTCTCCTCAATCCAACAATCCAACCAACATAGTCTACGCTACTCCCTCAAGCTATAATTCTCCCTCAAGAAACTCTGCTCAAGCCTCAACCATTGATTTTGCTACCTCCTCAAGCTACAACCATTGCCCATTGAATCCATTGTATCTCATTTCCTGTGTCCAGATGTGAGATTGACTTCATCAAATCCCCTCTCAATACAAATCATCAACTGATCCTTCAATACTTCCAGATAATTCATTGTCCAGATTCTTCCTTTCATTTTTCTTTCCATTTCATCCACTTTTGTTTCCAAAACCTGAATTTCTACCTTTTCATAAACTCAGCTGGGTATAAGCAAGAAATGGTTGTCCTGTTCTCTCAACAGATTTCTTTTATCTCATTTCATTTTGCATCTTTATTGTTTCTAATTCCTTTTGCCTGCCAGTTGGTTGGTGTTTGAAATATAAAATTCTTTAGGTCTTCAATTTTAGCTTAAGCCTTGGCCAGGCTCCTCTTGAAAATTTAAGCTTTTCTCTCTGGGGAAAGCATGAGTTGAGATGGTGAGCATAAATGTCTGGTCCAATGAGTAAGATTGGAAGCAAGTTTGGTGATAGATGTGTTTGGGCTTGAAGCAGCAACAGAAGTTGTAGGGGGAAGGTAAGGGCACCAAGGACAAGAAAAGGATAAGCAAGGATTGATCATGTTGATTTCATGTGGAAAGTTGGTGTTAGTCTGTTGGGAAAACTTGGATCTGATGCTACAATGAAATGTGTTTGTGTTCCAATGGATACCAGAAGCTGTGAAGACAATGGCTTCAGGAATGAAAAATCTGTTATTTAATGTGAGTTGGATAGTCTTCTCAAAAACAATCTTGACAAAAAAGTGAAAACAGACAAAATTGAAAAGCTTCTCTTCATCCCAAAATTTGTAACCATTGGAAAGAAAGGTGGGCTTATTCTTTTTTCACAAGAAAGTGCTCTGTTTGGTTTTAAAATTGGAAAATACCTCATCATAATACGTTGAGGGAGGTCTAGAATCTAGAGAAACAAGGGCAGAAGGATAGGATTCAGCATGTCTAAACTAGTGAAACAGAATCAATTAGAATGACTAACATGGTGTTGAGGGTGGCCTCAAGGAGGATTAATTTTGGGCTAAGATTGAGTACTGGGAGGTAGAGGAGCAATTATGCTTACAAGGTTGAGGTGAAAATTGATCCAGTCTGAATGAGAAGAGTTGGAAGAAAATATTTTAGAATCCTTTGTAATTTCCAGGCAATGATGATAATCACTTTGGATGTAGAGTGCACTGTCATCTCCAAATGGATGCCAACCGGGCAAGGTGATAACATTGAAAGGATGTTTGGAAGGACTGAGGGTAGGACAATCATGGGTAGCACCCTAAGATCTGTGGCAGATCTGCTCAATGAGTTGATGGAAGACCAGCTAGTTGAGGCATGCGGTTGCTGAGATTGGGATTGATGGATGGACAAGATTATGTAAGTAGTCTGATGGGGCAAGTAGAGGGAGATGATTTGCTGATGTGGAGGTGTGGATGGGTGTTTTGCATGCAATGGATGGTTGATGGATGATGATGCATAAATGGTGTATTTGATGTTTGAAATCTGCCATTTCCATGAAACATGCCAATTTGAAATACACCAGTTAGGGGGTATGTGTATTTCAGAAACCTGCCATTAAAATGGTGGGTTTGGGGAAAAAATGTTGGGTTTCTAATGGCAAGTTTGCTAACTCTGATACACCCTATTATTTTTTGCAAAGCCCAAGAATTGCATTCACATCAGGAAAGATGCATATTTGCAAGACATCCAGAAAATTTGAATGTGCATGCATTTCCCAGGGTGTGTGCAAAACATACAAAACCTTAAGCATTGGTCAATAATCAATCACTTGATTAATTTTTTTACAATAGCATTGATATCAAAACATTTTGAAGCTCAATAAAAACTAAAGTTACCACCCATATCACACTGCCCTGAACCAAAATTCTTGATAGTGGTGAAAAGAATATATGGCATTAGATATAAATGCATAAATTGAAAATCATTCCTGTTATCTAATGCTTTGCAATTCAATTCATGTATTACATAAATATGGTGCATGAATCTTCTGAGACCATCCAGGAATATATTTGATGTTTGACTTCAAAACCTCAACAAAGTCAAAACAGATTTCACTCAGAATCCCTGGTGCTACACCTGCTGGCAGTTGCAGCCTTTTTTTCATGGTGAATGGTGGCACCACTTGGCGCGCCATTTCCTCAAAGGTGTCGCCACCAACCCTTGTTGTACCCCCTGCCGAAACCCGGACGGTACACGGTAGGTAATTTTGTGACCGATATGTGACGGATTGTGAAATCTGGCAGTGACCCTAATTTAAAAATCATTGCCCCCTTTCTTTGTCACAGATACCTGACATCCAGGTCGCGCAAGTTCTTCGCGACAGCGGCGGTAGGCTCGACGGACATGGGGTGAACAAGCAAGCTATGCCACTTGGAAATGTCTATATATAGCGGGGCTTTCGTCTCAATAGTTCCCTCCGTCCCATCCCACTTCATGCCTACCTTCGAGTTTCATGTTGCTGGTTTTCAATGACTACTCCTTAGGACCCAGAGTAATGCTATTACTATCGGCCTAGCCAAGTAAAGATTTAGAGGTGCACGCACTCCTTCCGCTTTTCAGATCTCGATAGTATCCCCTTATAATAAGTTGAGGAGGACCGCTGAGCTCTGTCATCCAAGGATTGCAGTACCACTTCCTCATTATCCCCTTACACTTACCATCGTTTCACTGCATCAACTGGTACTGTGTTAGTACCCAGGGGAAATACATAGTGGAGTTCATGTCAGTTCCACTTCGTGCAAACTTGCATGGATCGGACCGTTTTCTGGTTGATACCTATGTCTTACTTAGACGACTGTCATTAACCTAGAAAAAGCTACTATCTCTGCCGTCTCATCCGCTCAAAAATTACTATTGTGGGAATCTCATGTCTGAGAGGTAGGATCGTCCAAAGCGTCTAGTCGTGATGCGCTGGAGCTGAATTCTTGCTCTTCGCTGTCATGCCTTCACTGCTGCTTCTCATCGTTGAGCCAAATGAGGCTTCGCAATGCTTATACGCTGTTTGGCGTATTCTCCGAATACCCTATCACTCGTCAGTTCAGTGACCCGCGAATCCCAATCACAGGTCAGCTTGACGCTGGGTCACATCTTCGGATTTTGTCCCCGATTTCACTAATCTCATCCCATGCGACTTCCTCTGACAGTCACCGTTTGCTCGGTGTGTGCCTCCTTCAGAGAGCTCAGATCAGCACTATGGGTCACAAGATCACTAAGCCGTCAATCTCTCTAGCAGATATTAACCCTGCTAGGCCTCATTACTTTTAATGTGTTGACGCAGTAAGTGCACTCACATTAAGGGTGTCGCGATTGCAGCGACCTACATACTTCCATTGAGATTGATATCGTCATTCAACTTATTTTTTTAGGGGATCAGTCACCCGAACAGAGTATGCTCATGGGGATTCTAAGTCCGACCGTAGCAAATGTGACAATGATTTGTTTGTCTGCCATCCGCTAGGTCGGTCTTGCGCGCGCATTGGTACTTCAAAAATGGTTCGCTGTCTTGTCAACCTGCAACGATGGAAATGGGTAGTTCCTATTTCACCCAGAGATACATTGATCACCTGGAAGATAACAGCCTATCAGCCCACGACGTCGACAGTTCCAGGGGGTCTTTCCGGTGGTCACTTCAAAGTGTTCTGCGGGGACCAGAAGGTCAGGATGCGGAAGAGACCGGATTTCACTATCAGGGAAAGCCATTAAGATGTAACGTAAGATATGCCTTTTCGTGATAGGAAACCCCCACGAGGTTCAACGGTTACTGAATCTTGCCAGTCTCTCTGCTTTCGCCTAAATGCAACCAGATTACCAATATCTCCCTGACATATAACTTCCAAATACAAAGTTTCTCTTATGCGTGGGTCTCAATTCTCTCCCGTAGCTGAATTATATCGATATAGGCAGAGTGATAATTAGCACATCTATATAAGGATGGGCGCCATGTGCGTCACTCCAAGCCTCGAAAAGGACACATTGGACAACTATTTGGCTCTGCTCACAACGTTTTCTATCCTCGATAAATCGTGCGTCATAACACTGTGGCTCCTTACCCCAGTGCGCTAATTCAATCATCGACATCTCGCCAACAGCTTTCCTAAATTCACTGAAGAGGTCCAAAACACTTTGCAAGCTCAAATATTGTAAGCGTCTATTTCTTGATCAGCGGTTCTTGTTTTAATAACTCACATCACTGACACGCACAATCCACCACCAGTGGGATTTCAAAGTATTATCCTCAATTGAACTTCAGCGTCAACGGACTACCTAGTTCAGCTTTCCCCCCATACACAAATCCTAACAACCAGCTCGCCGCCAAGGAGGTTCCCAATCGTGACATTATGCAATGGTCGGTATGGCTGGATGGGTTCAACTACACACCGACCGAAAACTACCGCGACTTCAATCACTCGCACCTGTACATGAATCCAGAACCACAGGGCCGGCTGTTTGTTTCACCCGACCCTCAGCCAAGAAATTTTGATCAAGGTACGGTTGATTTGCTCAATGCCGGCAAATCGGGCCTTCAAGTTGCTGCCGTCGGTATCGGAGGTATCCGTCCGATTCCCCCTAACGCCACTCTAGCAGACATCCAGAGACTTCCCGCTCCAATGCCCCTTTATGTCAATCTCACCGAATCCGTTCTTGCCATCATGATGGATATGGCTGGAAAGGATCTTAATGGGCGAGCGTTGGGCGCTGGCTATCTGTGTACCATTACCCGGACATCTTGGAAGGATGCACTCTCAATGCTCGCAATGATAATCGGGAGTTGCTCAGGCTTGTTTGGGGCTGCGTTGACGGTAATGCTCTTTGTATGTCCCACTACACCCTTTATTGTGTCTATCGAAGTTCAACTGGACAAGTAGAGTCGACTAAATCGATGCCTGCCTGGAAACACACGGTGTGGATGAAACGGCCCGTTTTTTGTTCAATATTTAACATAATCTTTGTTTCCAACTAACGCCCTCTCCACTCCTCTCCCCCCCTCCCCCCCGCTAAAAAAACAAATGGATGTAAAAGATTGCTCGAAGAGTTGACATTAATATGATTTCTAAGCGAGAGAGTCCTTCGAAAATTCAACCAAATGCGATACAAAGCCCCTTGGTGGACTCCGAATATGATGAATCAAGTCTAGAAAGCCAAACGAAGGCAAGTCGAAGAGAATCTGACAATAGCTCCTGGCAGTCATCACCAAAATCTTAAAAACCTACATTCAAGTCAACTTGGTCTCAAAAACAAAGACCCATCTCCTGCCTTTTTTTCAGGGGGTTCCGAACTTTGGATAATGAAATAATTTTGGTTAGGATGTGGTTCATCAGGAAGTCCATTTTTTTTGAGAAATCATATCAGAACAAAGCGATAGAAGCTATTCACTGTGGAAATACAAAATCTGGTTAGCGCATGCTTCATCATTGTCATCTTGAAATTTTTGAACGTAGAAGTTCTGCAAACAATCACCCTCCCCTCGAAAGCACCTCGGAATATTTGATTTCTTCAAATGAGCCTTCGTTATTTTTCTCCAAACCATGCTTTTTCGAAGAAACTTAGAATTTTATTGATAAATATGGCAAACCGAGATTCTGACAGTCTGAGCCAATTCATTCTATCTTAGCCTATTGTGAAGCATTGAAACTTGATTTTTGTTCGAATTCAAACTTTGCAAAACTTTCTGTCTGTCATCAGTTATGTGACTTCAAATCCAGGCAAACATTTGCGAGTGACATATTAGAAGAACCATTGGTATTTAAAGAAGCGGAGTTGTTCAGAAAAATATAGGAGTTTTCTAGTCCACTCCGGAAAGCTTGATGTGAGGTGTATATGTGGGAAGGCGTAGTGGGAGATTCATCAGCAGGAAAAATGCTTGATAGGTTTTACATACGTGTGAACAAACGTCTCTACAGATCATGAGGGGGATTTAAGATTTTCTTCTGATATAAGGTTTTTTTATCTCCAAAGTGATCTTTATTCTGATCCATACTATTGAGGGAAGCTACCAAATATTTTTTGAATTCACAATTGGAACTATTTACTGATTACCAGGTCATATTTGGTCTATAAAAAATTGTACTTTGCAACGTTGGGTTTATCCAACTTTATTGAGATCAAGAAGGGTTTTACCATGTAATAATTTTTTCTGAAAATTCTGAACAAAGATGATGTGCCTTCAAATAAATAATAAGGATTTCTTTGGATCTCAACTTCAGAAGGAAAATGAGACAACTCTGTAGTAGTTCCGAAATAGTTTCATAATAGCAGGGGAAGTATCTAGAAGGTGCCTTTAAGTTATTGCTTTTAATTTTGAATTTGTGATGTTTTTTATTGATGCTATTGGGTAAAAAAAGAAATTTTGAACGCAACATTATCCTGTAATAAGCCAATACAAACCACTCAATGGAGGAGAGATTTCAATGGTCATACTCAGAATAATACTAGTCTAAGGGTATTTTGTTGTAGGACAACTGAACTGGGTTGGGGGGGGCAAATTGGAAAATTTGAGATACAGTAAACTTGAATAAAAAAAAACCTATTGAATATTCTTTTCTTCATGAACCACCATTCCTTTTTTCTGTTTTTTCTGGTTTTCCTTTTTTTTAACTGTCTTTGGACCATTAATTACTTTCAATCTATATGTGAATTTCTATTCATAAATATTTCCCTTTGATTCCATCAATGTGTAAATTTATTTTCATCAATATTTCACTTTCTACCCATGCAGGTGTCATCCTATTTTGATAAACTGTCACTTTCTTTCAATTAATAATTTGCTTCATTTTTACTATCCAATAAAGCATCAGCACCCTTCTGTTTTTTCAGTCTTCAAACTTGTACTAAAGTGCATGAGCCATAAAATCAAAGAAAAGTAATAAATTCAGTTGAAGAAATCAGCTAAATATTATATTAGGAGATACTAGACAAAGTTTTTACCCCATATCACTTGGATTTCCTAATTTGTTTTAATCACATAAATTCTTGAGTTTTTCAAGAAATTTTTATTCCATTTATATTTCATAAAATTTGTCACAGTATTTCTACATTCAATTAATAGTTAATTTTTGAAGTAATCTCTTATGTTACTGCTTAATACTTAAATAGAGGAATTTATTTTAAATCATGAAACATCATAGACTATCAGAGTTAGAAAAAACTCCATTATTTAAATTGTGGGCTTCAGAAAAATAACCTAATTTCAAAAACTCCATTCAAAATGAAAGAAACACACTTATTTCACATAAGAGATGTCAGATTTCTTTCAACATAAACAGGATTTTTAATATTAATTACATAAAGGTTCATGCAACATCCAATGCACATAGGACCACATCATCCACCCCTTCATTCCCACTTTTTTCCATCTCACACCTCATTGGACATACCATACCTCTCCTCTTCATCTTGCCATTGCTACTTCCAATTCCAACCTCTCTGAAATATAAATCAAAATTCATCTTTCAATTAAGAATTCCCAACTCTGACCCCATCAGACTCATCACTTTATTTCAATTGAACTCATCACTTGATCTCTCTTCCACTTACCAAATGGACCCTCACCAAACCTCACCATGCGCATATTCAAATAAAAACTACCCCCGGAACTCAGAAACCAAAATCTTGACAAAACTCAACTCTCCTCGCCAATCTTCTTCCAATTTTTCTGTTCAACTCAAGAAATCCAACTGTTTTATCATTTTCAACTGAATGAAAATTCCTTACAACTACAATTCCTGTTTTTGGACTGAAAACAATTTTTTTTTGCAAACCTCCATATTCTAAGGTTTATGGTTATCTCCTAATGTAAATTTAGCTGAAGGAGAAAAACAAATGTTGGCTTGATCTATCATTAAAATAAATGAGGGAGAAATTCAATAAATATTGGTCCCAGTATAAAAAAGCCCAATCAGTGTCAACATTGACCACATTCAGTCTTAGTGATGTTGATAAAGCCAAAGGAATCAACTCAGGGGTCAATAAAATAAAATAGACTCCATCTATCCTTTTTATTTTCAAATCAATTAATTCTTTAGAAAGAAGGCCAAAATCACCCCTCTAGCTTATTTTTAAACCCAAAGATCTAACCTCATTGATGCTGAGGAGCTGGTGACCAATCCTCAGCCAAGTTATGTGGATAAAAAGCAAAAAATTATCAATTAAAAAACCCTTTTTGAGTAACCCTGGAATGGCCAGAATCTGGGGAAAATGGAGATATTAAAAAAAACAGGTCTAATGGGGTCCAAATCTGCATCAATGATCCATTCAAATTCATACTTGAATCCAAAACTTGCATCTTTGGATCAGTCACTTCCAAGATTGGATAATGTCATTCAAAATACTCTCAGCCTGGATGAGGATGAATTTGAAACTTCACCTCCTCCCAAAACCAACCAAATCTATTCTTTTACGCAAATCAAGTTTATTTTTTCTTAACCTTTCTAGTTAATAATCACTGATGTCCTCTGAAAAGCCCCACCCCTTTTTAACCAGGCTTAATCAAATGGTGCCTCTTAATTCAAAATTCAACAGAATTCAAAAAATTTAGCTGCATTAATCCTCAAGAAAGGGAAATAGAAATTATCCAAATCAAGAAAAATGAAAACAAAAAGCCACCAAAGACAGAGGAAAAATTCCAGCTTTGGAAGCTTTTATAAAATCATTAAAGACCCCCATTCTTTTGGTGCCTTTGTTGAATCTTTTGGGTCATCCTGTGATACCTCGTGGAGGATATCTTTGTCCAATGTTTGATACAATGAAAAAATCAAAGATGATAGTAGCAAAAATTTTGAAATCAATCATTGAACTCAACTACAGGATGGGATCTTGAGTTGACGTAGGAGGAATTTTTGGAGAGGTTTGAAATAATTGAAAAATGTAAGTTCCAGTGGAGTGGTACAGTTTCCTGTTGATTATTGTAGATGAATATGATTTTGGGGAAATGGGATGATGTTTTTATGATCTGGTGGGATGGAGTTCTGATTTGATGATTCAATGAATATGATATCAAATTCAATGATTTGATTTGTGAAGCAATTGTGATGGGATCTGTGTGGATTTGAAAATTTTGAGGTGTGGATGGGTTTTTGAATCCCATGGATGATGGATGGATGGTGATGCATAAATCAAGGATTTTATGTTTTGAAAATTCAATTTCCATTAAAAAAACTATTTTGAAACACACAAGTGGGGAGCTATGTGTATTTAAGAAACCCACCATTAAAATGGCAGGCTTGGTCAAAGCTAAAGGCTGGCTTCAAATGGTGGTTTTGCTAACTGTGATAAACCCTGTTAGCAAGAAAATATTCCTCTCAAAAATGAGATTATAAAACTCAAAATTCTTAATAAAGTTCTAAACATTTATAGGAGTAAATGGTGAATCAATTGAAACTATCAACTCCAGAAGATCAGATAATGAACAACCCACCCCAAGCCTTTCTGTCTTGTGCAAATTGAAAGAATGGCTCACAAGTGTTATTATATTGAATTCTTAAATAGTTATATTAATGAGTGGATACTGAATAAAAAATCAAGATAAATTCATTTCTCCTTAATTCAAACAAAATAAAAAAGAATAGAAAATTTAATTTTATCATACATTTTTGTATTTGGCTTCTTGATAAATTTGAATTCTTATCTGTTTTTTCAGAATCAATAAAGATAAAAAAATTAAAACAAATTCAACCAAGGATTTATAATACCTACTTTAATGTAACCGGAGTTTCTCAAAAAAGAAAGTTTGAAAATTTTGACAGTTTCCAGGGAAGGGGGTTTTTGCCCCCAAATAGATGCATTTTGTTTGATTCAAAGATTTCTAAAAATCCAAAAATACATTAAATGGGGGCTATATGCATGGTTTATCAGTATTAAAGAGCCTTGAAATACCTTTGAGCTAGATATCTGTTTTTATTTTATTTTTCTCCTCTGTTTTTTTTTGTCTTAATTTTAAATTTGATATTGTTTCTTTTTCTATATTGGTCCTTCTTCAGTTTTTATTTTTGGATTCATTTGAGGTGATTTTATTTAGAAATAAAATTTATATAAATACATCATTTTTTTAAAAAAGAAAGTAAAGAAGAAAGAAAGAAAGAAAATTCTAATTTTTATGGCCTCAATGATTAACTGAAAAGATAAAAAAAGAATGAAAAGGGGAAATAAGTGAAAAAATTTAAAAAGATATAAAATAAAATGAAATTGTGAATTCAAAAGAAATTCCTGGAATTTTGGCATCTTCAGAGAAGCCCCGGTCTTTTAAGGGTGCATAAATATTTCTGGGTCCCCTACCCCTGTGACCTTTGAAGAGGGAGGGGGGAACAACTTTCCCATTGTAATGAAAGTTTTTCATCCTTGGTATGTAGTTTTAATTTTTTTGAATGGGAAAAATCCCAAAAGGAATGGATTTATTGAATAAAAAGTAGTAAATTTGTGGCTTGGGCTATTTGGCTGTTTGTCTTGGGAAAACATGCCAAAAGTCAGGTTTTATTAAATCACAAGGTTTTAATTTAGCTGGTGTGGTGGTCTTTTATAGATGTGAGTTGGAACTGGCTGCGCGCTCAGTAGGGGTAGCGCTCTCAGCAATGAGTGCACCTTTGCCGCAGCTAGTCGCGCTGATGACTCAGCATCTGGAGACGCGGGATGGATTAGATTGGATTGGACAGATTCCGCATAGATTGTGTTTTGCAAGACACAGATTGGATTTCCATTGCAAGAAGCGGATTGGATTGCGCAGATATGTCTCAGATATCTGGAATGGCCCGTTGGGCGGATGCAGACATGCGCAGAGGGCTCCAAGTTGGGCGCGGCGCAAGGGCCACATCATAAGAAGGACAAACCGGGTGGATGTAATGGCAGGCTGGCAATACAGATGGATATGGGATATGGGATGTGGGATATGGGTTGTGGATTATGGGATGGTAAGGATAGAGTTGGGCTAGGTTTCTGTGCTTAGGGGTTGTATTTCATTATTCTTGCTTGTTTCTGGTTGTACTTTGGTTAGGGTTGAGGGGGGGCAGTTACTTAAACCGCACCCTCAACCCAGATGAGGATGGGACCATTGGAGGAAAAAGGATCACAGTGGCGCTGTCATAGGTTTGAGAAGGATCTTTACTCTCAATTCTCTATCTCTCAGTCAAAGGGTGAACAGTTGCACTCAGGGTTTATAGACACAAGGGATCAATAACTTCCAAACTAGGGAACTATTAAAGGAGAAGTCTTCTTCTGAATTCCACATCTTGGGGTCTGGCTGGGAATTAATATTTTTTTCCTTGTCTCTTGAAACTAACAAGCCCAATGTCCCAGTACCACCTATTGACCGTTGCAGGGTCATTTAACATTACCCCCACCCCTCTTCCTCCTCCTCCTCCTCCTCTGGCTTCTCGGCAGCAACCCTCATCAGGGGCGGGATACGGTGTCCCTTGTTCCAACAATGGCACCAATCAAAAGTCCATTCACATCAGGCTGTGGGACTATCCTCACATCTGTTTCAACACTGAGGACATTGAGTGATTCCTTGCGCAATACAAAGGAATCACCAAAGCGGAAGATGCAATGGGTTTGGATAAGGCTTGGCTTGTTTTCCTCTTCATCACAGACAAAGAGAAGCTTTGGGATGTGGAGGAGATGGAAGGGTATGAGGAACTCAATTGGCCAAAGCTGAAGGTCGAAATCTTGGTGCAGTGGGGAAGGGGAGAACCTGGGTTTTGGAAAGCAACTTTGAGCAAGCCAGGGCGGAAGCAAGGGCAAATGGCGGAGTCTTGACACAAGCGCAATTGGGGGATTGTGTAGCAATGTTTGATTGGATATATTGCTACCTGGCAAAGAACAAGGTGATATTGGGGCAGACAGGCGCAATGAAGAGGGCGTTTTTTGGGAGGACCCAGCCCCCCACTCCCCTGGCGGGTGCAGTTGCACTTGTACAACAGAAACTTGGCAAAGAGGTTGTTGGATAGCAGTATTGCACATCTTCCAGAAATCCTTGTCATTTGTCACGCAGTGGTAAGCAAGCTGGACTTGGAGGAACTGATGGAGGACATGGCAAGGTTGTTTCCAATGGGGCAAAAGAAGTCTGCTTCCCACAATCTGGAGGCACCAAAGCAAGCCCCATTTGCGGGCCCCTCAAAAACAGAATGCACTCTGGCAACACCACCAACAATGAGCCCGGAGGTTAGGGAGATGACGGAATTGATGAAGGATTTATGGATCTTTCTGATTCAAATGTTTCCCTGGCTGCGCAACCCACCTCCTCACCTTGGGGGACTGCTTCCACTGTCAAATCTGCCCGCATTGCAGTTATGCAATTACTGCAGGGACAAGGGACATTGGGGGTTGGGGTGCAATAACATGACAAAGGAAATCAAGGCAAGATTGGTTTGACCGGTGGGAATGTGATTCATTTTCCCAACGGGCAAGTGGATCTCCTCCAAACCTGGGAATCCAACTGTCATGGAGCAAGTGCACGCGCAAGGACAGGAATTGGCTGTAAGTTCTCAAGCTTTGCTGGGGATTGTAACTGGTCCTGGGGTATGGAAACCACCATGAGTGGAAGCAGAAGTGAGGGTGTTAGCAACGGAGGAGTTGGCGGTGGTGGAAAGGATGGATGTGGACTCCAAGGAATGGGTACCACCGGCAGCTCCTAAGCCAATTTTGCACGTTCCAGAAATGGATGGATGGCCATTGAATCTGGCGGGGAAGAAGAAGGTGGTGGAAATTGTGCGCAGGGGGATGGGGAATGAAAAGACTATTCCCTTGACATTGAAGGAGTTGGCGGCGGTGTTGCAGGTGGCAGTGGATGAGATGGTTCAAGCGCTGAAGGATTACGGACACAATAGGATCCCTCCAATGGTGCAGCGGGTGAACTTGGCTTGGGATGACGCAGAGTGCAAGCTAGCGGGGATGAAATTGGTTTCAACTCCACTGAATCACTTTTCAATGAAGATTGCTGGAAGGAAGGTGTGGGTTCTGGTGGATAGCAGTTCTATGGTGAACCTCCTTCTGTCTAGATTGGTTGATGAAATGGGATTGGTTTGGCAGAAATGCGGCATGGGGCTTTGCGTGCTTAACTGCATGGCGTGTTGCGTGGATGGGGTTGTGGAGGAGGAAAAGGTTGAGGTTGCAAGGGTCCTTAAACCACTTTCTTTTCTATTGTTTAATTTTGGGGAGGCTATTTTAGGATGGCCATTCATGTTTGGGTTCCAAGCACAAATGATGTTTGATCCAGAGGCGGGGACAGAAGCGTTGATGGTGGAAGATTTTTCTGGTGGGCCATTCAAAACCATGATCTGCAATCAGGGGTTGGGAAAGTGGATGCCGGATTTGGCAAGAGAGGAGGAGGACCCCGGCGCAGAGTTGTTTTGCAAGGGTGGTCCGGAGGTGGGTTTCAACTAGTTGGCAAAGGTTACCACAGGAAGAAAGCTCTGGCTTTTTGGGGGCGGTTGACCAGTGAGGAGAAGGTGGGAAGAAGGGCGGGACGCGCAAGCGCTGGAAGTAAGCTCCTTTCCTCAGTGTGCATTGCCGGGAGGTACTTCACAAAAAAACTATCATTGTGCCACGCTTGTGAGCAAAGGCAAAAGCCGCAGTTTGTTTTTGACTAGAAACTATGGTAACGGATGCGTGCGGATGGCGCAGTGAAATGTCAGGAAGTATAAGCCGGTTGCGCAAAAGGTCCATCCCCTGAGATAAGCAATGCCGCAGGATCTGAATGGGTCACTGCAACCAATCCCTTGGTTGAGGGACCCTTGGAAATCTCCGCTGAAGGTGTCAGGATGGGTAACACAATCAGAGCGGATTACGGATGAGCGGGTTGCAGCTGTTAACTTTGGACTGCCGGGATGGTTAAGCGCGGAGCAACAGGATTTGCTGACGTTGGTAGTTGTTCTCCGGGAAAGAGCTCTCGCCTTTGGACCTGAAGAGTGGGGGCTGTTAAAGAGCAAGATAGGAGACCCTTATGTGATTCAAACGGCTCCGCACAAACCTTGGAAGATCAAGCCAATTCAGATTCTGCGGGAGGTTTGGGGACCCTTCTTGGAGCTTGTGCGTGAGCGTGTGGGGAAGGGCCTTTACAAGCAATCAAAATCAAGTTACTCAAGTCCAATCTTTGTAGTGGTTAAGCAGGATGGGAAGAAATTACAGATTGTTCATGATCTGCAGCAGCTCTTATTTCTCTCAAAGTGTCTCACAAAGCCCAAAGGCTACTCAGGATTGCTCGGAAAAAGTCCTTATCTTTGCATAGGCGCGGGGAAGGATACAAGAAGAAAGAAAGGAAGAGAAAGGGGGGAAATCTTCCTACGTTGGCGGAGTCCTCACCACTTCCTCTGCGTCTGCGCAAGCTGCCACAGCTAGGGATTGGAAGCTGCCAAGACCTTGCTTTCTGCATTGGCAGTGTGCGCGTAGGGAACCGCTAGAAATTGCCAGAGGAGTTTTTCCGCGTTGTTCACCATTCTGTCAAAACTTGCCAAGGGAAGAGCCAGAACTAGAGGGATCTCTGGGATCTTGGGAAATGCGGCTGGAGGAGTTCCAGTGGCCGCGGGTTCCGGTGACGACTCAATCACCACGGGAGACGGCAGGCGCGAGGGCTCTGGTGATGACTGGGAACTGGTGATGGTGATGGCGGCGGAGGAGATGAAACCGGAGGAGGAGCTGGTCTTGGAGGAGTAGGAGGATACAGTGGCCGTGGAGGAGGAGATGGCCTTGTTGTTGGTGGAGGAGGCATGGCCGGATGGTTTGGGATCCTCTGGTCCATTGCTGGTACATTCATTTGTACCCTCCTGGCCCACTCATGGGCAGCATTCCGGAAGGCCATCAAGTATGGAGAATCCTGGCGCCTTGGATGTCCAGCCTGGCGGAATGGCAAGCCCAAGTTGTGACTCTTGTGTGATTAAGAATTTTGAGGGGCGTGTTGCAGAAGGTTGCAAGGCAAGCCTGGCTGGGTCCACTCATTGGTTGAGATCTCCTTGTTGCTTGAGATCACAAAGGAGTCGCAGCGGGTCCTCTTGTGCAGGCAACCTTGAGAGCGGTCGTGTGGCATGCCCTTCAATAGGGAGCAGGGGCGGTTTCCGGATTGGCACGGGACACAGGCGCGCCAGGCCAGAAGGATGCGGCACAAAAGGCTGTTCTGGCTGCAGTACATGCAGGACATGTTTGGTGGAGAGTGGCAGATGAGGTGTTTTTCTTTCTTTGGTCTGATGAAGGGGTGCGGAGGGGAAGGTGGGAAAGCTGTGGTATAACCAGGGGCAGGTGAGATAGTGGTTGATCTCTTGGGACAGAACTCAAGTTGGGGGGGATGTGGTGGTCTTTTATAGACGCAAGTTGGAACTGGCTGCGGTCTGCGCGCTCAGCAGGGATAGTGCGCTCAGCAATGAGTGCGGCTTTGCCGCAGCAATTTGGGCTGCGGGCTCAGCATCTGGAGACCCGGGATGGATTGGATTGGATTGCACTGATCACGCATTGCAAGATGCAGATTGGATTTCCCGGATATATCTTGGATATCTGGAATGGCGCGTTGGGTGGATGCGGACATGCGCAGGGGGCTCCAAGTTGGAAGCGGCGCAAGGGCCGTGTCATGGGAAGAAAAAACTGGGTGGAAGTAATGGCAGGCGGGCAATACAGATGGATATGGGATATGGGATGTGGGATATGGGTTGTGGATTATGGGATGGGAAGGATAGAGTTGGGCTAGGTTTCTGTGCTTAGGGGTTGTATTTCATTATTGTTGCTTGTTTCTGGTTGTACTTAGGTTGGGTTTGAGGGGTAGGCTACTTAAGCCGCACCCTCAACCCAGATGAGGATGCAATCATTGGAGCACAAAGGATCACATTAGGGTTGTCATAGGTTTTGGAAGGATCTTTACTCTCAATTCTCTATCTCTCAGTTGAAGGGTGAACAGTTGCACTCAGGGTTTACAGAAGCAAGGGATCAAAAACTTCCAAACTTTGGAACCATTAAAGGAGAATTCCTCTTCTGAATTCCACACCAGTTTCAAATTAAAATAAAAAGAAAAAAATTATTATTTTCATGCCCCACATCCAAAGATACATAAATTTTAGATGTTGCAGCAATTCCTTCCACTGACGCAGTTTCCCATGCATCTACATAGTTTTTTTGTTTTTATTTTTGAATTTTTGATTTCACATTCATATATATTCCATATCAAGGGTTTGCAAAGGTTTTGCATGGAATTTTTTGGGTGGGTTCAAAACCCTTGAAAAACCCTTGAAAAATAAAAGAAACAAAATAAATTTTTGTTCTTCCACATTTTTGACTGTTGCTTGAAACCTTTGCTTAGATACTCTTGTTTTTTTATCCATTATTATTTTTTAATTCTATCAAAGCAATAAATATGTAATTCCATGGGGATTCTAGGCATGGTATTTGCCTCTGAAAAATTGGAAAAAATTCAAAACTTTAATAAAAAAGACATCATTTAAAAGATTCTTTTGAACCATTTTCTTCAAGATCTGTTATATTTTTTGAAGTTTAGCCTTGAAGAATACTTGAAAATAATTTCAAAAAGTCTCAGGCTAAATCAAAAACTTCAGATTTAAAGTATTTTTTGCAAAAAGGTGTCATTTTAGCTTATTTACTTTTTTTGTAAAGTTCTACCTTTTAGCATTATTTCCCACAAGCCCCACCCCCCCACCCCAAAGATTAAAAAAATTAATATATAACCAAATACATAAATATAGTAATTTTCTTAATATATAAACACCTTTTATTGTTTTATCCCACAACAAATGGAACTGAAGTTTTCAACCTGGCAAAGAAATTTCTGGGGTTGTGGCCATTTCCCCCACCATATTTTATCTTTATTTTATTTTATCATTTCATTTTTATCTTTTTTTTTTTACATTTTATATTTTTTCATAAAAAATAAAATTGATCATTTTCTTTCATGTTTTTTTGGTTAGAATCCCAGAGGCTGTGGCTTTGGGAATTGGTCAGATCACCCCTAATTTTTTTAAATAGATCTTTTATACGCATTGTTTATGTGCTTTCTGTTTTTTGCATAGTTTCATCATTTCAAAAATTTACTCTATTCTTTTAGATTTTATTGTAAATTCAAACAGAAAATTCAATTTTGTTTCATCATCCAGATTTTGTAAATTTATTTTTACCCATTTTTTTGGAACATTCAACATACAATTTGATAAGAATATTGATGTTTGAACTGGATTCCAAACAATTATCATGTCTTTCCCAATGATTTCCTCCTCAAAAAGGTTGAAGGAGACTCTTGAATATTTTTTTCCCCTCACCATCCATATATTTGTCACTATTATCACAAAAAAATTTTTTTAAACCACCAAGATACTCAAAAATAGTATCTTCAAAAGTGTATAACATGAAAATCTAATTCTTATTATGATGAAATAAAGAGAATAATATATTTATCTCAAGAAATAATAATTGAAATTTTTGAAGATGATTCCTTTTCTACAATAAATCCCTTTGGTCATAAAGGTGTTAAAAATTTTTCAGAATGAAATCTCTCAAATATTTTTCAAGATTTTAATCATCCACATCAACCAAAATTCCCAACTCTGAATAAAAATACTAAGCTCCCTCCATTAGTTCTTCAGGAAAAAAATAATTGTCCCATTTTTGATCCCCTGGGAGACAAGAAATCTGCTTTATATCAAGATAAAAAGTATTTACAGAATATATACCTTTCTCAAGCACCTCAAAAACATGAAAACAGCCCTTCAATAATATCAAAATCTCAAATGAAGATATTATATCATCTATAATTCTGCTTAAATTGAACAAAAAATCAAAAGGATTCAACCCCTTGAATCAAAGATGTCTCCCACCTTTTCCACAGGCACTGAAGGTATTTTTTTCTTTGTTTCTTTTTTTTCTGTATATTGACTACTTGATGTTGATTTTACTGTATTATATTTTTTTAAGCAATATCTGAGACTTTGATTCCTCCTTAAGGCCAAACAAATATCAACAAATTAACCCTAAATGTCAATAGCAAAAATATTCCGAATAAAAACAAACTTCATAAACCTAAAACTCAAAATCTGATAGTAGTTACAATTATTCTTCTGTTCAGAAAAAAAACCAAATGAATTCCATTTTTCACTTCAATATTAATCCCAAATTTACTGCAGGCACTCTGGGTGGATAATTTATTTCCATTTTTTTAAAAAGAATACACGTCTTCACTGATTTTTTTTAACTCAATATTTCAGCATCATATTTATCCCTCAAATTGATCTACATAAATAAGGCAACCAGGAAGGACTAAAGAATTTCCAAAGGTGGACCAGTAGGATGAAATTTATCCTGAAGGCAAAACTGATGTGGGTGATCAAGAAAGTCCTACTGTGGATAATTAAAAAATCAATAAGAATCTCTCAAATCCAAGCAAGGTATGTGGCCCCCTCATGATATCTATTTCCCAAAATATGCTTAATATTTGAAGTTTTGTCACATGTCCAACCCACATATTGAAGGGGAAAGGATCAGGCAGATTTGATACGCAATAGAATGAATAATGCTACAAGAAACCTCAAATTTGGTAAGGCTTTCCTTTAAATTTGAAATTTAATGTTTGAATTCAAGTGCAAGGTTTCATGTTCCAAAGAAGAAACTGAGGCAAATTTTGATTTAAATACTTAATATAAGCTCAATTTTAGAGTTTCTGAAATGAAATTACTGAGAATAAAATCTTCAGGAAAAAGTTTTTGCCTTTTCAGGTAATCTTCATTGTAATGAAGGTGACTAGATACTAAAAGATAGATTTCCTCTCTAGCTGGGAGTAGCAAAGATGCAATCAATTTACATAAATTCAAGGCTAAATGAAATGATTTAATATAGTTACAATCAGAAAGTAAGTGTGAAAAAAATGCCAATTCAAGGATACAATGAGGAGAAAATTAAATTCAAATTTCAGAGTACCAAATGGATTTGTATGGCAAAACATAGACTAAGTCCTGGGAATTGTAAGGTTTGGTCATTTTGGCAATTAATTAGTGAGTTGGTTATACAAAGTGACCACTGATGGTTTGAAATTGTTTTAGTATTTTATAGAAACAATCAAGGAAGCAGACTGAAACTGTAAATGGCTGAGGAATTGAGCTTTGGTAAAACTAAAAAAATGCTGGAATGGAAAAAGGGAAAAGAATTCTTCTTAAGTTGCCACATGCAGAAATCTGATTGGTTGGAAAAAAGGGGGCATTTGGAATCAAAAATGCAGAGGATGGAGGATTGGGAAGGGCTCTGGGCAAGGTCCAAAATGTGGACAACAATGCAGCAGCACTGGTGAGGATGGGTAACTAAGCAACAAGTGCAGGACCAAATTGGAAAAATAATTCCTGGGATGGTGGGTGGGATGAATTCAAGGGTCCCAATTAACAACAGAAATTTTAAGGTTATTGTGTTAGAGATTGCAAAAGAACAATTTTCAAGGATTCCAAAGATGAAAGTTAAATAGGGGGTCTAACTTGCAGTAGTCCAAAAGGTGGTTGAAGTTTCAGGGGCAGGTGGGAAAGGATGAAAGGTAACAGGAAATGACTGTGGAAAAGTTTTGGAGATTAGATTAGAAGTGGAGATTTCTATTCCATTCTACTTTTTTATTTAATACAAAAGTTAAATTTTAGAAAAGAGTCTGAGAGGAATTAAATGATAAAGAAGTAAAGAGAGGTTTACTATATGCATACTAGGCTTGACTGAGATAAAAGAACAATGAATTTCAGAGGATTTTTGAGGGAATTTTTACAATTTCATATTTATTCATACTCCTTATTGTGGAGGCTACCACTTGCCTCATTAAATCTTAATTTTATATTCCTACCAAACCAAGGCCATAGCAGATGTTGCAAAGGAAATACAGTGCAAGGGTTACCCAAAAGTCTGGAGCAGACCAACTTTATTCCTATATGGGTTTACTGCAACACATATTTGGAAACCTCATTTTGAAAATATTTCCCTTCTATTCTTCGCACTAAGCTTCATTTTCATATCTTTTGTTTTCTACTTTATCACTGCCAACGGAAGTTCAATACGGCTAGGGACAAGATAAAAATCTGGCAAAGGTGAATAAGTTTTTGGAGGTATTTTAAAGCATAATTTTTGGCATTTGATAGGGCCCTGGATTATTTGGTCTTTACTGATATTTTCCCATAAAAAATGGGCTCAGTCAAAAAAGTCTTCCTCTCTGGGTTGAATGGGGAATTGAGGGAAAAAAATTACCACTAGTACAAAAAAAGATTACTGCAGAGGTCTTGAAGGGATGAATTCTTATCCTAAACAATACACCAGTGCTTTGGACTATGGTAAATGGGGAATTGGAGTTATTGGAACTGATGCAAGAGTCTCTGGAACCCAGGAAAAAAGCTAAAACCAATGCACCCCTGGAGAGAGAGAATCTAAGAGAACCCCCTGTAACAGTGGCTGATAATACGCAAGTCTGGGAAATGGTGGAATGGATGATTCTATTTTTTGAAAAGGCAACTCTGGGAAGCACAGAAAGCCCACCAGTGGCTGCGCCTAGTGCACCAGCCTCACAAAAAATGAGAATTTTAGCACCAAGGAAAACAATGGGACTTCTGCTGTGCCCAAGTTGTTTCTACTTTTGGATGGAGGTCATGTGAAGAAGTATTGCCATGATCTTACCACAAATCTGGAGAGGCAGATAGTGTGGCTATATGGGCCAGATGTTATCATGGTGAATGGGGAACGTTGTTTGAGGGATAATTCTTACTCATCCCTGTGGGAAAAGGTGTAGGAAATGGTGGAAAAACCTTTTCAACAGGAAGAAATGGTGTCCTTGGGGGTGGCCTTCCACCAAACAGGATGGGAACCACCAAAAGTGGGGTCCGAGGTGTGGATGGTTCATAGGGACAAAAATGAAGTGCAGGGTGAGTAAAAGATGAAGTTGGACCTGAAACCATGGTAAAAAAATTTGGGAGGGTCAGCAGAGGAAATAATGGTTCCAGAAAGACAGAGGGAAACAGATATTTCAAAGATAATTTGTGGACCTGAAACCCCAGTGAGAATTATGGTGAGGAAGCTGGAAGCAATCTCACTCATTATGGTGGAAGAAATTATCTCAGTACTGAAACAATATGTGGGAACACCATGGAATAGAGCTCTAGACCAATAAAAATCTCAATTCACAGAGGCATTTGTTGAATCAGAATTTGAAGAAGCAGAAAGATTGGTTAAATGCCTGATGAGTCATTTTTGACTTAGTTTTGGGGAAGAAAAGTGTTGTTCAATGGTGGATAGTGGGTCAATGTTCAAACTTTTTCCATAAAGTTAAGCAAGGGAATTAGGATTTATGCGTAGGAAAAAATACATAGGCATAAAATCTCTTGGGGTATATATGTGCCAAGTGGAAGAAGCTGTGGAGAAAGAGGCCCAAAACATGTCCAAGTTGCCTCATCCTCTATCCTACTTAGTCTCAAAAGTGCAAGAGGTTAGCATAAGTCAAAAATTTCTTTTTGTCTTCCAAGATTCCCTCAAATATGATGATGCCTCTTGCAAAGAAATGCTGAAATCAGAAGAAAGAAGCATGAAAAAAGACAAAACTACAATCTCCTGGGAAGATGAGTAAAAGAGCAATTTTCGAGGGTTGGCTGTGTAAAATGTGCAGATACAGCTCTACATCTGGGTGGTAATTCAACTGGGGAGGATAGGTGATGGGTTGTGGTAGATATTTGTGGGATAAAAGCATGAGGATTGGCAATTGAGGGAATTTTGGTGCTGAATTCCGCAAGTTAATTATTGAAAGTTAGTCCTTTCATGTGTGAATCAGCAGAGAGGGTTTGCACAAGCATCTACCCTTGTGACAAATTTGTCAGCAACCAAGAGTTTTTTACAGGGCATATCTTGGAAATTTCCCAGAGAAACAGATCCCAGTGCCTAAAACAGGTGAAATGTTGCAGAGGGAAGTATAAAACAGTGGCAAAGAAGGTAAGAATGAATAATGAACCAATGCCAAAGGAAATAAATTAGCTGTTTAAGGAAATAAAGTGGAGAACAGATTTTACAAGACACCCACTTTTGACTATCTATCCATCAAAATTTGTGCCAACGGGGAGAATTGCAGAACAGAAAATGGTAGGAATTAACTTTGGCCAAAATAATTCTTTTTGGGAGAGGATTTGGAGCTTCTCACACAGGTTTTAGTGCTTTTGAGGAAATCTCTGGTGTTTGGGCCAGAAGAGCAGGGAATCCTGAGATGGGTGATTGGGGACCATTGCAAAGTCCCAAAGGTGGAAATAAAGCAATGGAAATTCAAATCAATTCCTATTCCTTTATTGGTGAAAAATGCATTTACAGAGCTTTTACAGGAAAAATTGAAGAAAGGATTGTACAAGAAGTTATTCTCCAGTTACTTGAGTACTATTTATGCATTTTCAAAGCAGTGAAGGAAAATCTTGTGTATTGTGCATGGCCTTTTGTGTCTTAATTCTGTTACCATTTTTGGCGTGGGGTTTTGTCAATATTTTAAATAATTTTTGAAAATAATGACAGGGAGCGCATGCTATGGCTTATTAAATTTATGGGGGATATGACCACAAAGAAATCCATCCATATCTATTTTCAAGGACTGCATCTGATACTTAATAGGCAGGCTTCAGTTGAGTTGACTACAGCAGTGAGCCAAAGAAATCCATAGCCATTTATCAGAGTGGAATTTTGTGGATTCTACAAGAAAATATCCTTCAGACTTTTGAGAACTTCATTTAAAACACATTAATAAAAGAGACCACAAGAAAAATATGGGGGAGAATCAAAATAGAAACCAGGGACTTGGTGGTTTGTGTGGAATACACTTATTTTTTGGAACCAGTTCTTATTTGGGTACAGGAGGCTGGAGTGGAAGTCTTGGGGAATAAATTTTTTGGTGTGTTCCTGCACTAGAAATAGATGGAAATGAAGTATAAAGGGGGGGGAAGAATATTATAGAAAAAAATTAAAAAAACAATTCTCAATTCGCTGGTCTTGCACAACACATCCCATGTTTCTACATTTTTGGGTCTGTGTGAGTTTTTCCAAATTTTCATTCAGAGGTTTGCAGAGAAATCTAGTTCCCCAAATCAGTTGGAAAAGAAGGGAGGGAGTGGGTTTGGCTGGAAGATTTTGACTTGTTTTTCAACAAGTTGAAGGAGATTGTGGGATGGGGGATATTTTTGAAGGCGTTGTACTATTTGAAGGGCCAAATTCACCTGTTAGTGGATTCCAGAAAATTTGGTGTAGGGGGTGTATTGACCCAGGAGTACAAGGGAAAGAAGATTTGAGTGCTCTAAAAATTGTTCAACTTCTTGGATGTGTAGTTGGGCTATTACTAGCCAAAGCATGAGTTGTGTGGGGTGAAAAAAAATGAATTTTCTCCATAAAAAAAATAAAGAGTCTCCATCATGTATTGTGGGTTTAAAGTTTTAGTTACTGGTGGAAAAGGAGGCCTTGTATCAAATGATTGATTCTCCAAATTTGCCAAATTCTCCAATGAATAGATGGCTGGCTTACCTACAGTTGTACATGTTCTGGGGAAGATGTTTACTATGCCCAAGGTGTTATCACAGCATCCACATGTTTTGTGGGGAGGAGTTGGGTGAGCAGGTTCATGATGGTGGGCCCAAAAATGTCCAATAACAGCAGGCCACCAATTCAGGAATTTGGGCTATTTCATGCCCTGGAGGATTATCTGCGCGCTCTGAAGTTTCCAGGAAATTTAAAAGAGCTTTTTTCATGGTGGTCTTAGAAACAATTGTCATGTTTTTTCTTCCAAGACAGTTGACGGTCAAAATAGGTGTCCCCACTTCTACTTCTTGTGGTAAAATGATGGGAGGATTGGGAGAAGCTATTGAGGTTCCTGAAAAAATCTCTCAGGCTGGGGTTGGAAGCAGAGACAACAAGGAGAGTGCAGGTTCATTTCTAGTCGCTGGGTATTTCAGTGACAGTGGGGGATTAGGTACAGAGTTGGAGAAGGTGTCAAAAATACAACCATTCTTCTCCCTAGGGAGGTAGGAATTCAAATGGGGGAGTATCCGTTGTTTTGGCCTGTTTCTCTTGAAATTTTTCACATCAAGGCAATTAAGTTTGCATTTTTCCTTGTGGAAAGTGAAAATCTCATGCGGTGGGTCGAAGCACTGCTGTTAATAAATTAGTTTCCAGAAAATATGGGGTTTTCCAGGAGGAGGATTTGTTTGTGCTTTTTGGTTGTTTGAAGTTTGTCATGGTGGACAGGGGGAAGATTTGAGGGGGAAAAAAAGGTAAAAAAAGAAAGAGAAAAAGAAA